>CM077103.1:26719862-26739969 GCA_039619505.1 Cimex hemipterus | reverse complement strand
TAGCATTGTATAAATTACATTTTCTTTATCTAAAATTTTCTAGCATTCTATAAATTACATTTTATTTTTCTAAAATTTTCTAGCATTGTATAAATACCATATTTATATAATCTAAAAATTTCTAGCATTGCATAAATTCATTTTTTTTAATCCAAAAACTTTTTCTAGCAGCATAGGTTGGTGTACCATAGTACCAAAGTCTGGTGTTCCACCTGCATGTAAGGTACGGTACCAGCCTATTGCGCACGTCGTCGCTGGCAAGAGTTCAAGGATTTCAGGTTTATCACTTAGGTTACGCAGATGTCGCCTATAAAACGTGATGTCGTCGTCGCTCTATGCAGTATATAAAGAAGTGATTTTTAAGTCCTATACAATAGACTGTTTCCATCAGTGTTAGAGGGAGGATCTACTGAACAAACTCACTTGTTCCAATCTCCATATGCATGGTAGGAGTATTTATACACTTGTAAAATTTTGTTTCTACCCTTCTCTCGTATTAAATAAATTATAAATATTTATATTTTCCCGTTCTAAATCATTGGAATATTTCTGTTGTAGGACAATTTGGAAGATAATACCGTATGTATTTCTCCGGTAGAAGATGTTTCCCGGGAAGAACCAATAGCATCAACATCACAACAAGCTCAGAAAAGAACATGTCCTCCTTCGAAGATAGCGATACCGAAGAAAAAATGTATTCCCAAAACCGCCAACTGTAAATCGATAATAGAATGCATCATTACAACAATGAAAAACGGATTAATTCAGGGAGTAGAACTTCCAACATTAATCAAAGTAATATCGAAAACTATATTTCCACAGAAGGAACCATTACCCCAACTGTGGGAGAACTATTTGACGGCTATGCTACCGCTATTTTCTGTAATGAGTTTTCAGACTTCGACATAACGGACTGCTGTTGGGCCGATCTTCGAAAGGGATTGCTTCAAAACGTATGGTACCCAAGAGGACATGGAACGTTTAGAAACATGTGTTCGGACGTGCATGGGCGAATATCTCGATTCCACGAGACCAACCGGCTCTTCGTTTTCCAACATGAAAACGAATATAGTTCCCACATCAGCCAATACGGGCGAAGAAGAAGGAAATATATCAGACGAGTCGTCCGACGAGGATCTGCCAGTACAACCGCACCCTACCTTGAAAATCTCCAACGTTATGCAAGGGTGTATTTCTCGCGCGGAGGCTTTGGATGGCACACATCTGATCCATATGAGGATAATTTACGCTGCCGCCAAAAAATTGGAACGAGACAAGAGATTTCTGACGACGACCCGTTATTTGTATTGAATCGAATAACTCAACCTGAAATTTACAAACAAATGAGGGAACTATCGAAATCAGCGGAACAAATCATAAAAAATGGACGAAATCTCGTACAGAACAGGCCTTACAATTCATGGATACCTACTTAGCAGCCCCTGATCACGATATAACGCAATCACAAATATGGCTTTCCCATCCGAATTTTAATTCCTGAGCGTGATACTATATATATCAAACTGCATTAAAAAAATTTCGATCCGAATTATCGAAATTACAGTTAAACGGAATTTACGATTTCATCAAACAAGCGAGGAGTGTAACATATTATCAGGATAATTGGTTATCTATAGACGAATCAAAACGGGCCATTGATTATGTGTTATCACTCCAGATGAACGATGAATTTAAAAAAGCTCAAAGTGCTAATGCGAAATTTTCTAACATTGTATATTTTCATTTTTTATCTCAAATTTTTTTCTCGCTTGAATAAATTCTATATTTTTGTAATCTGAAATTTTATAGCATTGCATAAAATCATTTTTTAATCTATTTAATTATCTTCAATCATTTAATCTAAAATTTTCTACCTGTTTATAAATTCATTTTTTTAATCCAAAAATATTTTCGATCATAGTATAAATTAATTTTCTTTAACTAAAATTTTATATCATCGCATAAATTCATTTTTTTAATCTAAAATTTTCTACCTCTTTATAAATTCATTTTTTTAGTCCAAAAATATTTTCGATCATAGTATAAATTAATTTTCTTTAACTAAAATTTTATAGCATCGCATAAATTCATTTATTTAATCTAAAATTTTCTACCTTTTTATAAATTCATTTTTTTAATACAAAAATGTTTTCGAACGTTGTTTAAATTAATTTTCTTTGAATAAAATTTTCTAGCATTGGATAAATCCATTTTTTATCTAATTTTTTTCCATTGTATAAATACCATATTTTTGTCATCTAAAATTTTATTGAATCTAATCTATTTTTTAATCTAAAATTTACTAGCATTGTATAAATTATTTTTTACATCCAAAATATATTTCTAACGTTCTATAAATTCGTTTTCTTTATCTAAAATTTTCTAGCATTTTATAAATTCATTTTTTTAACTAAACAATTTTCTCGCATTGTATAAATTTCTTATTTTTTCAATCTAAAATTTTCTAGCATTGTATAATTTCATCTTTTATCTACATCTGACATGTATTTGTAAAATTTAAACATTGGTCATGAATCTCAGGCCCTGAAGACGATCTCAATAAAGATCGAAACGTTGGCACGATAAAGAAAATTATTTTCTAAAAACTGCGTCGTACCAGATAGCATTTCACGATCCCCAAATAATCATAAATTGTAGTTTCCATGTCCAGTCATTGCCTGGCTAATCAAGCAATTAGTTTGAAACCGTGCCGCGCTTTTCCTGAGTTAATACTGAGGAAAAATCGTGGGTTAAGCTACTACCGTTGATACTATTGTCCCATCTTGTTTGCCATGTAACCTCTATCCATTTGTCGGTGAAATATCGTTTTCTTGGCTAATGGCGAAGACTACGTACGTCCGTTGAAACAGAAGCTGTCCGAATTTTTTGGGTCTGGTATAGATTTGACAATGAAAAAGAAAGGGGTTTTCCTGTCGGAGAGAAAAATGTTTTATAAATATATTAATTTAGTTTCACCAAATTAAGAGAGGAAAACGGAAATTTTCTTCGACCGCTATTCGCTAACAAGCAAATCAGGAAAATTGTGTTTTAGAGATTAATAAAGGTTGAAACAACTCAAAGAGGGCTGTTCGCCCTTTAATCGTTGAACGTACCACCCCGGACCGAATTGTCCTTAACAAACGAAACGGAAAATCAGAGATCAATGAGATAATTGAACGGAAAAATGGTGAGTGTTCAAAGATCCTCTAATGAGCGAGCACTCCGACAAGTGCCCCTCCGACCCTGGCTGCACGCGCTAATGGCCCATCCTTGACTCAAAAGAGCAATTAGGGGATAACGGATGTTTTCCACTGTTATATAACCTAAACTCCCCTCAATAATATAATTGCCAATACTTTCATGAAGGGCATAAGCTAAAATTGTGTTAAAACTCCTAATTGTAAACAATCCGTACTGCAAAAGAGAAACGTAAAATAACATTGTTAGATTTATAAAAATATCGTTTTTAATGTAATTTTCAAAGAAATATTATTAACTTTTCGCATTGGTCTTATATTAATGCCCAGTTTAAAGGTGGTTGAAGGTTGGTTCAATTTTTTTTAGTAAACTATTACTAGTCATCGCCCGCTCTCTTTTCCTTAGCTTTTCAATTCTTTTCTTATCGCTGATTTTCTTCTCAAGTTAAGATATTCATGCTGTTTTTGTAACGTTTCTTTATTCTACTGCTAGCCTCTCCGTATATCATCAGGCCCTCATCAATTGCGGATAAAATAACACTCAAAGGTATAAAGAAACATAAAAACATGATAGTCTTGTCAGTGTTCACACTATCCCAGATTACTTGATATTCCTCGGGGTCATTGAGTATAAATCCTTCATTCACGCTAATAAATTACGCCCACACCAAAGAATCAAAATATTTCTCAGAAATAAACCTTACATGAAAATGGCACAGGATGCAAAAACGTAGAACATTTCAAATTGTCTTTAACCCTCTTCAAAAAATGGCCTGAGAAAAATTTAAAAATGTTAACCATCCTTAAGAAAAGAACAACAATAAAAACTAATAAAATGAGCAAAGCTTTTAAAAAATTACCAAATAATAATATATAAGAAAAAGTAACATCACTTTGTACTACTGCGAGTATAATTCGTCGCGCCAAAAGCAATTACGCAAATTTCGTTTTTAAAGTATATATCGTAATTTTATTATCGGGTCGCGGTAGCCGAATTGTTACGGCTTCCAACCAATTTGGTTTGCCACTATTGCGGTTCGAATCCTAGCGTAAATTAAATATTTTTTAATCAGAATAATGTGAAAAAAGATGTATTTAAATTTTAAAATGGTTTGACGCTCAGAGTGCAACAACTAACATTTTATTTTACAGGTTAAGCTCTTTTGTGTCTACATAATACTTTTTATTATTGTTTTCAAAACAGGATGAGCATTACCATTGATAATTTTGACGTTCATGAAGAAAAATTCAAACATCAGTTTGTTTACAGTCGAATGGAGTAAATTTTGGAAGATAAAAATTGATGAGAATAAATACCCTCCGAAGCAAAACTTTTCACACAATATCCCTCAACATATTACTATCCCGTAAAACCGACTGCTGTTTTATATTGACTCACGTTCAACTTGGAACCGATACCTTCAAAAAAAAAATAAAATAAAATAACTAAACAGACGATTCGGACTACTCTACACACTGGCACACCAAGAGAGATTTGGTCATACGGACTGGAGCCATGGGGCAACCGCTAAACGTACAAGATACAACGAATTCAATCCTGCTTGCAGCCCTCAACAAACTCAACTCTCCCTAATTTTCCAGTGCCATTTCCAAAACGACATCAAAATACCGTTCGAAATAAATCATTTTATTCTAACACATTAGCTCATTCCATGTCCAGCATCACGAAGCCAAAAATATCTCGCTAATAATTAACCCCGTGAATCAAGTTGGGAGAGCAACAAATTTTATCAACTCCTCAACACGTTGTGTCAATTTTATTGAAAATGTGTGATGTTTAGTGACCGTTAGTTAATGATTACTTGGAGATCGTGAGATGCGGTTTGTTGTGACGTTGGTTTCAAAATAACATTTTCTTTATCGTGCCAACGTTTCGATTTTTATTGAGAACATCTTCAGCGACTGGGATTTATCATGCCTATATGTGTATTTGTAAAATTTCAACAATGTTTATAAATCCCAGGCCCTGAAGATGGTCTCAATAAAGATCGAAACGTCGGCACGATAAAGAAAATGTTTTTCTAAAACCTACGTCACACCAGACCGCATCTCACGATCTCCAAATAGTTATTGAAAATATTTATCAAAAACCGGCGAGTGTAAACCGATCCAATAAGTGACCCCTTGCCGGTTTAATGTAAAAATAGATACAAAATCAATTTTTTGTACACCATTATTTGTGTTCATTTTGTGCCAAAATCTATCGCAATCTACGGAAGAAATTATTACTTTGGGCCTTATGCTATTGTAATTAGTGAAAATCAAAATTTGTTAGGATTAAAAAAAATTAAATTTTCTTTCTATTTTATCTATGCTTCACAGAGCAATTAAGACAGATGAATCAAGCTCGTTGATAAGATTAAGCAGAATGGTGAGAGAGATATTAATACAATCTCCACGAGAGTAAAGGCCGAGGCGTGGATTATGTTCAAGGAATGTATTTGCTATCCTTATCCTGTGAACATATTTTAGAAATATTTTTCTACCCTGGTGTTCTCAGGTTTTGTAAATAAAAAGTCATGAAGTTTTTGAAATTGAGTAATCGAAGTTATCCAGAACAGGCAAAAGAAAAGAAAGAAAAGGCGCAGAAGCTGTTAATAGCGAATCAGACAGATACAATTGGACTCACCCTAGGAAGACGGATCGTGACAGGAAAGCAGAGTGTCTTTAAGCGATACCAGATAATGTCCTATCTGACTTTGGAAAAGAGTAGGGAGCATTTTGGCGAAATGTCTCCCACGCTTGTGATAGGGACATCTTCCTAGGATCCAAGGAAACAGGGGGAGATATCTAATAGAGCGATTAAGATCCATTTGAAGAACAGACGCGCCTTGGATTTGAACGGGACGATTTTTTCCCCCTCGCCATGTCATTTTATGTAGGAAGTTGTTCCCCTTCTGAAATGGCAAGCGGCCGGGACGAAAACTCGGTAACGGCCGCGTAAACCAAATGAAGTTTTGAGGTGCGGACACACGCGGGCGGGGGTCCTTGTTGATGTGGTAATTTTCGACCTGGCCAAACCCTCCCCCGGCGCGGAGACCCTCCGTCACCTGAACGACACTTTCACGGAAATTGCGTTGGGGAAGTGATTAAAAGGTTAATTTCACCTCGGCGCGATCCGACAAACAATATTACTTTGGCCCGGGGAACCATCGCCCCTGTCACTTTTTCCATTTGTTACCTCTAGTTTTCGAATTAAGCAGGCTTGGGGGGAGGGAAACTGATACAACACAGCCGTTATAACAGATTCGGCTACTTCTATCAGAAAATTTACAAATTCACCCAGCTTCCAGGCCTGAATTTTTCTAACAAAAACAAAAATTGTGAACAAACGCACAAAATATAAACATTTTGACAACGTGATTGTTTGGAGATCGTGAACCTTGTGTAGGGATAGTCGATGATGAAGGGATAATCTAATCACTATATTTTAAAACCAGCTGGATTTTTATTTTCACATGGGGAAATTTTTTCCTAAATATGTGTCTTTTTTATTTTACAGCAAAACCAAATTTTTACAATGAAACTTTTAAATTAAATACAATGGTAGAACAAACCTTTAATCAAAACCATATAATAAACAACATGTTCACTACATAATTGTCCAACGTTCTTGAGTGACGTAGGTTTTAGAAAAACATTTTCTTCATCGTACCAACGTTTCGATCTTTATTGCTAACATCTTCTAGGCCTGGGATTTTCTAGCATTGTATAAATTCATTGTATTTATTTACTTTTTTTAATTTCAATCTAAAATTTCTAGCGTTGTATAAATTCATTGTATTTATTTACTTTTTTTAATTTCAATCTAAAATTTCTAGCATTGTATAAATTCATTGTATTTATTTACTTTTTTTACTTTCAATCTAAAATTTCTAGCGTTGTATAAATTCATTTTTTCATATCCTACATGTATTTGTAAAAGTTAAACTACGTTTATAAAACCCAGGACCTGAAGATGATCTCATTAAAGATCGAAACGTTGGCACGATAAAGAAAACATTTCTCTAAAACCTGCGCCACACCAGAACGCAACTCACGATCTCCAAATAATCGTTCGCTAACGGTCACTAAACACCACACATTTTGACAGAATTTCACTCAATGCACATTGGACGGTTTGGACAATTGTTAGAATTTTAAAATTTCCGTAATTATATTTCCGATTTAATCCTTAACCCGACCCATTCTAGGAATTCAATTCATTGAACAATAGTCGGATTAGATTGTTAACTAGAAAATACTGATATAACTAATTGATGATTTCATGCTTAATTGATATTAGATCGTAACAAGATTAATCGTTAATTAACTTTCTGATTTACAAGCTTTCCTGGATGGCATCTACATTGACTACCCGGCGTTCAACATAAACGCGTCCGATCCGTATATACAAGAAGAGCAGACGCTCAAAATTTAATCGGGGTTAATTTCAAGGCAACCTTGACCCTAGATTGTTAAATGAAATATGCAATTCGATTAAAACATGCTAACATTTAATGAAAGCATAATTCAAACCATTAAAGACAAGATTTCTAGTAGGAAATGGGGATCGGAAATGGGGCCAATTATACAGAACGCAACACTCCCTTCTTTCTTCGCGAGCTTTTGAAGATGATATCCCCTTTTATCTGTACTCGTACGATGCGCCTCATGAACTCATAAAAAACATTAATAAGTGAGAGATGTTTAGTCAATGATTGTACGAGATCGCGAGATGCGGTCTGGTGTGACGTAGGTTTTAGTAAAGCATTTTCTTTATCGTACCAACGTTTCTATCTTTATTGAGATCATCTTCAGAGCCTGGAATTTATAAACATTGTTTAAATTTTACAAATACATGTAAACATGATAAATAAAACACTCTGAAGATGATCTCAATAAAAATCGAAATGTTGACACAATATAAATATACGAGATATATTAGATTTTATATATATATTATATACGAACTACAGTTTCTACAACTGATGCGTACAGCCAGCAGGATAGATTTCCATTTATGATTGTGACATTACATGATTCTTTTCAGTCGCTTACGTGGTAATTGTAAGGAATGTGATTTTATTTTGGAATATTGTATGATTGTGTGATTTTATAATTTAATATAAATACGTATGAAATATGTTTTGAGGTATGAAAAATAATTGGCATACGAAGATCTCTGTGAAGTGTATTTACTTAAAAATGGGGCAGAAACAATTAGTGTGGAAATTTTGTGTTGAAAACTTTGTAATCTTTGAAAATTGGAATATTTTTCCGACCTTGGCACTCACACTTCTAAATATGAAGTATGAGTAGGAATGTTTATGGCGAAAGTTTTGATTTTAATTATAATTTTGATTATCGATTGAATAGGACATTAAGCTTTTTAAATTGTTGGTTGAGTGTCCGTTTTTTTAATCGTGTGTGTGGATTCCAAGTTAGTCTTCTATCAAATTTATGTCTTAAATAGCTAACGTTGTCGGATTGAGGAACACTGTATGCTAGGAGTGTAAAAGTGATATGTTGTGATTTTGAGCGGTTAATTTTTTAATTTTTTTTTACAAAGATTTTTAAATTTTGATAAGCAGTTTTGTAACATAAGTGAAGCTTGTGTAGGAAAAGGACGACTTGTCGATGATGAAGGGAAAATCTAACCACTATATTTTAAAACCAGCTGGATTTTTATTTTTACGGAGAAATGTTTTACTAAATGTTTGTCTCCTTTATTTTAAAGTAAATTTTTACAGTGAAACTTTTAAATAAACTAAAATGCTAGAACAAACCATTTATCAAAACCATATAATGCACAACATTTTCACTACATAAATGTATGGTGTTTAGTGATCGTTAGTCAATAATTTTCGGAGCTTGAGATGCGGTCTGGTGTGACGTAGGTTTTAGGAAAGCATTTTCTTTATCGTGCCAACGTTTCGATCTTTATTGAGATCATCTTCAGTGCCGGGGATTTTCTAGCATTGTATACATTCATTGTATTTATTTAAATGTGTAGAGATTAGGGACCGTTAAGCGATAATTATTCAAAAATCGTGAGATGCGGTCTGGTGTGATGTAGGTTTCAGAAAAACATCTCTTTTATTGAGACCATCTTCAGGGCTCAAAGTGTTTGTCTTCTGTGTACTTGTGCCATTCTTGCGTGTCGTTTTGAGAGCGTTGCGTGGGGGGCACTCTAAGCCCTGAAGATGGTCTCAATAAAAGATCAACACGTTGGCACGATAAAGAAAATGTTTTTCTGAAACCTACATCACACCAGACCTCATCTCACGATATCTCAATAATTGATTTATTTAAATTTTAATCTAAAATTTCTAGCTTTGTATAAATTCATTTTTTTATATCCTACATGTATTTGTAAAAGTTAAACTATGTTCATAAATCCCAGGCCCTGAAGATGATCTCAATAAAGTACGAAACGTTGAGACGATAAAGAAAATGTTTTTCTGAAACCTACATCACACAAGACTGTATTTCACAATTTCGGAATAATTTTGATTACGTTCCTACCAGATGGATTTTTATGTCTGTTCATTACCAGAGAAATAAATAAATCATTATTAGAAGATTGTTCCGTTATGCTTGTACTCATTGTCTATAAGGTAGCTATAAAATCTCTTGGAAAATATATCTTTCGCCTACATGAATATGCTCCTGACTAATACACAATACACGGATTAAATGTACAATGATTAGCATGACATAATATTTAATAATCTTTGAATTTGTAGTAAGAATTTATAATAATATCTGGATATTATATTGTATTATAATCTATTAATGTTTTTTTTTCTTTTGATTATTCAAATATCGTGAGATGCGGTCTGGTGTGATGTAGGTATCAGAAAAACATTTTCTTTATCGTGCCAACGTTTCGATCTCTTATTGAGATCATCTTCAGGGCTCAAAGTGTTTGTCTTCTGTGTAATTGTGCCATGTCGTGTTGAGAGTTTTTTCTTTTGGTTGGTTTTCATAAGGTAACGTAAAAGGCTTGCTAAATGGAAATGTTTTGCTTTATGTCTCACTAATGATACAATAATAGTTTAAGTTGTTCATTTGCTATGGAAATATGTTGCAAATCGCCCATTAAACGTTTATGTGGTACGGTAAAAGGTAAGTAATTATTAATAAACAAGTTTTGATATGCAAAATATTTCCGAGTTTTTCATGGTGTTGAAGGGAAAGGTGGGTATCGATTTTTGCATGGAGAAATTCCGTAGTCCCGGTCAGTGTTAATTTGGTGACCAACGGGGTCGTGCCGAAGACATGTCCCTCCGTGTAATTGGGGTTGCTTTGACTCTCACCCCCAGCCGTTGAAATTACCTTTGGAACTTGTTCAATTTCGGATCTGGCGAGTTGCAACTGCTAATTGACACCTCAGCCGGCTCGGCTCGCATGTTGTCGCCGTTGAAAATATGTCGGCCGGATTCCATTCATTATTCATTTCCCCAAATTGAATTAAACGCGCCTGGCCACTTCCGAGTCGGAAAAAAAAATTAAATCCACGCCAAGCGTTAATTATTTCTTCGTGAAGATCGAAAACGCGACGAGGTGGACTGCGTGAGTGAAAATCTATTGTCCTCTTCCTCTAATTCTTTAGCTTCAAACCGTTGTGAGGATATTATATTTCTTAAATTTTTTTTATATAGTGTATTATTAAAAGTATGAAAATAGCATTTTCGTTCTGCTTTATTGATTGAATAAATGTGGCGCTTATGCAAAGGCTCTATTTTGCGTGGGACATGATATGGGATTATGTCCGGTGTCAGGCCCACCTTATTTACACACTGTACGAGCAGGTACAGATTAATTTACAAGCAATAACTATAACGGAGAAAGGAATATCTGCAGTTTAACAAAAATAGTGACAAACCAAATAGTTTGGAAATTACATTAATCACGGTACAATTAATTAAGGTTTTTATTTGAGATGAAAAAAGTTATTGGCACGAGAGGGATTCGAACGCATGACCTTCGGAGAGATACGCGGCTGCTCTACCACCATTAATTACAGTTTTTAAATTTCATGCAATAATCTCTAGCCACCAATCATTTTCTTTTTCCGATGTCGGTTGTTTCGAGGGTTGTGGATGAGCCGCCATCACTCGTAGGGAGTTTGGGTAAACAGTTGTGAGAATAAATAGAAACAAAACACATGTCTGGTGATCTCAAGCAGAATTTGCTTCTGGAGTGCTCGGCTCGTAAATACATTCGTAATGATGATCTCATGTAACCTCTACAATAAATATTTTCCGAGACTTCCTCTCGAGGTCTGTTTGCTGTAGTTTGCCATTTTCCAATCATTTTGGACTGTTCAGTTAAGTGGTTGATCCTGACGTTACTGAAAATGCTGACAAGCAGAAAAAGGTGGAACAAACCAAAACTGAGAGAATTATGAATAACAAAATAAGTGGAAACTACTAAAGAACAAATCTAACGATAAAGGAAATTACTTGCGCTTAATTTCCTTGAACTTATATACCCACGGAAAAACCATTATGTTTATAAATTCTCGTAGAACTACGAAATTAACGAATTTTCGAAATATATCGAAGTAGATATTTATCCCTACAAACCACCATGCCAGTAAAATTCCGTGGCGGTGGTGTCGAAATTTTCAGCAGGACAGTTTTTATGTTTGGCGTTTTTTGCCAAAATTTTAATATTGTCGTAAACCGTTTTCACCCTGAATTTTCCGATTTATTTAAATAGACTCACACATTGTCAAAATGTCATGAAATTAGCGTTATTATTTCTTTAATATTATTATCATAATTATTAATTACCTATGGAGTTAACTGGCCTAATTTGTGACTTACCTGGTTCCCCTTCCTGAATGAAATCATTTCTCATGGATTATATGATCACAAACAGGCTACGCGTGGATAAAATTATTGGTATGTTGTGTTTAGTATATTATAATATAATATTTAAACGTTCAAAATTATTTTCATCAGATACTTAAGCTGTAAATGAAAATAAAATTAGTATGGAGGAAATATTATTAAAGATAACAATATGGTGAAAATAAATGATTAATTTTATTTTTCAATAAAAAGGAAAAGTAACATGAATAATATTATGATAACTTAGGACGCATTATGAAATGTAAAACTCAATTAATTTTTTTAAAAAAAATGGATACAATAATAAAAAAAACGCAATCTAGCAAATTATGATACAAAATTCACTCCTCATCGGGATCTACATCAACTAGGTCGGGATCGGTTGGGGGTGCTTGGTTTGTTTTTAGATTTAAGTAAAAATTATGAAAGGCTGGATCGATTAGTGGCAACAAATCTATTAAATCTTTTTGAAATCTTTTTTTCTTGTGAATAAACAGATATGTTGAGTTAACAAATTTGTATTGCTTTCCAAATCAACTTAACGAAACTAAATTACATACTTGAAGATACTGAGAAATGCGTATCTTTATATCCAGATTTCTATTGGGAATTGAAGTTGCCGGCTTATACGTGTATGACGTAAGCTACAAGGGAACATTCCGATGCTTTTGTTAATTCATTTTCGAGTTAATTCGACTTACGTATCTATTCACGACCGCCACGGAATTAATCCTCGTGAAAATATATTGTATACATCCTACTTTGTAAGGTAATATGCATTATGGCTGGAGCGGACACGACATTCAACTGAGTCACTTTGTCGTCGTTGAGTCCGTCTGTTTTTCCTTTTTTTTCCCCTATTTTCTCTTCCGGCAGATATGTCCTTTCTTCATGTACATTTGTACAAAGGAAAGTCTTTCGTTTTGTATTTATTTAAACGTCATTACATCTCTGTCAGACTCTTTTAAAATTTAGCTCGGCTTAGACGACAGTTGTAACTCTGCTCATTGTTTTTATCGCTTCGTTTTAGTATCATAATTTGTGTGGTGTTTGAAGCGAAGAAAATTATGT
Organism: Cimex hemipterus; assembly: GCA_039619505.1. Classification (NCBI taxonomy): domain Eukaryota; kingdom Metazoa; phylum Arthropoda; class Insecta; order Hemiptera; family Cimicidae; genus Cimex; species Cimex hemipterus. Next base: position 26,726,837 of record CM077103.1, on the reverse strand, counting down.
GTTTAGTTGTTTATTTTGCAATTTAGTTTCTCGGGTCTTAACCCTCTCTCTCTTTCTCTAATCTCTCTCTCGTTTCACTTTTTTCACACTTTCATACTTTTATATGTATCTTCTTGACTGTCTGTATGTCCGAATGTTTTCTCTCTCTCTCTCTCTCTCTCTCTCTCTCTCTCTCTCTCTCTCTTTTCATTTGTATTTCTGACTATTTTTATACTACTTGCCCTCTCGTTCTGTGACCGTCTATGTTTTTCCCTTCCTTAAAATTCTTTCATGTCTGCGCCTCTTCATCTGTTCACTTATCTTTCTGTTTCTCTTTTTCACACTTGTACTCATTTAGTTTTAATAGTCTCCTTACATTCGTATATATCTCTCTAGTTTTTAATCTGTTTACGTAATATCACTGTGTTTATTTGTCTCTGTATATATTTTTCTTCTTATCTTTCTGTCTATATCCACCTTTATTTGTATCTTTCTGTTTATCTTCATTATCTCCCTGTATCACGTTCAGATCCATCCTGGTTTTGTGGACCTCCCCAGTAAAATGACTGGTAGGAAATAAAAGTATTTTCCAAAATAGACATTTATTGTCTATTAATATTCACATTTTCCACAATAGATTAATATGTCAGACGCGTTTCGGTCTTATACAGACCACCTTCTGTGAAGTTTTTAATGTAAAATAGTTTGACGGTAAGTTCAGAAGTGGAAGTCTGGATGACTTGATTGATTCGGCGAGTTGTAGACGGGACTTCTTGACAGATACTGGCAAGTCCAAAAAGAAAGTACTGAAGATGTCCTATGCTAGACCGAAACACGTCTGACATATTAATCTATTGTGGAAAAGACAATTTGTTTTCTATGTTGTGTCTGTCTATCGCTGTTTCTCTCATGGCCTCTGATATATACTCATACTTTCTCATTAACATAGTACAGTAATAAAATATAAGATATCACAAAAAAATTGATGAGTTATGAGATATTAAAAGTATTAGAAAGACGAATTATTTGATGCAGAATCCTCTTGCATGTTCTAAAATAACTGTCAAACTGTGGTTCGTTGGAGAAATAGAAATTTTTGAATTGGATTCCACTTTTTTTTAGAATTCTTGGTGCTTTGAATACAACTTTTTGTAGATGTACAAATTATTTATCTCGTTTTCTAAGAAAGTGGCTAGGAGTTAATCCCCCTTCAACGTTGGCCTATTGTGATACAGTGTCGCCTATTAGCAAATTTTAAAGCATGGTCGGGGGTTCTTACAAAAAAATATCTCGTTATTTTACCCTGATGTGAAAATATGAATAAAAAAATCCTCTAACGAGGTGTTTTCACCGACTCAACGACCGTCCAGAAACTAGTTTTCTGAAAGATTTCTGTGAGAAAAGGAAGTCCGGCGAGAACTGGTTCACCCCCTGAACTGGCAGATAAGACAAAGGGGATGCCGATCGTCGCCGGGGACGTCCGGGGTGTCCCCATTGTGTCAACCTCGGTATGCAAATGGCGCAATTAGCCTTCCCTTGTGGCGGCCCTGTTTTGACAGGGTTTTGACGGAAAGACAAGATCCTGACGTGTTCACACCGAAAAGGAAATATTAATATAATAAACAACCATCCCAACCGTCAAGAGTACTCCAAACAAACGGATCTTCTCAAGAAAAACCCCTCTTGCAACATCACGACAAGCCCTGACATGTTTTATCCAGAGGAATTGAAAGTTATTTGCACAAAGCCCTCTTCGTTATTTATCATTTAATAATTTTTATGCCTGAGAATTCGTGAAAATTCGGGAAATTTTTGTCTATAAACCAGGTGCCTTTGTTGTTAGCAATTGCACTCCGTGCGAGAAAAGGGCTGAAAAAACTTTAACTCAAATCGGACTCTAGTGAGAAATCAATTTGGTTTCCGAGATGGCGTTGGTTCTGTCGATATGCTACCCAACGTTATAAAATGTGACAATGGCTTTTTTTTCTCAACCAAAACCTTAATTAATTGAAGTGAGAATTTATTTGATCAAGTGAGCCTCGAAAACTTAAAAATCTTATAAAATGTGTGAACTCTAATTTGGAAAAAATCAACGTGTGCAAATTGTGACCACTGATCTCAGGAAAGCTTTTGACATAGAGAATCATTTTGTTCGGTTTGACCAGTTGCAAGCTTTTGGAGTATGGGGTGTCGCCTTTGACTAAAGTAAAAATTTCCTAACAGAATCAGTGTGATAAATACTCAAATATCACTATATCTATCAGTTGAGCATGGTGTGTCTCAAGGCTACCAATTGGGCCCGTTCCTATTTATAATGTATGTAAATGATCTAAAGAAATGCATTGCTCCTCACATTAAAAATAATTCACTGTTTTCGTGGTCCGTTCGACCAATTAATATAACACAATTAATTACGGTTTTTAGTTGAGATGAAAAAAGTTAATGGCACGAGAGGGATTCGAACCCACGACCTTCGGCTTGATACGCCGCTGCTCTACCACTTGAGCTATCGTGACCGAAAAAGGAGGGAAAATTCAAAAGGTGGGGTTGAGATGGGAAGTTGATGTCCGAGTAGATAGAAGTCACGATAGCTCAGGTGGTAGAGCAGCGGCGTATCTAGCCGAAGGTCGTGGGTTCGAATCCCTCTCGTGCCATTAACTTTTTTTCATTTTAACTAAAAACCGTAATTAATAAAAAATAATGTCATTCTCCACCAGGTCTCATCTGGTGATAACTGCAGATGACACTGATTGGGTAAGGGTGAACATCTTAAATAGCATCACTAAATAGAATGAAAATAATCATGTAATGTACTCAAATGCAAAGACACGATAGTGTCCTTTAACTCTAAAAGTACCCACAGGTGAATACTTGTAAAATATGTGTTGAGATTGGTGGCCGTTAATCGATAATTATTCAGATATCGTGAGATGCGGTCTGGTGTGATGTAGGTTTCAGAAAAGCATTTTCTTTATCGTGCCAACGTTTAGATCTTTATTGAACGCCAGAGGCTATTTCGGTTCTTTCTGATGCCTCATAGATAAAAAGAACCATCTGCTATTGATATGTAAACCATTTAAAAAGGAGTTTTCCCATCTCAAAAGCCTTTTCACAGTAAAATTGCATGATCGGCTAGGCCAAAAACTTCAGATACGTCTGCATAAAAAGAATCAATTTGAAATACTTCTCTAAAGAATGCAAAATTATGTCCTTCTACTGCAAAAGATTAATAGTTCCGATGCGTTCCTTAGTAAGTCCATATTTTTGGCTAATGATTACTTACTGGTCTGACGGATTATGCAAGAATGTCAGATATCAATGGTTCAAAGACTTTGGTAATTGGGGGGAACCTCTAAACCGGGCGATTCTTGACTATATTCATTTTATATACCATCTTACGAACACAATGGTTTAATTTTACCAAGTATCCAAAAAAACACTCATTTTGACCCAACAAAAATTATCTCACAGAGGCAGTCTTCACTTTTTGAAAAAATTATTTAAGGTAATTTTAATTACAATAATTGGATTTTAATTCAGTTCATACCAAAATGTCCTGAAAGGTCTGAAGACTATTATTTTAGACTTATATTTTATTTATATTTTTTAAAAGAAAATATTGAGTCTTTGAAAGCGACAAAAGAATTTTTTCTATTTTTTTCGTGTATTATAGTTAGTATCAATCACTGTCCTAGAAGAAGTTTCTTGACATATTTCTATGGGGTGAAAGGGATATTTTTTCTTTTATTAACCCTGTGAAATGATGAAATATTACAATGATTTGGCTTGAATTTTACATTGAGTATAGCAGTATGAGGGATGAATATTCAATAAATTGGATTCAGTAAGTGTTACTAAACACTGACTTTAAAATTGGTAAATAAATATTAATATTCAGTACTGATAGTTATACCGTATTAGTAGTTAATCTGTACTTTATGATGATGACGTGAAAATGTAGGATTAATTATGAAAAAACGTAAGCACCCTCTGAAATAAGTATAATGGAAATAATAATAAAAATTCAAAAATTGTGAAAATCAATAAAGGATAAACAATTCGTGCTGGTTTAATATTTCGAAATTGAATGTTTCTTTTTAGATTCAGGAAAACATAATTTACCGGTTTATCCTTCATCTGCATTAATGGGATCTTTTCGGCTTTTCCCGTAGGGACGGAAAGGAACCGATTTAGAGGGCATGACAAGGATCTCTGCAAGTGCGGCATGCGAGGGAGACCAGCCCAGATCAAAGCTCGAATTAGCCCAAACCGGGAGCCGGTTTTATCAAGAAGGATTTCGGGGCAAATTACAAGAATTCGCGGCAATTTCCGATATTTATATATGTATTATTGCCCGGCCCGGAGCTCGCCTTTGTGGCCATATATCACGACATGCCGAGGTATGTGGATTAATAATAGTTAAAACGTAAAGATGGGTTGTAATTCGTGTAAAACAATTTCGACATTTATTGAATAAGAAGATTTGAAATTTTTTTCACCAGGAACGGTTTCATTACAACTTTTAATGGGAACGACTAGCGACATTAAACCTAGGAAATAAATCGTAATAATGATAGTTCGTGTTTAAAATTATTTATTCTCCCCTTTCACCTTCCAGATATATATTTTCTTGTTGTACAGGTATATCCTTTCTCGCAATACTATCGCCCTCTGAACACATGAGGAAAATATTAGTTAATTTTCGTCACAATTTAGCAAAGATTTATCCTTCGCTCGGTCCATTACTATCAATAATCTTATAATACCACACTTAAACGTTTTATCAACCAAAAATCTACACAAAAATTACTCTTCCAGCACGTACGTTTATACAATAGACTGCACTGAGCAGGTTTCTTGATTTCATTAATAAGTAAATTTTGTACTTTTTAGCTGGTGTCTTTCAGGTGCCGTACGAAAAATGTTAAATCGCAGATCATTTTCGCCTGTACATGCTTTATCGGTCGGTTTAAAGAGTTTCCGCATGTAGGCATGTAGATTTCTCTAGTAGCTTGTCTCTAGGTTATATGGTAAATCGCATCCTGGTTGTAAAATGCGACAAAGTTTTTTAAAAATTCACTGAAGATGATCAAATGGTAAAACATCTTGGGGACTAACCCAACGCAGTACGACGACGACGACGATGATGATATTTCGGGGTGTTGTATACTGCGCCCTTTGAGAGCTATTGTATCCCCCGTTCTCTGCCTAGAGCACATCGGTGAGTCCTATTTCATCAAGAAACTTGATTAGTAGGCCCTGTTTTATTGGTTGAAGCTCTTCTATGGTCACATTGTACATCCCAAAACACCTCCTCCTGCGAGCTAATGTTGCTCCGCAGTTTGTTAGTAGATGTGTTGGTGTCTCTTCTGCTTCTTTGCAGAATCTGCATGTGCCATCTTGGATTATTCCATTTTCTTTAGATGTCCATTTAATCTACAGTGTCCTGTTAGGATTCGCAGCCTATTCCTGCCTCCTTTGACACATTCTGTAATTTCTTTCGTTCCGAAATTGGTAAAAAGATTCTTGGATTGTCTGTGCGATTCCGATGTTCACTTATTTTCTGTTTGTCTCCTGTCTGAGATATTCATTGATAGTGTGGGTTCCTATGCCACAGAAGGGTTCGGGTCCAGTACGACGCTCGAGCAACCAATTTTTTATAGTTTCTTCCCATTAACAGTCAAGATAAATGTCATAGCTTTCAAGCTATTAAAGTCAAAAACTATCTAAAAAACTCCATGGTCATATTTGGCTGCATAACCAAGGTTACTCTGTCAGAGGAGGTACCTTTGCGGTAGTTGTTTGTTGATTATTGGGTATATGGTTTTCTTTATCGTTTGTAAAACGTGACAGAGATTTGGTTGTTGATTTGAATTTCCAGATTTGGGCTTGACGTCTTTGAAGTCACGGTCCGGTAGTTAGGATTCTCCGATCGTCTTCACCCGACCTACTTTCGTCTGTCGGCGACGTGTGTGACGAACGAAGTGTTTCGGCGTTTAGCAATTTTTGGTTGCGTGCCTTCGGTAAATCCTTTAATCGAAATGCGACCAAGGCTTAGAAACCAACTGAAGATGATTAAGATGATGCCACAACGTGTCTTGCAGAGAGAATAAACTTAGGTGAAAAAATTATAAAATTCCTATATTTTTGTGTTTTTACAATTGCCAGAACAAGGCTTCCCGAATAAAACAACCAAAGTTATCAAACCGATTTTAACGATAAATTATTTCTTTGTTAGTGGATGTATGGTAGAAACTACGTCGATATATGAATATGAATAACTATGAATAAGAATATTTTTATACGTAAACAAGATTTACATTTTGTTTGAATACGTCATATTTTATAGTATCTACATTTTATTATTTTACATTGTTTCAGCCTTTGGGTCAAAACATTCCTTCAGAGTGTAAAATGGGTTGTTAAGTTGCGATTTGCAAACTCTTTTTTGAAATACCCTTGCAGAAAATGTTGTTATATGTACAGGTAGTTTATTATTGGGTTGTCCAGAAAATAATGCAGGATTTTAAGTTTTCATTAAAAAAAAATCTATATAAAATATTCTGTTTACGTTTACAGGATTACTCATTTGTATGAATGTCAACACTTATTAATCCTCTTCCAAATGATATTGTTTGTTTACCTCTGTAGCATTCCGCTACTTGGAAATAATTCAGTCATCCTTATAATGTCAAAGCGAGAATTTCGTACGATTTTCTTTTACGAGTTTAAACTCGGCCGAAGCGGAGCCCAAACGGCTAGAAACATTAACCAAGTCTGGGGCGAGGGTTGTGTTAATGAGTGCACTGTGCAAAGGTGGTTTAAAAAATTTCGGGAGGGAGATTTCAGCCTTGAAGATGAAGAAGGTCGTGGAAGGCCTTCCTCTCTTAATGATGATGTTCTGCGATCAGTGGTGGAAGAAAACCCCAAAACAACTGTTCGAGAACTTGCAGAGCAACTCAAAGTCAGTAAAACGACCGTCGCTGACCACCTCAA
>CM077103.1:26700552-26713996 GCA_039619505.1 Cimex hemipterus | reverse complement strand
CATACTCGGTTTTGTTAAGTGAACTAAAAACCAACCTGAAAAGAAAGAAAGGTTTATTGAAAATATAAGTTCATTTAAGGAAAAACTGAGTTTTTCTGAATGGTATATATAGGTTGTATGTGTGGTGGTCTGTTGGGTTTGAACGTCAATGGAACTTTTCAGTGTTGGGTCTGTTCGATTTTCATAATGCAAAATCTCTTTTAAATCGGGGAGTGGTGGGTTGTATGACCTGGCATCTTTGTTGTTCGGTGCCTTTTGTGGATTAACTATGCTATTTTATCCTTAAGGTCCATCGGTGCTTTTTTTAATTAGTTGTATGTTTTAAATAAAATGATTTACGCGTTTTTCTTTTTGCCTTACTATTTCAGTATTGGTCACAGTTATGTCGTTAGGTAGGAGTGCCAAGAAAGGACCGGCAACGGACGAACCGGCGGAAAAAGCGGGCTGACCATTTCTTAAATAAATTCAATTTATCCAATTACTTTCCGTACGGTGGTCTCTACGGGGTCGTGGTTAAAACAAATTTACATCGAAATATCTATGGAAAAGTCCACGACTCCTAGACCGGAGCTATACAGGCTCAGGGAGCCCCCAACCACCCCCGCCGTTCCTCAGTATCAAAAATATGTTGGGATCTGCCGGTATGGTTTTTCCATAATAGTTTTCGGTCAATAATAAGCCCTAGAAATTTAAATGCCGTACAGACGGAAAAATTTAAGCCATCTAGGAATATCGAGTCTCCCAAAGGATTCGTCGTTCCTCTAGTAAAGTAACCCACCATTTAGACGATGATAATGACAAATTATTCTTCGCACCCCATTTAACAAAAGAGACTATTTTCTCATCCAATGCCAAAATGCCGGCATCAATCGATCGATGAGTCTTATAAAGCCATATGTCGTCAACATATTGTACAACTTTAATGCAGGGAGATATAATATTAGCGAGATCATGTACGTAAATTAGAAACAATACAGGACTCAAAATCCCTCCCTGCGGAAGGCCCTGATATGTAGTATACGTGCCAAATGAAGAATCATTAATGATTATAATTATTTTCCTGTTGCCTATAATATTATGGATTACGGCGTGAGGAAAACCAATTTCAGACATTTTCTGTGATAGTAGGCCCAAATCTACACTATCATATACAGACGTAAAATCAACAAATAGCGCTATTAAGGATTTTGAAATCGAAAAGGCATTTATAACAGTTTGCTTGAGTTTTTATTTCATTTTCATGTATGTATGTAATTCACTAAATTTATGGTCCGCTTGGCCAATTGAAAAATGGCAAAAAGGAGGGAAAATTCTAAAGGTGAATCAGTGTGATAAATACTCTAATATCACTATATCTACCAGTTGAGCATGGTGTGTCTCAAGGCTACCAATTGGGCCCGTTTCTATTTATAATGTATATAAATGATCTAAAGAAATGCATTGCTCCTCACATTAAAAATAATTCACTGTTTTCGTGGTCCGTTCGACCAATTAATATAACACAATTAATTACGGTTTTTAGTTGAGATGAAAAAAAGTTAATGGCACGAGAGGGATTCGAACCCACGACCTTCGGCTAGATACGCCGCTGCTCTGCTACTTGAGCCAAGGAGGGAAAATTCTAAAGGTGCCGTTGAGATGGGAAGTTGGCGTACGAGTGGATCGAGGTCACGATATCTCAAGTGGAAGAGCAGCGGCGTATTTAGCCGAAAGTCGTGGGTTCGAATCCCGCTCGTTAATTAATTTTCATGTATGTCATTTTTTCACCTTTTTGTTCGTCGGGTCGTAGTTTCATGATGGGTGAGAATTTGCGCATAGACCATAAAAGAATTTATAGATCTTTTGTGTCTGCCTTTTAGCCTGTACGGTGTATTTGCCTCTGCATTCACATGTGTGATATCCCACTGTTTCATGTGGTTTTGTCTTAATATTTCTCAGGCTGTTCGTATTTTCATGTATGCGAATCTGGTCTGTTTTTGGTTGATTATTATTTTGTTGATTGTGTTTTTAGCTATCACGCTATTTTGGGACCGAGGAAGTGATTTGATTCGGATTTTATGATCTTATCTAGCAATCACTATTGCTATTCTGTATATGTAGAATTGTAGTTTATTGTCAGTTTTTGTGACTGTTAGGCCTGAAATGTTTTACTGCTGTTGCTTTATATTTTATCAGTTTTGGTTTCATAAAAATCGAAAGAAGAACAATTTATTATACGCCCTGAGATTACCACTATTTATGAGAATAATGTTATTAATATGTTAATTAATAAAGCACCCTCACTCTGTCCAGTGAGGGTAGCAAGGTTGCAGAATGATCAAAATTAATGATCTTAAGTTATCCGATTCAAACAATCTCATAATTTAAATTCTGTTTATTTCGTTAATAATCTTTTCTCCTACTTTTTAAGATAACATTTGGCGGTTTAATTTTTAATCTCACGTTTTTCTCATTGCTTAATGTTTTCTCCCACACGAAGGATTGGAGATAACAACACGTTCGATAAAGCGACGAAGTACGATAGGAGTTAAGTGCACTTGTAGAAAGAAAATACACTGTCGGGGTATCTTGATTAAAAAAGTCAATATTTATAAATTAATTTATATGGTTTTAAAATAAAATGAGCTAAAGAATCATCGAAAATAAATTCAAAATCGTAACAATTTCGTAAGTCTAAGCTTTCGGATATCATTATACAAATGGGAAAAGAAAAAGGGGTAAGAACCCTTTTACTCTGGATGGTGGAACACTGTAGTATCCGAGGTAAAGAACAAGCGGATTATCTAGGCAGAAAAACAAGGAGAGAAACAAGATTGTCCAATATAATGTTGCCAGTTTGATAGATTGATTTTTACCCTTTGATTTAGATTAGAAGAAAAGGAAATTGGCACTGCACAATACAGAAGAAGGCCTAGATTATACAAGAACGTGCACATAGATTTCGACTACATCTTGGTTTGCCAATATTCCTGTAAGAAAATCCACATGAAGAATAATGGCCAGGTTATAATCCAACCAAGGTTTATCTAAAAAAGATGTAGAGCAAGACGAGATGCATATGTGGTGGTGAATAAATGCCGCAACACAAATTTATGGACTGTCCACTTTATGAAGATATATACTAAAAACCAAAAGTTCCGAATCCATGCACCGGTGTAGAGAACTTCCCAATTATCATAATATGATTGGAGATATGTAAATTTGTACTTTCCATGTTTTGGGTACTGGCAAAATATTACATAATACAAGTCTATCTATGATAATCCAGTGAATAAATTCATACATTCAATATCTTCCTGGCACACTCAACACGACACTCAGGAATGACACATCAGCCCGGAAAACAAACACTTTGTGCCCTGAAGATGATCTCAATAAAGATCGAAACGTTCGCACGATAAAGAAAATGTTTTTCTAAAGCCTACGTCACACCAGACCGCATCTCACGATCTTCGAATAAAATAAATAAGTAATCCCAGAAAGTTTAAAATTCTATCTAATAAATCATTATGTAAGGTATTGGTTGAGATAAAAAAGTCAGTGCCATGAGCGGGATTCGAACTCACGACCTTCGGCTAGATAAGCCGCTGCTCTACCACTTGAGCTATCCTTACTTCGATCCACTCGGGCACTAAATTCCCATCACATCCGCACCTTTTCTATTTTCCCTCCTTTTTGCCATTTTTAATCGCAACCAAAATCTTATTTTATTGAAAAAAATTTATTTGGTCAAGCGGATCACGAAGCCTAATAAAATAAATCCTAGTATTAAGATTAATTAAGGTTTTTAGATGAGATAAAAAAGTCAATGGCACGAGGGGGATTCCAACCCACGATCTTGTGCTAGATTCGCCGCTGCTCTACCACATGAGCTATCGTGACTTCTATCTACTCGGACACCAACTTCCAATTTTCCACCAATTTTTCCTCCTTTTTGCTATTTCTCAAATTTTCCAGTTCAAGTGGTAGCGTATTTAGCCGAGGTCGTGGGTTCGAATCCCGTTCGGGTCACTTTTTTATCTCAAGCAATACCTTACGTAATGATTGATTAATTGAAAGATGTTATTTGGTCAATCAGACAAGGAAACCTAGTTAATTCTATCTGTTTATCCATTTAAATAATTATTTTCCATTTTGTGGTTTATCTACCTAAATTTAACATAATGCCAAATATCTCCAGATCGAAAAAAAGGCGATACTGGACAGACCAGGTTGTTCCAGCCCAATTCGCCAATCAACTTTTCAATGTAGTTTTACAATCCAGCCAAAAAAAAAGAAAAAAAAATGTGAAAAAATTTCTGTTATGAGGGAAATCCAACGTCGTCATAGAAATCATAGAATGTTCAGATTTTTTTTAAACATAAAAACGGTTTTTTAACGCTCTTCTGTTTCATTTCAATGCAGATTTGATGATAAAAGGGAAAAATTGACTCCGTTTTCGCTTGACCAGAGCCGTCAGTCTCCCGGGTCGAGTCAGGAGTCGGTTTTTCCTTTTCGGGCCGTGGGACGTCAGTTCCGGATTGACTCTTCGGCCGGACAAAGCCTCGGGGGTTCCTTTGCATTTTACATGACGGACCCAGCTTTGTCCCGTAAAAAGATAATAAGCCTACCCTCGGCCAACGAGGGGAAGATTATGTCAATAACTGTAGTTGGGTCAATTTTAGCTCAACCCCTGTTTGATCTCGGACACGGGGAAAAAGCCTAAGGTGAATAGTAAAGCGAATTCTTTGTCTCGCCTTCACAAAACAGTTATACGGTGAATTTGTTTATAACAACTTAACAAGTATTCCGAGATGTATACCTATAAGTTTACTGATAAATTAAATAATTTTTACCTCCTAGTGTTAGAATTATTTAAGCATTTTATGTTTTTTTACGGTTAGAATTGTTTATTATAAAAAATGGTTAGATAAAAACAATCAATTTGTTCTTGCTTCTGTACTTTTTAACTTTGGAAGAAATTTCGAATCGTTTGAATTATACAAATAAGAAATTCAATAATTTCCAAGTATCATGTTTATGAATCCCAATGATCTTATGGACATATATTACAAGAATTTCAGTCATAATTCTTATTTCGCTTGTCCCTCCAATTGTATGACATTTTACAGAACTTGAGAAAATGGAAGAAAAGAATAGATAGATTAATAATGTTATAACAGCTATCCTGACTTTTATTGTGTTGTAACATCATTTCGTTGAAAATATCGAAAAAAATACATTTACAAATATAAAATTAGAATTAAACAATCATGAAATAAATAAATGTGCTACTGTTAAGATAGGACTGGACAGAGTGAAAAAATGTGAAAAGTAAGAACATAGTTATATAAAACTATACATATACATACATACATAAATATATATATTTGGCAGATCGCAGGGGATTTCTTCAGCAAATTTTTCAATAAAACATATTAAAAATATGTATGAAAATAGTCATATTTCGCTACGGACACAGAAGAAATGTGACACATTCAAAAATGTGTGGTCTGTGGTGTGAACCTGTAGTTTGACTGTTTGCCAAGCCTGATTTTTTTTTAAATCTTACATTTCCAATTTCCGTAATAAAACTAAGCCGACTAGTGTCAGGAATATTTTGTGATTTCGAGTTTACTTCCTTGCTTATAACCCTGATCGTCATTCAAGATGAAGTCTGGCTTACCAAAACTGCAAGGGAACGCAGTCCAAAATGATCGGCAACGAGCAGCTTCTAAGAAAAATTCATCGCATGGATTTTCCTCAAGATGTATTATTTTGGACTGTCAAACATGCACTGGATGACCATCAATATGTCTGTAACACTAAAAAAACTTGTTTTTCCATTTTTTTAAACTCTTACATCATCCTATTTAAAATCTAGTTGGGATTAGACGGAACTCATGGGTAAACCATCCATTTATAGCATTGCACCATTAAAATGGCAAAATACCGAAACGACCAAAATGCCTATCTTTGCTCAGGCTCGGTTGACAAAGAAAGCTAGGTCGGCAGGAAAATGTTATCGGTAACGACCAAATTTTTATACCTGCAGGTCTCTCTGACAAAATAGATATCTCACATCTTTTAATTATTAGTACTAACAAAAAAAACCGTTTACGTTTTAGAGGTCAATTGACCAAGTTACTTCTTTCCATTAATTATTCTTTCCATGCAAGGCCTTGAAAGAAACAATTGAAAAAATTAATTAAAAATGACAAAAAGAGGGAAAATACGAACGGTTGTAGGTTGAGATGGAGAGGAAATGTCGGAGAGGGTTGAAGTCACGATAGCTCAAGTGCTAGAGCAGAGGCTATCTAGCCGATGGTCCTGGGTTCGAATCCCGCTCATGACACTGACTTTTTTTATCTCATCCAAGACCTTACATAAAAAGACTAACAAATTTTATTTAAATCCTGTCAAATAGGCACGCTTATATTAAACAATATCTAATTTAATAGTTTCAGCCGATGTCAATTGTGAAAATTTTTCGGCTTAATAGTTGAATTTACAATAAGCCCATAGTTTTTGAGGATTTAAATTTGTCTAGTTTATTTATAGTGATTTTACGCGCAAAGGTAGCACTTTTAAGTTCACGGCTTAATAGGAAATGGCTAGAAAATGAAAAGGTCGAAGGTAGAGATATTAATTATTAGCAAGTTCTCCAATTCAATTAGTACAAAAGAAAATATGTTCATTTTGTTTATCCAAGGCAACAATTTTCTCCACGGGAGAACACTCTGCATTAAAAAGTACCTTTTAAAAAATTCACACATGTTCAGAGAAATTGCTTCCCAAGATCGCTGGCAACTCGTCATATCCTTGGACTAATTTGGTAATTTCATTCATTCATAATTTATTCATTGCAAACTCCCATTCCCGGCCGCGCGCAATCCACGGCGTTTTGCAAATTATTGCAAAAATTGTTTGCCCAGTGTGATTAAAATTCGGAAAAAAAGGGTTCCCCGGTACATAATAGGGGAGGTATAGGCCCCCGGCAGAGGCGAGGTCATCCGCATTCGTTTCACGGTGGTGAGAAAATTTACGGTAATAAGGCAAGGAAGGGTAAATGTGACAAACGGCCGCTATTCCCCGTTTCTAGGGTGATCTATTGTTGTGTGTAGCAGAGGGGTTTCTACTTTCTGGAAACCTTTCCAAACGAGAGGGCTTCAAAGAGTTGAGCTGATTACAATTGGACATTTTTTTTTACTGAGATCACTCCGATTGTCATCTGAATTTTCTTTCCCCTGTCAATTTTAACGTTCTTCTCAGGGTGACGGAGGGGTTAATTTATCTCGAGAAAATTACCGGCAATATCTGAGTTCTCAGCCAAAATGACGACCTGTTAAGTTTGAGTTCGAAATCGGCCCTGCCGGTCTGTTAATCTCGGGCCCTTTGTGATCCTAGCTAGTTAAATTGTCCTGCCGGGATTTCTCTAAAGTCGTGGGGCACAAAATGATTCACCGGGCTGAACTTCATTCGTCGGAGGCTTAAGGGAGGAGGCCTGCCCGTGTCAGCCTTTGAGGGTGTCAACGGCAACACCCTGCAAATTACACCGCCGCCGTCCCGTCGCCCACGCTCCTCCCTGTTTTAGCCTTTTATTGCCGTTTATTGCCTTCCATAGTCGTTTTACTTGCCCTTCAATCCTACGACAATCTACTTTTGAGAAAATTTCAAACCGTCTTTGCATGTCCGTTTCCCTTTCATCGATGATTGGATGGTTTAACGATTTTTTCACATTAAACCTTTTCGTTTAAAACGCATCTGGCGAGCCTAAAAGCAGCCAGGATGAAAGGACCAAATTACAGATAAAGTGTTAGCAATATGAAATAATAAGCTCGAATCCCGTTCGTGACACTGACTTTTTTTTATCTCAACCAAGACCTTACATAACAGAAATAATTAATTGAAAGTTGTGATTTGGTCAATTGACAACTAAAACCTAAATGAAAATGGAATAATATGAATTATTTAGTTCACATAGGCAATTATACAGAACGAATCATGTTTTTCTACCATTGAAGGATTATATTAAATAAATTACGTCACACAGACTGTTGGCCGATCCTTCCAAAAACTTATCAAGAACTAATATGAAATATTTTTTTATAATATCTGAACATTTTGCTTTTGTATAAAATTTAAGGTGGGTGGATTGGATCAACTCTGAAGTTGAACAATGTCATACACGCCTCGCCTCATGGAAAAACATACCCAAAAGTTGGATAAACGTTCCAAAAAAAAAAAAAAAGTTTCCACATTAAGAAAACGCGAAAGAGCCAGGCAGAATTACCCTTGTTTATTATTAACGTTCCGCCCTTGTACGAACTTCCCGATCGAGTCTTGAATAATAAACCATCCAGCGAAGCTTGTCAGTCCGTCTGTTCCTCGAGGAAAAAGCTACGCTCTCCTTCTCCCCGTCCCATTTAAAACGAAACTCAGTCATAAGTTGGCGTTCGGCTCGTAAAGTCGGTGACCTTGTCAGAAGAAAGTCGAGCCCGGCCTCCCCCGGGATGAGGGACTTAACCCCGTGACACCGGATCCAAACTAATTTTTACAATTGCATTATGCATGCCCCGTCGGGAGTTTCGCGTAATTGCTACCGACCGACAGGGACTTGTCAATTTTATTTCTGCCGTCGCAATTGAACTTTTTCCATGCTTTGAATTCCAGTTTATATCTGTACTGTCTTTCATCACGTGAAATATAAAATAAGCACGTAAAACAAAATAATCACTCTGGGAATAACCGCGAATAATTTATTTTAACTAAAAAATCTTGAAACAATCGAGACGCTTCATAAGCGTAAATCGCGTCGCGTCACAGGCGTCATAAGCGTCAATCGCGTCGCGTCACATGCATCAAAGCGTCAATCGCGTCGCGTCACAGGCGTCATAAGAATCAATCGCGTCGCGTCACATGCGTCATAAGAATCAATCGCGTCGCGTCGCAGGCGTCATAAGCGTCAATCGTGTCGCGTCATAAGAATCAATCGCGTCGCGTCACATGCATCAAAGCGTCAATCGCGTCGCATCACAGTCTTCATAAGAATCAATCGCGTCGCGTCATAAGCGTCAAACGTGTTGCGTCATGAGAATCAATCTCGTCTCGACTTTAAAAACACCTGCCCACCAGTTCGTTCTCGCGTATCCTTGGTAAACAGTGCACCGACGCAAGGTCTTGGTAACAATTTCCGTGTTAAACTTTCGGACTGACCCCCAGCCGTAAGACATAACCATGTCAAGACTAAGAAATTCAATACTCACTATAATATTAAAAAACTATTCTGAACTTTAAACACAGTAGGCAGGTTCCAATGTCCTTCTGCCCAGCCCACCCATTTGCACGAGCAAGTAAGTAATAAAGTGCATGTTACTTACAATGTGCGCATTGCCTGTTAGATTTTTCCAATTTATAGTATACTGGGCGGCCCTAAATCATGAGTCAAAATTTAACAATTTTATAGGAAATTGACCTCTGAGAAAAAAACCCCTAAAAATCCAGGGTCCAGAAAGTCTTCGTGTTTCATCAATAGGACTAGGGTTGGTCCAATTTGACAGAGAATCCCATCACCGACAAGGTTTTTTTTTCGGAAAATTTTTTTGAAGGGTGTGCATCTTTAGAATTTATCGATAAAAATGTCAGAAACGGTGATTTTTTTGTGACCCTCCCCTACTAACTTCGAAAAATTATTATTCATATATCGTGAGATGCGGTCTGGTGTGATGTAGGTTTCAGAAAAACATTTTCTTTATCGTGCCAACGTTTCGATCTTTTATTGAAATCATCTTCAGGGCTCTCACGATATCTGAATAATCATCTGTTAACGGTAACTAATTTTCTACCCATAAAAAATTATAATTCTCAACTAATTAGGCTAATTTTAACCTAATTCGTCGCTGAAATAAATGCGCTATGAATGTTATTTAGAGTTGTTTTATGGTAGTAGAAGCGGTTTACGAACTATTTCACAAATAAGTTCAGAGATTTTTTTTAAGCTTTCCCCATCCAGGTTCATAGGACCTTTTTACTCAGAGTTCAAGCCCTATAAGTTCTTGAATTTTTCTCTCATAATTTCGGGCTACCCCTGTATATGTACCATTTAAGTAAAATAGGTGAAAAAAATTGGAACTCAGAATCATTTTTAACCACAAATTATGAAAAGACTAATAAATTTAATAGCGTAGTTTTTATGATAGATGATCATGACTTTCATTACTATCAAATCACTTTTTCACAAAGACTTTTAAAAATCTACTTCTATAGCTTTTATTCCTTTGTTTTTTTATTATTATTAATAATTAAAAAAATATTTTATTTTTTGCCTGTTTTTATAGATGTGTAGATAAGGACAATTTTATAGTCGCGATACTGACTGATTGTGATGAAAAATATCACTTTTACCTCATGACGATTTGATACTAAAAGCCATAGAGTTCTTTTTTTGTAAAATTTTGCTTTAACTGTTAATAAATCTATTAAATAAAGTAAAAGGGAGAGACGAAAAAATCGTTCGCGTTCAGCGGTTTCCCTAAATAGGAATTGAAAAGAAAGAGTATTTCCACCCGGACGTCCTTCTCGTTTTTCACCCCTCGAGAAACCGGATTTGCATAAAACCAGAACTGTTCCTTTTCAACGTCAGCCCTTCCGAAAGGGAGGAAAAAGGGAAACAGGCACCCTCGTCCCAGACCGGCTGGCGAGGATTGGCTCCTCTCTCGGCTCGGTTGATGACCGATGAAGTCTGAGATTGGATCCTATCAAATAGTTAGCCAACATGTCAGAACAATATAAGATATCTTGATAAACGAGCTTCCAGGGTTGTGGCATCCGCCCACCCTCGGAAACATCCCTTCTTAGCGTCTTGGCCTAATGGAGCGTCAAACGGAACATCTCACCCTACAAACCGCCCCAACTTACTTGTTCAAATTCTTATTAGTAAGGTAGATTAACTGGATCAAAATAAAAAAAATCTTGTCGGGAAACTTGTTTGCCTTCTATGTTTTTTGTAACAAAAAATAAGGTCTTGTTTACCTGAGAATAATGACACTAAAGACTTTTTATGATAACAATTCTTTGAAATAAATTAAAATATTTATCTTACAAACCGGTTGTACTATATTTTTTTATGAAGGTTCACATCAATACCCAATGACCTGGTGTTTTTGAGAATAATAGTACTCAGGACCGATGAGATTCGTGACCCTCACATTGATGAATCGATATCAATATTTTATTTTTCTGAATAAACTACTAAAAAGATCTATAAAAAAAAGCCGTAAGAGAAGAAGAGTTGAATTGCCTTTGTTTTTGTACTCGGTAAAATTTTATATAATGTTCATCTATAAGAAAAAATTGTTTCCATCATTTGACGTAGACGACAAATTCCACACTGGAAATATTTAAAATTCAGTCCAATAGCTAAAACCATCCCAATGAATTAAACAAAACAAAAGTCGGTCTCTTCAATTCTTTAGTAACAGAAATTTTAATTAATTTGCAGTATTTTAGCTGAAAATATTAATACCATCAATATTTATTTATCTACTGAAAAATAGTTTTGAAAAAAAATCGTTATAATGCACAGCTATCCATTTTATGATAAATTTGGCGGTTTTATGATAAAATATGTTTTATAAACCATTGACAGGTCTTGGGCTTCGGTGATTTTAAACCATATGCTTTATTTATGTTTTTTTTCAAGAACTGTTATTTTTAATAACTGTAAACTTGTGACTAATTCAGGAGATGTGAAATTGTTTGTGTGAATAACTATGTTGCTTCAGAGAGTGCTTTTGCTGTTGCTCCTCGGGAGATGGCGATGTCTAGCTGAGACATATTGCGATGGGACAGGTTGCATGGACAAACAATCTTTGGATAACGATGCTAAACCGAGGAGTAACATCGAACCTTCGTTTGAAATGATAGGGGGACGCCCTGCGGAATATACGTCTTACCCTTACATCGTAAGCATCCAAGAGAAATCTACGGAAAAGCTCATCTGCAACGGGATCATCATCAGCGCGTCGAAGGTGATGACGGGTTGTCACTGCGTGGCTTTCGTCCAGTCGATCCGCAATTCCTACACTCAACCGATAACAGGCAATAGGCGAGGTATGATAGTCGTTGCCGGAGCGAGGACGATGTTCAAAGCCAACATGAAAACCAAAGACACCGAATTGACACAGTATCGTTTCCTTTCTAAGATCGACGTCCATCCGAAGTGCTCCTACGGTCAGGGCATTTGGAAATACGATTTCTCCATAATAACGGTAAGAGGTGTTTTCAATTTCAATCGGTACGTCGGTCTAGCCCCGATTGACACCACTCAAAACAGTGAGGTATGGGCTGGCAAAATTGGCGAGATCATCGCTCAGGGAAAGAAATGCAAGGCTGTCGGATTTGGCAGGGCCAAAAAACATCAAGAACCAGCACTCTTGGAAATCGACATGATCTTAAGCGATAACGGCTGCAGGGACAGAAAATGCTGGTATAGGACTCGCCCCTGCAAGCAAGCCTTAGAGAAAGGAGTGTGCGGATACGTCGACGATCAGGACAAAGCGGAGTTGTGCACTGGGAATGCAGCAGCAGCTCTCATCTGCGACAACAAAGTCCTAGCCCTGTTGACTAAAGGGCCTTGGTGCAACCAAAATGCCTTTATTCCATCCCTCTTTACCAGACTGGACATGGGGCTAGAGTTTTACAATGGCATAGAAAAAGCTTAAAAATGTCCATCACATTTATCAAAAGTTACAGTAAATACTAATTACGGTAAATAAATACACCAACTGTCACCCCCTCTCAAGCATATTTTTCCTTAAACATGAACTTAATTAATTTAACAATTTGTTTTTTTTGCTGAACTCAACCGCCAGTGAAGGTGGACCCAAAAGTTACTCAATGCCGGTTAACATGAGTTCACCGACTGGCAAACCAACTCCTAGATTCAATTTTTAAAGTTACCATCTATGTCAAAGATATCAAGAATGTACTAAACCTTCTTTGAATGCTAATTACAAGTTTTTTTATAGCCTTTTTGTAAATATGCGTTCGTTGTGCCCATTCAAAATGTCTCTAGCAGCTGCTGATAGCTTTTTTAGGAGGACGCCGCCTGGGTTCAACTGGCAAATGTTTCTTCTATTGGAAAAGAGGAGTCGAAGGTTGCGTCTGACCTGATCGTCACGACCGGCATAATGCTGAATGATAGCGAAAGCGTCATCCCGTTTGCCCGTGAAATCCCCCAGACAATCGTTTCTGGCCGGGACGTTTCACGGCCGCCCGTCCGTGGGCAAGTTCGTGACCGGGTGAATGTGGCCGGGGATAGCGGAGAATAGATCATTGGCGGTGACCGCAGCCGTTCAATGGATGGTGCCTTTACGAGCCCACGTTCGCTTTCGGGGATTCCTTTTTTCCGATCTTCTCGGAAATGGCCTTTTCTCGGTTTTTCCTTCTAGTTTTAAGACCCCCC
>CM077103.1:26684466-26695552 GCA_039619505.1 Cimex hemipterus | reverse complement strand
CAACAGACCGCATCTCACGATTTCTGATTAATTTTCCAAAAACATTGTATAACGAGATATGGAGCGCCGAAAAACTTAAATCTTCCGTAGTTATAGATTATTTTAATTATTTATTATGTCAATTTTGGTAATTGTTCAGACGTTTAATATTTCTAAAAATAGAAGGGTGAGCAATAAAGTTTGTCAGAAACCAACATCACACCAGACCGCATCTCACGATTTCCGAATCGAATTCCGAACAAATTGACATAATAAATTTAATCTATATATAATAATTAAATATAATATTTATTCCTTGAAAACTAATTTACTCGTCCTCTGAAAATAAATCGGCGAATATGTGAAAATTGTCGTTGTAATATTAAAAAATAGTTCGGTCGTTAATCATTGAAGACATTTCTTAAATGAACTGTTAAGTCTTTAAACGTGTTTATTATGGAAAATAAACAAATAAATACAAGTGTCCAGTTTTTGTCTTTCAGTGTAGGTAGGCTTGCTGTTATATTACTCTTTAATGATGAAATATTATTTTAGTTTTTTTAATAAAATCATAATTGAACTGAAACGAATTGAAGTATTTCTTGTTTTTGACTTTAAAACTAATTCATTCGTCGTCCAGAAGATAGATTCGTCTGTGAATGTGAGAAAATTGCCGTTGTGATATTAAAAAAGTTGTTAGGCCGTTAATCAATGAAGACACGGCCCCCTTCGCGGAAGACCTTTGTGAGCCATGATAATTCAAACAGTATCTCATGTGTTTGTGACAGTCCTTGAATTCAATAACTCCCGGACGGGGGAAGGCAGTTAGATTAAAATTAAACTAAATCAATTATTGAAAATGCAGAGGGGAGTGAACAAAGAAGGGGGCGCAGGTAGCTTCCGAGGGGGCCGTCGCGCTGATTAACCACAGATTCTCCTTACATTCAATGAATTTCGACTTAATTTGTCGAGGCTCTTTACTCCCGGAGATGAATTGGTAACTTCATTTCTTCCATTCAAAACATCCATATTTCTTCTGTACAGATAATTCAATTAATTAAGGTTTTTAGTTGAGATAGAGAAAGTCAGTGTCACGAGAGGGATTCGAACCCACGCCGCTCGATCTATCGTGCACTCCATCCACTCGGACACTAACTTCCCATCTCAACCACACCTTTTTGAATTTTCCCTCCTTTTCAATTGTCGCCGAAAATCAAATGGATTACACAATATTTGAAAAATGCTAAAAAGGAGGGAAAACAATTGATTTTGTAAATTACACCAGATATTTTTGTTCCTGATCTGATTCTATCATTGTATAAATTTTATGTTTTCACATTCTACGTGTATTTATGTATTTAAACAATGTTTATAAATCTCAAGACAGAAGATGATCTCAATAAAGTTTGAAACGTGGCAACATAAAGAAATCGTTTTTCTAAACCTACGTTACACCAGACCGCATCTCTCCAAATAATCATTAATTAACGGTCATTAAACACCGCACAGGTAATACTTAGATTTCTCATTAACTTCAGAATCAATATTAATACTTGGCATTTCTGATCGTATCTCTGGCTGAAGTTCAGTGAGCTTTAACATATTTCTTGTCCTAACATTAAAAAAGATTTAACGAAGGCGGCGGGTTGAAAACGGCATGAATGCCGACATGGCAAGGGTAAAGATTTTTAGATTGGATTTAAGAGGCGGTTGTGAGATGTGGAGCGCTCATTAAGGCGGATAGGACCTCCGGGGCCGCGCCCCCCGCGACTCTTATCTGATGTCGCACGGCCCTTCTCGTGTCCCTTTATCAAAATAAACACACACCTTCCGTGTCCGGCCGGGGTTTTAGAGAGAAAAAAATCGCTCAATTAAACCACCTTCATCAGCCGGGCGGCCTTCTTGTAATATTTACATGACAGAGCCCCCACGAGAAATTTTATCGCCGGCTCGGGATATACATCTAGGGCTAATTGCATTTCTCTTTCGAGCCGACGTCTCGACACGGCACGGACCTAAAGACAGTCCACTTGGAAATTTACTTTTCCTTCCTTTTTTCTTGACAATGTAATCTGCGGATATTTTCTAAACCATCGGGGTTGGCCAAATTGTCGCGTGAAAGGGGAAAGTTTCTCACAAATCCCTCACATTTTCAACTATCCACCATTTTTCCCCTAATCTCACCTTATGATAACTATTATAATTAAAGGCAATTTGTATTAGCATATAAACTAATGATAAACAATAGGTTTTCGATAGGCATGGTATGTTGAACCGGGTCATTTACTAGCTCCGTGCACGCTCAAGGAGCGGCAAGGAATTAAGAAAGAAATTTCTCTCCGAAGATGACCCAAAGCCGAATCGCGTTGAGCGACATCGAACCCCAGTTCAGTTTGTGGTCACAGACTTTGCACACCACACCCACCATCAACTTTAAAACTACATTATTCAATAACAGCAATTTTATTATATTCATAAACCATTAATTTTTAATTTTCACTTTCTCCCCGTTTAAAGAATATATAATAAATAAAAGACGACGATGTTAATCTGCATCATTAAAATATTTGGTCGTCACATAAGTCTGTTACACTTTTCTAAAATTTTTTTCCCATATTAGTTTTGAAGAAATGTTTATCAAGTCATTATTGTATGTTTTTATTGGTCAGTTTTGTCCGCGATCTTATGAAGGAATTTTGATAATTTAAAATTGAGAAACAATAGTTCATTTTCCGTCGTTTGGGTTTGCTATTACCTCATTAGGAAAACTGCAGATGATGATGATTTGTGCTTTAGTAGTGCGCGTCTGGTTTCTTCCATTGAGAAGCGGAAATTTTGCTCTTGAAGAACAGAAGAGATTTGGTCGTTTTTGAACATGATTGGTTGTTGGTGATAACCAAGTTCAAGCATTTTGACGTTAAATAACACATATTCAACGACAGGAAACAATTAACTTATCGCAATCATGCCGGCGCTTGAAAGCTACTGAAGCAACTGGATATGTTTGAGGTAGACGTGTTGTCTTGCGGTTCCTCTCAACCTTTGCTAGTGTTCACTAGATACACAATTGCGAGATTAAAATCACCAATTGAGCCAAATTGGGATTGTTTTTTACCAAAAACGCTTGAAACTCTTTGGGTTTGGCTGGGATGTCCTACCCCCATCCATCTTATTCGCCAGATATTACTTATTCAGATTTTCCCTTATTCCAGGTTATAAATAACTATTGGTAAAATTTTGAAAAATTCTGTAAGGAGGAAATTAAATGGAATATGGCGTCAGTGGAATTGTTGATTAAATTTATTTACCTGATATTTTCATTAACCTAGAGAAAAAGCGATGAAATTATGTTATATCATGATTATGTGTTTAGATCATACATGAGTTGCAAATAGATTACAATACTCAAGGCGGAAAAAATAGTCCAAAAACTAAATGTTGCCAAACCCAAGTACTAACTCAACCCATTACAGACAGATGACATTTTAAAGGATTTTTCGAGAAAACCACTTTTTTGTATGTGTGTGTACTAAAAACCCAAATTTCTCTAATTTGACAAAAATAAAATGCCAGGTTTGGCCTTTTTTTTTTTCTTTTTTTTTTTTTTGAAACAGCGTTAAATTTTCTACGGCTAATACACTTTCCATGTTGACACACATTCAGACTGCACAGTTCAAAAACTAGAAATTGAAAAATTTAGAACTCGGACTATCACTACTCTTACAAAAAATCATGCAAGTCGGCTAATCTCACCAAACTTGTGACATTTAATCAGCTTTCCAACGGTATACTGAAAATGTTAAGGTATGGCATTCCTCGAAGCAATTGCACTTGGAGAAGAACCGTGGTTATAGATGGAAGGGTGTTGACGGATACGGATGGACTTGTGCGTTGGCGGGCCCGAAGCCCAGACTTGACGCCGCTGGATTTTAATCTGTGGTGTAGGCTTAAATCTGGGGTGCTACAGGGTACGCGTTGAAGATGGAAACCGGCTGATTGCAAGGATGAGGAAGCGTGTGAAGCGATGAGAGCCAATGTTGAAGAGTTTCCGAGGGCTACATCAGCGGAGCTTCTGTACTTAATGCAGAATTTTCTTTATTTTATAAAAAGTAAAAATAGTTTTGACTACCTTTTCGAAGCCTGCGTTATTTTTTCATCAGGCCAATAAATGCAATGATTCAATTAAAAACATAAAGATTAGTGACCGTTAATCGATAATTATTTAGATATCGTGAGATGTGGTCTGGTGTGATGTAGGTTTCAACAAAAATCTCACAGGCACTCTCAACGCGACACTCAATCATGGCACAAGTACACAGAAGACAAACATTTTGAGCCCTGAAGATGATTTCAATAAAGACCGAAACGTTGGCACGATAAAGAAAATATTTTCTTAAACCTACATCAAACCACAGCGCATCTCACGATATCTCAATAATTAAAAAACACAAAAATGGTAATGATCATTGAAATGAGAAGTTTGTTTACATGGGCGATCTAAGCCACGGTAGCTCAAGTTGTTGATCAGCGGCGTATATAGCCGAAAGTCGTGGGTTCGAATCTCGCCTGTGACAGAAATTTTTCATTTCGAAAAAATTGTGTATAATTTTTTGGGTAACGATTATGGCACCAGTGCTAAAACTAGGCTTCATATATTTATAATTTTAAGAAATACCAAAATATTAAAATATTTTATTTTACGTTACTGTTAACTGTTAGTTGAAACATTGTATAAGTTATTAAATGTTTTTTGTGGCATTAAATTCAAAAGTCAGCCACCATGTTCTACACCTCAAACATATGTTCCTTCCACGTTTCATATGATTTACGCTTGTTAACGAATTTAAAAGGTTTATAAATATTGTTGTTTGTAGGGATAGAATCGAGAATATAGTGGCCCAGTTATGGTAAATAAGAACAACTCCGGGGACTTCGTGTTCGGCAGCTACGCTAAGAATAAAGGCGTCCAGACGGAGGATTTCATCACGAGAGAGGCTTTCGCGGAGAAGGGTGTCGAGGTGCGGATGGGACGGTGCAGAAATCCGCCGACTACACCGCGTATCAACTCATCCGTCCAGACTGCAAGGGAACACATCGAGTTCACGTCCTGCCTCTGCCTCTTCCTCGTCGTTCTCGGTCTCAACATTTGGTTCGCCTACGTCACCTTCAACGTGCGGAACAACTGCATGCGGAAACATCTCGAGCAAAGCAGTAAATCGACTATCGTCACTTGGCTCTCGTCGTTGATCCTGCCCTTCCTAGATAGTAGCTCGTAATAATAAACCAAAAAGAAATGCAACGACGTGTTTGCTTTGCTTATAATCAAATACCTTAATTGACTCAGCTGATATTGCTCTGATTATTTTTAACAATAACAACCTCAAACACACATGCAGATTTAGGAACTTTAGACATTTTTAAAAATTTCATAGCATCTATTAACTATATTACTTTTATAGATTAAAAGGACATATCATGCTCAAGCAAGAGATTTGGGAAAGTGAAAGCTTTGAGCTTTCTGAAAAATCATTTCAAAACTAATGTTTTAATAAATAGCGCTATATCGTTTTTATTGATTTTTATTTTACAAAAGTGGAAATTACCTATCACCTACAATTTTCCTTTATGCGTTTTGAGGTTGGTCGAGAAATGTATCGGCAGGAAAAATGTCGGGGATGGAATGGAGGTCCAGAGTTTTATGGAGGCGTCTGTATCGACTTGTTGTGGTTTCGAAGACAAACGGGATTTGAAGGCCTGTGTGGATTATAAAGTTTGATACGAAATAAAGACCTTCAACCATTGATTCGAAGGATTTTGGTGATTGGATACTTGGGAAGTTAGAACCCCACAATTTCATTGCGTACGTTCTGATTTATTATATGTAAGTTACTAGGGCTACAGGCATTTTCTTAGAAATTGTTTTAAACTTTTCCAAAATTGTAAAATTCCCTTAAAACAATGAAACTTTCTGTCCGCGTATTATATGCATTTGCTTGTTACTTCATCCAGGAAGATTTGATTATATAGTCTAAATCGATATTATACGAACGTTTGTGGATTATCCTGAGATCATCTACAGATCGGTCTATTAATTTAAAATTTTTGAATTGATTTGCATTTATTGTGTATGGTGTTAACGCATCATCTCCGTCTTTTTATCCTAGCATATTTTTTCTTATGGTTCGACAGGTCGCAATCTTCATCAGTGGATTTCTTGTTTCTTCCATTTGTTTTCATTACCCTTCCTCTGTATGACGTACGTTTTAAAAAACATTTTCTTTATCGTGCAAACGTTTCGATCTTTAATGAAATCTTCTTCAGACCCTAGGATATATAAACATTGTTTAAATATACAAATATGTAGGATGTGAGAAAAATAAGTTTATACAATGCTAGAAAAGTTTATGGGTTAAAGTATTCAGATATCGTGAGATGCGGTCTGGTGTGATGTAGGTTTCAGAAAAACATTTTCTTAATCGTGCCAACGTTTCGACCTTTATTGAGATCATCTTCAGGGCTCAAAGTGTTTGTCTTATGTGTACTTGTGCTATTCTTGCGTGTCGTGTTGGGAGTGCCAGTTTCTGAAACCTACATCACATCAGACCGCATCTCACGTTATCTGAATAATTATCGATTAACGGTCACTAATCTCTACACATTTCTTGATTAAAATGGATTTTTTCATCAAAAATTTTCTAACATTGTATAAATTCGTTTTTTAGTAAACAAATTTTTCTAGCAATGTATAAACTCATTTTTCCACGTCCTACATGTATTTGTAAAATTGAAACAATGTTTATAAATCCCAAGCTCTGAAGATGATCTGAATAAAGATCGAAACGTTGGGCCCGATAAAGGAAATGTTTTTCCAAATCCTACATCATCTCATGATCTCCAAATAATCATTAAATGCGTACTTTTTGTTTTTGTGATTGCGTCGTTGGTTCAAGTGAAATTCAGAGAGATCTAAAAACTACGCCCTGTATAGGTTAACGTGGCGGTCTAAAAGCCTCTTCGCTCGGCAATTTAATTTTTATTAAATTGCTAACTTTTTAATACATATATATAAAAGAATAAGTGAACATTTCAATTTATTTAGATTAAACTTTTCTTCTATTCTTATCCATTTACTGGAGATGGTGAAGGAACATTTGAAGGAAGGGTAGACTAGGAGGTACGGAAACGAAAAACTTTGGTTCTTTACCCTCTAATGTCAACAACTATTCTTTAAATTTAACTTTAATATGCTTAAGATAGATTAAGGTGGAGACAAAATATGAAAATATATAGCTAAAACCTTATTTATTTACTATTTGTCTACCCATCTTTGGCTATTTTGTTACAATGAAAAACCAAAAATCACTTTTCATTTATAAGAAACTCAAAATATCCGACGTACAGAGGGCATATATATTCCATCCTTCACCGGCGGGTAGCGGAGACATAAAAAATAGACAAGTTATATTAAAACGAAGTGCGAAGGGGAAGCAGTAAGGGACAATTAGGAGGCGGTTGAGTTATGCTCGCCGGTATTGTGGTAATAAACAACGGGACAATATCCGCCTCCGGGGGCGGTTATTGCGGCAGTGATTTACTGGCGAGAACGTGTCCAATCCCGAGGAAAATCATGTCTCCGCCTGCCTCCCGGGCCCGACTTCCATGGGGCTTAACCTCCAAATCCGGCTGATTTGTTCTACAAACTATAAACCAATTAATTCTTGTCACTTCCTTCAACTGGTTGAGAATTTCTCTGCTTATGCATGTTTATGGACTGAAGGGAACTTCCATATAATGTGTTACCAATAAAAAACTTTTGTTGTGTTTTGCTCAAGTGAACATCAAAATTATATTTCATTCCGTGAACAAAAAATACCAAATTATAATGGTACCGTTGGTGAAAAGAATGTTCACATACTCTGACAGGAAAAAATCTACCCACTAATAATATAACTTGATTTATTTATATTTGTATATCAATCAAAGTTTCACTTTTTTAAATTTTAATAATTGACATTTGTCTAGAAAACAAAAAAATAAAATGTAGTTTGCTAAGGATAGTGAAAAAAAAGACGGACGGATAAAATTTGTTTTAATTTTGTTTTAGATTTTTAATTAACATTTCAATATCGCGTATTTTCTCCTTTTGCCTGAATTACATCTCGAAGTCGCCTCGACATACTTTCTACCAGTCTGGAAATGTACCTTTCCTGGAGGTTAGCCCATTCCTCACGAAGAGTTCTTTCAAGTTGTGAGTGTATCAGGAAGTAATGGACGTGATATTATTCTTCTTTTGAGATGATCCCACAAATGTTCGATTCCGGTCAAATCTGGGGAACGGGCTGGCCATGCTAAGACAAGATGTTATGCTGGTGATGGTACGTTGAAAATACCGCCCCAACCATCACTGGTGTACGTTGAAAAGTTGGCTCTGGGAAAAATTACAAGCTTCGTACCTTTCATTTCGCCTTCTCCACACTCTATCACGTCTATGTGGAGATCATAGTGTAGATTCATCAGTAGAAACTACAGCAGACCAATCTAAATCGTCGTAAATTGCTTGAACAACAGTAAGGTGCCGATTTTGCAAAATTCTCAAAGTCAAAAAAAGTTAGTCTTGTGGTTCTGTTGCCCTAGGGAGTCTAGAGGTCCCAATTTCCCGAAAACATCTAACTTCACGCAGAGTTTCGTAGGGAACACCGATGGCAATGGCTGCATACCTGATGGAACGTCCATCATAAGTTCCACACCACGCCCAACATCCTCAGCACTCAGTCGCATTTTTAAGTTTAGAAGTAGAAATTAAGAAAACTAAAAAAGTTATTGATTCAGAATTCGAGACTGATTAAATATTTTAAATTCGGTAAAAAGTAAACATTGAAAAATCCATTTTCCTTGTTTTGAGTGAAGGAACTAAGCCTGCTTACCTATAATTAATATTCCAAATTTAAAACGCAGCATCAAAATTTATTTTTAAAAACAATGAGACAAAATCAAGGGCAGAATTTTCTTCAAAGAAAAAATCATTAGGTGGGGTTTTTGCCTGTCAAAAAGTATCCTTTTTGACAATATTTCAATAGTCCGTTTTAGTACAGCTTCGGGGCGCCATTTGTCGTGAATTAACCTAAAATGGTAACTGTTTTCTAGTGTATAAATAGTAAAAATATCAGTCTGTTTAAACCATAATAATAATAAGGAAAATGAGCTAGGTTTTTGATTATCAACTGTTTAGCAAGTACGCTAGTAACTCTCGTTGTTTATCAGTGGGTTCCCCAATCGAGAGAAGGCTGAATGGCATTTTCCGACCTGACTCAAGTGGATCTTCGTGACAAAGACGCGAAAAGGTGCTAACCGTGAAAAAAATAGTTTTTCAGCTCGGACGTCATAGGGTTGATGTCCTTTCGCCCTCCAGACGATCATCTCGGAATCGACACAGGTGGCCGGCTTATCTCAGAGCACAGTCATGACACGGCTTATCACATGCAAACATTCACGTGTTGCCGATCGCCGGCCCAAATAAAGAAACGCCGAATGACGTAATTTGCAAATAACGAACGCTTAGGATTTTTGCGAGAGGATTTACGACCGAGCCGAGGGACGACGAGCAGAGCCAACAGGGATAAGCCGAACTTATAAACCGCGGGAGACTCTGGCAAACTGAAAAATTTCTAACTCGAACCAAAGTTTTGACAACTTATATGTCAAACTGGCAAAAATATTTCACTGACAACCTAGAATGTATATGATTTAGATCCGCAGATAAGCTTGAAAAATTTAAATATGTAAAAACTAAAAAAACTTTCTCGATTTTTTCGTTTTCTCACCCTCCTTTATCACGGTGTTCCAAACTTTTCTGGGAGATTCTACATACAAAGTGGAAAAGGCCCTAATTAATTCTGATCCGAAGTTCAACAGTATTTTTTTTAATAATTTCACGACCTGCTTCAAAAACAGGTTTTGGACAAATTCATTAAGACCATTGAAAACTACGGTAAATTAAAAAAAAAAAAAAAGATGTGATCGATACTAAACATGTAAACATAAGTAGCGAGAACTTTGAATATTTTTTTTTTCAAACTTGAAAATCCTACTATTCTAAATTTCAACTGCTATTTCCAAGCCTCTTCTCTCTACAGACATAAAAATATGGTCATGGTTTATCATAATATTACAAATTGTAAAGGTATTTTATTAGAATATCACAAATAGTTAGCGAATTCAATGTAAGATAATATTATAGAAATCAAAATTGATAATAGCATCTTGATTTTTAAAAACGAAATAAAAATTCTTGGCTTAGTAATAGATAAATATATAGCCTGTAATAAACATATTGTTAAATCTTGTAGCAGGATGCATTGCATTATGTATAAATTAAAAATCGTTTAATTTTTTCTATTTTCTAAAAATTTCTTTCTAGTAAAATCTTTATCTGTTATATGTACTATATATGTGCATTCGCTGTATCTGTAATTTACACTATGATTCTAGAATTTATGACAAATACTACAACTTATCCATTTAAAAGTTGATGATTTGTTAAAATATAAAATTTTGACTATTTTCCATGACATAATAACACTACAGAAGCCATTTTACCTACATTATTTTTGTATCATGTTAAAAAAACTGCGTTTCCACGTGCTTAAACTGCATTTAAAATGTCGTACACACTGTTTATTTTTGTTCTTTCCTAAACCTATAAAACTTTAGAAAAATTTACCCAATGTTATAAAATCTTGTCAATCTAAAATAATTTATAAGAAACATCTAAATGGTTTTCTCTCTTTTGATTATGCCAATCAAACTCTGTCCAGCTTCAACGATAATTTTTTCAAAATATATGTAAACAAAAATATATATTTGTATTATGCGTTTTTATATTTTGAAAATATGTAAAATGTAATGCTCGTTAAATGTAAGAAAGCCTATAAGACCTAAGTTATTATTTTAAATTTCGTGCATGAAAGAATATATTATAATGCAAATATCTCTCTTTATCTTTCTCTGCCATCTCTTTCTCCCTATCTCTTTTTCTCTCGCAATTTATCTCTTTCTCTCTCTTTCTTTCTTTCTTTCTCTCTGTCTGTCTCTGTCTGTCTGTCTGTCT
>CM077103.1:26626537-26658889 GCA_039619505.1 Cimex hemipterus | reverse complement strand
AGAGAGAGAGAGAGAGAGAGAGAGAGAGAGAGAGAGAGAGAGAGAGAGCCGTAGTGAACGTCATATGTGGCAATTTATAAAAGCTACATCTTGCAAATAAAATAATAAATAAATAAAATGAATGATGGATGGAGAGATAGATAAATATTAGATACGAAGGTAAAGGGTGAATTGGATAAATTGAAAGTGGGTTTCGTAAAGCAATTTATCTTTCTATCTGTTTCACTTTTAACCCGTGTAGAAATTATAAGATATGTTACGTGTCTACTATTTCTATTAAAACACATTATTTTGAACTTTTCGCGATTTTCAGTAGGCCACTTTATCACTTTACTTTGCTCATTCTCACTGTTTTGATTTGTCAGACGGGTTTTGTATTTTGGCCACCTTTAGAGGTGAAACTGAGTTGCCCAATTTATTCTCCTGTCGATCAGTGTGTTAAATAATTTTATGATCGCATCGCGTTCTGACAGACAAAACGGCACATAGCACTGATCATGGTTCGAAGACAGCCAGAGGGAAATGATAGGAAATCCTAGCTGGAGTTCATCAATCCGCAAGCCTTAATAAGAAATCGCGCAACACACAAGAGCTATTCATCAAATACAATTAAAACGTTTCAAAACAGGTCGACAAATCAATGCAGACCCCTGACGAGGGACTTCTTTCCTTCGTTGTCACATCGAGACGGTCGGGAGGTGGCTTCGCTTGAAATCCAATTAATTTTGCATTTATTCCAGGTGTTGTTTAGCCCCCTACAGGATCACAAGCCCATTAACAAGTCACTAAACACTAGGGTGGCCGGAGATAGGGTGTAGCAGAGGGATGATCCTTCTATTGTGGCAATTACTGGGGGGCCGATTGAATCATCGGTTACAGAAGGTCTCTCCGATGAAACGACTCATAATCGTTATTGTCATCGCAATAATTTATCTTTTTTTATAAAAAATCAATGACAATCACGTAATTTAAACAAATATAATGATTTGGTTTTGGAAGGAAAATTGTCTACTGCTCTCGAATTATCTATTCGTTAATCGTTAAAAATAAACTTGCGCGTGAACACTATTTTCTTTCGCATGTAATACATGGAAAGTGAGCGTATAAGTTTTAATAATTATTCAGATATCGTGAGATGCGGTCTGGTGTGATATAGGTTTCATAAAAACATTTTCTTTATCGTGCCGACGTTTCGAACTTTATTGAGATCATCTTCAGGGCCTGGGATTTACATGCAAGTGTTTGCTGAAAGCTCTTTTCACTTCAAAGATTCCGACGCCTTATACAAAATTGTCTTTTCTATACCGAATTTCTTCCCACCCCTTCAAAATCCAACATATATATATAAACATAAAACAGCAAAATTTTCACTGGCACTCTAAAAACGATATGCAAGAATGGCACAAGTACACAGAATATAAACACATTGAGTGAGTAGAAATACTTTGATTGAATACAAAATATATTTTGCATTGTATAAATTCACTTTTTCACATTTTATATGTATTTTTAATGTAAACAATGCTTGAATATCCCAGGCCCTGAAGATGATTTCAATAAAGACCGAAACGTTGGCATGATAAAGAAAATGTTTTTCTTAAACCTACATCACACCAGATCGCATTTCACGATATCTGAATAATTATCGATTAACGGTCTCGAATACGTAAGTTTTAATACTAAAGCTACGAACTATTATTTGCCCCTAGGTTTACGTTTTTACATTTAAATTATTGTCAAAATTTCGTATTCCGTAAATTATTCTCAATATGTTTTTAGATTATCGCTGTTTCTAAATTCTGTGCTTCAAAATATCGTCCCCTTTCCAGAAAAGAACACAGTCAAATGGTTTCATGTCAAGGTTATAAGCAGGGTGAGGAGGAAATCCCTTCCATCGCTGTCAGTTTGAAGAAGTTGATGTTCAAGGCAGATAATTATTCAGATATCGTGAGATGCGGTCTGGTGTGATGTCTGAATAATTATCGATTAACGGCCACTAATCTCTACGCATTTCAAGGCAGAGACGATTTGCTTTTTTGTAGATGTTGTTTCATTTAAATAGGAAAATTTACGAGATTTTTCCGCTTAGTATGAAAAGTAAACCTGTTATCTGGTCGTTTTCGATCATTTTGGTTTCCTACAATCGTTGATTCAACATTATAGTTTGAAATGCCAACTTCACGTTCAATCTGACTAATCATTTTGTTATCATTTATTATTCTATTCAAATGTCTTACAGTCAAAGAAAAGTGATGAAAAATATCTCATTTTTACTAAAAGGGTGCAGATAAGATGCTCTCTGATATACCCGACAACAAATATTATAATTTTATTGTCTATTTATTAATTAGTTGAGAAAAAGTAATTTTATGGCACGAGGGGGATTCGAACCTACGATCTCCGGCTTCATACGTAGCTGCTCTACCACTTGAACTATCGTGACCTCGATCCACTCGGACATCAACTTCCCATCTCAACCCCACCTTTTGAATTTTCCCTCCTTTTTCGGTCACGATATCTCAAGTGGTATGTTTAAAATATTTTTTATATTTTTTATTTTCGGCACTTTCCTCTCCCAAAGCCCAGTTATTTTGGTGGTTAGGCGAGCATTTCATTATTCCAGTTACTGACAAGAGCTAGTCAAATAAAAACATAAATTTTGTACGCGCATATTAGTACAGATGTAACATTACAAATATCTTAATAAAAAAAAAATCACTCAGCAGATGCAAACACCGCACGTTTCCACCGTATTTACTCGTTAATCTGTACGTTCTGAAAATTAATTGAGCCTAGCATGAGCCGGCCACAGTTTCCCTGAAAACAACTTTCTCGCTCAGGAACCGTCCAAGTTGTATTCGTTAATTAATTTAAGACACAATTCAAATTCCACCACATTATGTAGCGTTTCGTATTCAAAACTTTACAGACGACCAATGGAGAACTGGTGATAAATGTAGTATCTGAGAGCACGGCAGTGGGCTGGACAAGTTCCGGCAAGTTGCTATGTAGCCCATACTCGAACAAATTTTCTCACCCTCATATCTCGTCTTCCTCTATAAATTTGGACTTTTGAAACAGTAAATAAGCAAAGGTTTAAGTTATTGTAAAAATCTGAGCACTTAATAATAAGTCTTTTCCAATAGAAATAATATTTTTTTGTTGCGAAAAGTATAGGAAGAGAAAACATAAATAAAGCCAAAATTTAAGGATAAAATATTAAAACCATAAGGAAAAGTAAGACATTTAACCAATCTGCACAGGTTCTCCCAACACATAAAATCAGTAATTGTAACAGGTGGCAGTCAGTGAACAAAATTAAATCAAAAGAACTTAGGGGATGTATAATACCAAATAAATGAAAGAAAAAAAAATGAAGCCAGAAATAGAAATAAAACAAAATGCAAGAAATTCAAACAAAAATAAATTCTAAATTAAAGAATATCATAATTGCCATTTGATGCCACCACAAAGAAATTTCAATTTAAAAATTTAAAAGTTTTACAGTAATTAAATGTTGTAAATCATTATGAGAATTAAGTTTGTTAAAATTAATTTTATAATTGTCAAGAAACCTAAAAACAACATTTAATGAAAAATTAAAGTAAATTAATGTTTACTTTGAATATAAAATATTAGTCACTACGTAGAAATGTGTGTGATTAGTGACCATTAATCGATAATTATTCAGAAATCGTGAGATGATGTCTGGTGTGACGCAGGTTTCAGAAAAACATTTTTTTTATCGTGCCAACGTTTCGATCTTTATTGACATCACTTCAGGGCCTGGGATTTACCTGTATTTGTTGAATTTAAACAAAGTTTGTTTAACCATCCAGACTGCATCTCACGATCTCTGAATAATTAGTCATTACTATTTGTCTTGCTTGATAGAGGGAAAAGTTTATTTTTGACGGCATACACACATGAATATTTTACCCACTATTATTTTAATTTTGAACACAAAAATGGTTGGTTTTATTTAACTAGAAAGGAAAAAAACTGAAAATAGTAGTTTTCTCAAAAATTGGGGACTCTTCGGGGGGGGGGATTAGTCTTTTCATCAAAATTTGTAAGGCACTTTCCATATATCCAGAAACGTCAAATTTAGTGCGCAGTTACGCGTTACTCAAAGATGGCGTTTGGAGCGAACTAAAATATCCAACCAAAAACCTAACGTGAAAAAAGAGCCAAGGTCTAGATTTTCTCCACCAAAATTAGCTCATCAATGTAATGACATCTACATTGCGACTATGTTGTCTTAAACCATAATTTGAGAGAACCCCCAAAGAAATATAAAAAAATTCAGACCCCCCCCCAAAAAAAAAATCAAAATTTTGATATCAACATTGTGTCTAACATCACATCTCTCCTAAATTTAGAACAACATTATTTCATTTTTATTGCTTAACACTTGACCAGGTTTTGAATGAGGATTAAAATTAAACCGTGTACGGTCACACAGCAAAGGTTGGTAAAGGGCAGGTAGAACGCAGAAGAAAAGTTCCAGCCTCTTCATTGACCATTCAGAGAGGAATAAAAATAAAAGAACAGAGTTCTTAATAAAAGTACTACTTAATATTTTCCACCGATTATGGAATTAATTTGAAACTTTCCTATTAAAAGAGTAATAGATAATCGTACAGACCAAGAATCAACCAAAAAAACTGCTCAAAAATCAATAACGGATATCGCCGATTTAGCAGTAATTACTTACCCTAGCATTTTTCTTTTCCTTTACTGTGAATTGCATTAAAATTCATTAGAAATTATTAGGTCGTTTATTGAAAAAAATTTGATTAATGGATTTTTAAAAAATTATTATTTTTCACGCAAGAATGGCACAATTTCACAGAAGACAACATTTTGTGTGAGTAGAAATATTTTGATTGAATATAAAAAAATATATTTTGCATTGCATAAATTCACTTTCTTCCACAACCTACATGTATTTGTTAAATGTGAACAATGTTTGTAAATCCCAGGCGCTGAAGATGATCTCAATAAAGATCGAAACGTTGGTTTGATAAAGAAAATGTTTTTCTGAAACCTACATCACACCAGACTGAATTTCACGATCTCTATTTCATTTTACAATTTTGTTTATTGGACAGAACCTTTTTTTAAGCAATTAATATCATGTATGTTGCCCTCTGTTAATTAAAATTTCTATGCCCCTGTTAGGAATAATGTTAATAAGGTTATCACTAATTTCATAAGGAATTTCACTCCACAAATGTTTCAATGCTGCACTCAGTTTTCAACTGCGGATCGTTATTGAAAAGCCTTCTCTGCAGTGCATCGTACGCGTGTTCAATGGGATTGAGGTCTGGATACAATCAGAGCAGAGGCAGATGGGGAATTCCCAGATTTTCTGAACATTGATAAACACCTCTGCTTCCATGCGGTCCTGGGATTGTCATCAAGAAATCGGACATCCCTGCAAACGAGAACTCTGGTTTATGGTCTCGATAATTTCTTAGACGTAACGGACTGCTGTGGGGTTGCCTTCAATAATTTGAGTCCAGTTCGTTCCCCAGTTTAAAACCCAGACCAGACCCTTACACCGTCTCCTCCAAACCGCACTGAAGGGATCACGAACCGTGGCTTTGTGGATTCTTAGGCACCTGCTATCACTGTACAGTCTAAAATGCGTTTTATCAGTAAATATGTTGTAGTGTTCCATTTAGTGTTCTCTTCTATGCGTTCACTGTACCATATTATCCTGAGTTGCTTGTGGGTTGTTCCTGCAGGTCGTCTCATAGAGGTATACGATGTAATGCCGACTTCCCACAAACGATTATGAATCTTTTGTGCTGATAACGGCCTTGCCAAAACATCTTATACTCAATTTAGGGTTGTTTTTTTGTTGTTGTTTTTTTGGCGAGCACTATGAAAAGAGTTCCGTCTTGCAGCAATGACAATATTTCTCTACCTTAAAGTCGTAATGAGCTGAGATCCACTACCAGGTCTCCTATGGGTATTTGCACTCTTGGAACCGAGCCAAAGCCGCTTCGGTATACCCCTTGCCGGTGACCTCGATCGTCATTGGTTGTTCTCTCAATAATATCGCTAACTTCTGATTCAAGATGGTGTCTTTCCGTGGTTAAAGAAAATGCAATTAAATTAAAATGGAGAAAAATCGAGAAAAGGTGTTTGTTTGTTCACAAATAATTAGTAATTTTCAGGTTTGTTATTCTGAATTAAATCCGTTATTAAAAATGAGTTTGTAGTTATGGTTTGTATTTTATACCCAATTAACAAGAACATATTGGTTAATTCAATTTAAATTAACAGAATAAGAATAAATTATAAATATCTTTATTCATTTTTGATCAGTTTATAAACATCGAGGATTTTCATTCGGTTTACTGGAATTCAAATTAATTCTGGATAATTTTGATTAAAGCAATATATAAACATTGTGTCTTTTCAGAGAAATTTTGTTTTAAGATCGCCTGGTCTAATTGTTCCGACGTTTCTTTAAGCTTGCCGTCGCCTTTCTGTCTCGTTGCACTCGGCCTTTTTTAATCGGCCCGAGACACAAAGAAGCCGAAGGCAATAAAGACCCCCAGACGGTGTAAATTCATCTAGAAATCAGAATCGCAGAATCGCTCCACTGACAGGACCTTGGGAATTAATCAACTCGAAAAAAAAAAAAAAAAAAAAAAAAAAACACCCAATGGAAACGAAGGTTGTAAAAGTTTTACGTCCCCAGGCATCGGCGGCGTCCGCCGGCCGAAAAAACTGATCGATCACCATTCTCACAGCGATTACGGGCGTAAAAAGAAAAAATATAGATCAGGAAAGAGATAACGCGACGTTGTTTTATTAGAAAATAATAATAATGGAAGGGGGAATCGGAAGGATAATGACTCATAGGACGTGTTATGATACGTAAGCCGACATTGAACTTCAACGCTTGCCAACGCGACATAACTCACATCATTCATTTTGAACCGACATCGTAGATCAATCATTTTTTTGAATCACCCAAAAATCAACTGAAACCGAAAGAAGAGCGTAATGTGTCCTTCATATTCTAAAACCTCTTGTGTTTATTATTTAAAAACGTGTTTTTATGTATTTCATTTAATATTTAACTTATAAAATAAAACTACTAAGTACTATTATTCATTATTTTGTCTATTATCATTTAGTTCTTATTTATTTGGTTATCTTTAAGAAGAAAATGATTTGTAAAGGATAATTAATAAGAAAACAAACCTAAATATTTTTAAATAGATTAACTCCAACCGATGGGTCAGCGTGCGGAAATTTTATGTTATTTCATTTACGTAATTATGCCTATCTATCTATCTATATAGGTCGATTTGCTTTCATTAGATAGCAAAGCAAATAATATACTGTTATGAGATTATTTACAAAAGTTACAAAACCCAAATTATGCTTCAGAAATATTGACATTCTTTTAAGCACTTTTTAAAACCGCTAAAAAAAAGTATACAATTTTTTATTTCAATAAAAAATTCCATTTTTGGGATGGATTCACCGGGGTAATTAACATATTGTAATGTGGTAAAGGTATCGTAAATTTTAAAATACATATCACCTAGAGATAGAGAAATTTACAAACCTTAATAGCCCAAAAAATTAATTATTTGTTGAAAACATCAAATGGTTAACGGTTCAATTTAAATTAAAATAAATTTTATGCAGACAAGCTATATTCATAAAATCGATTATTTTGAAAAGGTTTAATAATTAAAATAAATAAAAACATATTTATATACAGATATAGAACTGTATAAAGTGTAAATTTGGACTAGTGAATTACAATGGCAGGATAAAACGCAATATATTGAAAAAAGAAGTGGACTTCACGAAAAGCCACGCCAAAATTACAAGTCAGACGGTGGAAGGGCCTTTTCGAAAGCCTTGACAAAATTTACCTTCACAATTCTCGAAGGTATTGCTTTTGAAATTTTGGGTTCATGAGATTAAGTGGACAATAAAAAAAAGTTATGATTTTTCCTTCTTGAAGGTGGGATAATAGGTTATCTCAAAAAACCACGACCAGTGTTTATCAACACGTTCGGATTTATTTTAACCCTTCCTCAGGTGAGTTAACGAAATGGTTAAAAAAGTGGTCGTCAGCCATTAATATTTTATAACAGAAGACAAACACTTTGAGTGAGTAGAAATACTTTGATAGAATATAAAATATAATTTTTGCATTGTATATATTTCATATTCTATATGTATTTTCTAAATGTAAATTATGTTTGTAAATCCCAGGCCCTGAAGATGATCTCAATAAAAGATCGAAACGTTGGCACGATAAAGAAAATGTTTTTCTGATACCTACATCACACCAGACCGCATCTCACGATATCTGAATAAATATTTTATAACAATTTATGTTTTAAAAAGAGCCAGTGTTGTTCTTATTCAGACTAGGAAAAAACGTTTTAATATCAAAAAATATAAATAAAACATAAATAAAAAAATTAATAATAAATAAAATTAAAAGTAAAATAAAATATAAAAATATTAAAACGTTTGTTCCTAGTCTGAATAAGTACTCTTTTTTAAAAAATAAATTGTTATAAAATATTAATGACTTATTCCACCTTCAAGAAGGAAAAATCATAAGATTAACTGTTGAGGGCGAAAACATCGTTCCTCTAATCATGATTAAAGAAATATTTTTAAAAAATTGAGCGGATGTATATGTTGGGTAACCTCACAACGACGGGGTAAATGCAATTAAAACAATATTTAGAAATTCATAATTAATAAGAACAGAATTATGCTTCAGAAATATTTCCATTCGTTTCATCCAGTTTTTAACATCAGTTAAGTAGAAATTTTCATTTCAATAAAAAATTAACATTTTTGGGTTGGGTTCACGGGGGTAATTCACAAATTATAATATGGTAAAGGTATCGTAAATTTTAAAATATATATTATGACCGAGTCATAATGAAATTTACAAAGCTTAATAGCATCAAAAAATGGATCATTTGTTGAAACCATCAAACTTTAATTATTCCGATATCGTGAGATGCGGTCTGGTGTGATATAGGTTTCAGAAAAACATTTTCTTTATCGTGCCAATGTTTCGATCTTTACTGAGATCATCTTCAGGGCTCAAAGTGTTTGCCTTCTGGGTTGTTGTGCCATTCTTGTGTGCCGTGTTGAGAGTGCAGTGAAGATGATCTCAATAAAGATCGAAACGTTGGCACGATAAAGAAAACGTTTTTCTGAAGCCTACATCACACCAGACCGCATCTCACGATGTCTCGATAATTATCGATTAACGGTCACTTATCTCTACAAAAACTAACTGTTCAATTTAAAACAAATTTTTTGCAGACACACCAAGTTTA
Organism: Cimex hemipterus; assembly: GCA_039619505.1. Classification (NCBI taxonomy): domain Eukaryota; kingdom Metazoa; phylum Arthropoda; class Insecta; order Hemiptera; family Cimicidae; genus Cimex; species Cimex hemipterus. The sequence goes on along the minus strand of CM077103.1, from coordinate 26,649,536 downwards.
TAAAGATGATAATTTTGAAAGAGTTTAACGGTTGCAGTACTACTGTAAAGTGGAGTAGTAGTTTTAAACCACATTTAAAATATGTATTAATAATGAATAAAAACAGAATTATGCTTCAAAAATATTTTCATTCGTTTTATTAACACAACTTAAATAGAAATTGTCATTCCAGTAAAAAAATTTGCACTTTTGGGATGGATTTACCGGGATAATTTACAAATTATAGTGTAGTAAATGTATCGTAAATTTTAAGTACATATTATGACCGAGCAATGTGTACTTTTCAATTTTTCCAAATACCTCTGATTTTTCAAAGACGAAAATGATGATAAAGCGTGTAATATTTTTCGATCTAGTACGACAAGAAATTTTTCCATTAACTTTTTAATCATTAAGTATATTTGTACTTTGGTAAACCGCCCAAAATATTTTACCGATGATACATGTCGGTGGAAAATCTCAGGATTTCATGTCATCAGGCCGTCCTGTCGAAGTCACGCTGACTCTCCCCATGGACGTCACGTGTGCGGACGATCGGCCCTCTTTCACTATACATCATCCGTCACATGTGTTGCTGCTGACCGCTCCGTCTCGCTTGGACACAGCCTGTATTCTACCGCCGGTCATCCAGCGGATCCCCGTCGTCCTCTCCGATAATTCATATCCGCCGTTACTGACAATTCCCCGATTTAATCTACAACGGCGTAAATTGGCTCCCGACAGTTTTATATCAGCAGAAACAGATGGAATTTGGTTTTGGCCTATGTACAATAGAATGTCGTTAATGCAGAATTTAATACAAGGGTTCGAATATCACCCACCAGGAGTGTTTTTCTTTTTCTTAACTGTGAAGGTATTTACAATAAAACGACGAAATCGATAACTACAATACAAAAAGTCATTGTCAAATTAAGTTTACAAGGGTAAAGAACTTGTTAGTTATTAGTTTGGTATTTTCGGTCATTTTGGTCTGCTTATCCAGATACGTTTCGGCATTTTTAAGTGGTTAATTTGAGTGTTATCTGATCACTAGTATCCGTTTTTTAAAATCAGAACCCCGTATTTCAGGTACTTTTATTATGACAAATGAAGTGGTTAAAAGCAAAGTAGTGTAATTCACACTTTTGTCAAAAACCAGGTAATTCCAGATGATCAAACTAGAACGATGAATCGACTAATTGATATGGTAAATTAAGTCGTAGTTCACAACCCCTGCCCACATAGTAAAGTATAAGTTGGCCTTGTCAACAGGTTGTGTTTTATTATCAGTATTATTGGCGTACGCCTGTGTTACACCACTACAGCAGAAACCCATTCCCGGCCTGATAACCTTGTTGACACGAGCTAAATATGATATGGGTACCATGTTTGTGTGGGATGAACTCTGAGGTTCGCAAGAAGTTCTTAAAGTTCGTATAATACTTGAAGGCACGAGCCTCTGCTCATAAGCATGAAATCGTGTACGGCATGGGCCAAACCATAAACCTGAAATTTGTCATATTCCTCCAAAAAGTTTTAACCGATGACAACAAGGTTGCAATAATTTACTAAACTACTTAAATTTATTATCAGGACAGTCATTTTTGCCAAACGTCTCCGATTCCGGGCGATGGAAACAAATGCGAAAACACACGTGAAAATTGAAATAAAGATATGTCAGCAGGCCGGAGGAACCAAAGAGTTCGTGTGGCCAAGATGTACCAAAATGAGTTCAGATCCTATGCAACGGTCGAGAAAAATGTAAACAAAAAAGAAGGCTCAGGTATACTACAACAAGCCTGTTGCCAAACTGATGACCAAAATTACGTCACACTAATTATTGAGATATCGTGAGATGCGGTCTGGTGTGATGTAGGTTTTAGACAAACGTTTTCTTTATCCTACCAACGTTTCGATCTTTTATTGGGCCTGGGATTTACAAACATGGTTTACATTCACCAAATACATTTACGATGTGGAAAAGTGAAATTATACTTCGCAAAATATATTTTATATTCAATCAAAAAATTTCTATATTTTGCATAGTATAAATTCACTTTTCCGCATCCTAAATGTATTTGTTGAATGTAAACCATGTTTGTAAATCCCAGGCCCTGAAGATGTTCTCAATAAAGGTTGAAACATTGCCACGAAAAAGGAAATGTTTTTCCTAAACTTACATCACTCAGACCGCATCTCACGATTTCTGAATAAACATCGACTAACGGTCACTAATCTTTACACATTGCAGTCTAGTTGGGGTTGTAGGCTGCACTATTAATAATATCTTGGGGTTTTATTTAAAGTAATCAGTCTTATTTTTATTGTTTTTCTAGTATAAATACATCATCGTGAGATGCTGTCTGGTGTGATGTAGGTTTCAGAAAAACGTTTTCTTTATTGTGTCAACGTTTCGATCTTTATTGAGATCATCTTCAGGGCTCAAAGTGTTTGTCCTCTGTGTACTTGTGCCATTCTTGCGTGTTGTTTTGAGAGGCACGTATAGTGATTATTTTTAAAACTCATAAAAATTGCATTCGTTTACAAATAAAGTATGGCGGTGGTGAAGATTGAAACTAATATCGCAGTTTATGGTATCCGTCCAATAAAACATTTTAAGCTTCATATTAAACAATTTGATAAGTATTTATTCAATGAGAGGTATTAGGTTATGCACACGTCCGCGCGATTTCTGTTCACAAAAAAATAAAAATACGACAGGACAGTGGGTGGCGTCGGTCTAATCGCCGGAATCCGATAAAGGGCCAAATCTGCTCCCGTCTATATCTTCTCCTCGGAGATATTTCGATTTCTCCACACGTGTGCTTTCATCAGCCTCATCTCATATTTTACCGGCTTCGTTCGATTCAAGCACAAAAAAAAAAAAATCCGTTCGCTGAATCGCTCAGATAGACGAGGTGTTCGCCGCTTATCGCGAGCTGACTCCTCCGGTAGCCGGACCAGCCCAAACCCATGATAACTCTCCCGATAACGGCCGTTTTCGGCCCGTAATCAAAACTCGAAACGAAAAATATTTGTCTATTCTATTTTGAGAATTGAAAGCCTGATATTCGGCCCGGCCAATTCATCAATGTACCCAGTGGTCAAGTCGATAAATTCACATCCAACCAATATGACACGAATAGCGCGAAATAATTAACTACTCCTATAATTAAAAATAAATCTATTTAAGTAAAGTTATAAATTAACGCGCCATAAGCACTTTTTTTAGATAACAAATGCAAAAGCGAGGTGGAATAGATTAGTAAAACCTGCATGCAAAACATATGTATGTGCTAGTCTTAAATCTACGTTTCAATTCAATTAGCAAGAACACTGTGTTTTAAGTAAATAACATTATTTGTTACACACTTGATTGCTCGATACTGTTCTGTGTCTGATATGACTTTTGGGAATTAGAGACAATAAGGGAAATGGGTTAGATGAGTTATAGGGAGGGAAAGATAGAGATGCAAAAGTTGGTAGATAAATAGAGTGAGAGACAGAAGAAAAATGAGGGAAGTAATATTGATGAGCAAACTATAACATCTCTCTGAACGAGAGAACAATAATTCAAAATGGAATGGCATATTTATTTTATTTGTATAATAACTTGCATTAAAAGTTAATAGAATTTATTATATTTTTATTAAAAGATGATTTAATTAAGGGATGTTTAAAAATAACAAAATTAAGGATTTAATTCCATAATTTTGTTTCTTGGACGCAATAATATTTTTAAACAATTAATATGTGTATAACGTGCTGTTAGCTAAAGCCACTAGCCCCTTGTTAGGCATACTGTTAATAAGGTTCTAATTTCCTACATGCATTTGTTAAATATGAACAATGTTGTAAATCCCAGGCTCTAAAGACATCTCAGTAAAGATCGAAAAGTTCGCAAGATAAAGAAAATGTTCTTCTGAAACCTACATCACACCAGACCGCATCTCACAATAACTGAATAATTATTTAATTCTATAATTTTTTTAGGACACAACCTTTTTTTAAGCAATTAATACCATGTATTTTGCCTTCTGTTAATTAAAACTCTATGCACCTGTTAGGGATAAGGTTAATAAGGTTATCACTAATTTCATAATGAATTTCACTCCATAAATGTCCACGCTGCACTCAGTTTTTAGGTTATTGAAAAGCCTTCTCTGCGACTCATCCTACATGTACCCGATGGGATTGAGGTCTGGATAGAATCGGGGTAGTGGCAGATGGCATCCCAGGTTTTCTAAACAACGTTCAACAACTTTGCCTCTTTGAGATCCTGGCAATGTCGTCCAGAAATCGAACATCCCTGCAAATGTGATCCCCGGTTTGAGGGATGCTTTCCTTCCTGCATAACGGACGGCGGTTAGGTTGCTTTCAACAATATGCAGTCTAGTTCGAACTGCAGTGTAAATCCCAGCCAAGACTATTACACCATCTCCTCAATAACCGAAAGGAACATGAACTGGGGCTACGCATCCTCTGACTCTCCGGCGCTTGCTATCACTATAATGACAGAAACGTCTCCTAAGTTGCTGGTGAAGGATTATTGCTGCAGGCCATTTCAAAGGGGCGTACGATTACTAATATTTTGTGCTGATAAACACCTTGTCAAAACTTCTGTTTGCTTATGGCTTGTATTTTCTATTTGGTTTTATCCAACTAATAAAAATATATCGGTCAACTTAATTATAATTAATGGACTAAGGATAAATCACACATAACCTTATTCATTTTTGAACAGTTTAGATATTTCGATTAAAAGGTAGAGAATGAAATCCCCTAACCCAGAGTGGATTTTTCACTGCCTGTTAACATAAAAATTTATTTAAAATAGTCTGATCTCTACAACCAGGAAAGAAAAAAGTATTGAATGCATTCTATGTACCTAAAAATTCGTTCATTATTCAAAAATCAATTTAAAACAAAATGTTAACAAAGAACAAACTAGTATCCAACATATATCAAAAATTGAAAATCATTATGTTAAAAAGGTACCATAAATACAGAAAAAATCAACTATGTCATAAATTACAATTTTTTCCTACTGTTTTTCTGATGTAAGAAATCATATACAATACAGGAAAGAACAAACTGAGAGAGAGAGTGAGAGAGAGAGAGAGAGTGAGTAGGAGGGAGAGAGGGATACATTAAGAAAGAGAGAAAGAGTGACGGAGACAAATAGAGAGTGACAGACAGACAGAAAAAATAAAATGCCACACAGAAATAATTTTCATTTCGAGTAAGTGCTAGTTATTTAGACAAAGCATGCATTATAACGCTAAAATTGAAACTATAAAAAAGTAAAGAAGAACATGATAAGATCAATTTTTATGAAGCCAGTTATAAATCTTCATTTTCCTTTCATAGGATTTTATTAAGGTTAGTCGGTTTGAATGGACATCTGGGCCCTCCAGGTTATTCATACCGTTAAATTTCGGAATTAATCATTAGTTGTAAAACGTGTGAAAATAATGACAGACAAATTAATTAACTAATCGGTTAAGGTCACTTTAGTCCAACGTAATATGTATGATTTGATAAATTTAAAAAATTATGTTTTAGTTTCGGATTAGTTCTGCACAAAATTTCATTCAGGTTGCTTAATGATATGCAATATGGTTCGTGCTGGAACGCCGTCCTTTTTCATGGCCTCATTTACTGCAAATTATTGCTGTCATAGTTTTCATTCTTCGCATACATCCGTGTCTGGGAGACTTGTACTCACATTTGCCCGATATTAAATTAGATAAATACAAGTACACATTCATTTAAAATTATAATGAAAAACAATCAATGATGATAGTTTTTCAACGGCTTTGAACCGATATAATCAATGATGTAGTGATTTGGTCAATACTAATCCAAGTATATTTTACTTAAATTTTAATATTCAATTATCGGTCTTCTCACACTGCACATAATATACGTTTATAAATACTTTCAATACAAATAAAAGTGAACACGAAACTTCTATCAGTTATTTATTTATACAAAAAAGTAGCCCTGTTTCCTTGGATTGGTTTTGTCAACAAATTCACATCCGTATCATTTACCATAAGAAAAAATTGTAGAATGTCTGTATTGATATGAATTTACTATAAAACAAAATTTAAATTAGGTTTAACTCTATGCGAAGTTTTTTCATCTTTTGGTATTTTTAATAATAATAATTTTACTTTTACATCCTGCCGTCACCTCATCAGATCATTTTTTGTTTAATAGGATATTTTTGTAAATGATAAAAATGTTTGAACAAAAGTTTATTTGATATTCCGAGTTTTAAATTTTCAAATGGTAAAGATCGTAATTGATCTATTGTAAAGACGGCGTTATAAAGTTGATACACTTTTCTAAACAAAGTTATTTTAATTTAAAATTGAAAAATATGGGTTCATTTATTTTCTTTTATATGCGATTTCCAAAAATCGTACCAAATGCGCGCTACCATGTGAACCATCAATTGTCAAGTCCGGTGGATTTCCTACGCGTTTTCTACGTCCAGCCAAAGAATAAGGAATATCATTTGACGTTATAGTAACTATGAATATTTTTTGCGTTTTTATTAATTCACTTTTCCACATCCTAAATGTATTTCTTAAATGTAAACAATGTTTTTAAATCCCAGGCCCTGAAGATGATCTCAATAAAGCTCGAAACATTGGCACTATCAAGAAAAAACACCAGACCGCATCTCACGATATCTCAATAACTATCGATTAACGTCACTAATCTCTACACACATAAATATGAAATGTGTAATATTTAAAAATATTTATTTTTATGCTCTACATTTCTAAACTTGACAATGCTGATCAACCTTGTTACTTAATCAAGAGAGAGAGAGAGAGAGAGAGAGAGAGAGAGAGAGAGAGAGAGAATGATGAAAAGATAAACTGAAAAATATATACAGATAGAGAAAGATAGAAATATATATGTGTGACTGATATATAAGGAGAGAGAAAGGAAGAAAGAGCGAGAGAGTGAGAGAAAGAGGAAAGGAGAGAAAGAGATAGTGTGACAGAAAGGGATAAAGTGAGAAAGAGAGAAAGTGGGAGGGAGAGAGAGAGTGGAATGAAAAAAATGAGAGAAAGAGGAAAGAGTTGTAAGATTAATATAATTAAATTAAGAAAGGACGAAAGGGGGAGGAGAGAGACAGAGAGAGTGAGAGAGAGCCAGACAGAAAGGGAGATAAGGTATATATAAAGTGCTGAGAGAAAATTATCGCTTGTCCAAAGTATGTTTTCATATATTTTTAAACATGAAAATTCACTAATGTTGGTGAAAATAACGTATCAACGAACTTTAAAACCAGATGTACTCAGTCACAGCTCTACTTTCCAAATCATTTTCGTTTCAAAAATTTCAAAACTGACATTCTTTGAGCGAACAACACGCCACGATTCTTCATTCTAACATTTATAAATTCAAACTGTTTGTTCAAACTAAAACATAAATATTTAAAAGGAAGGATGTTTTTCTTAATATGGAGCAAGAAAAAAGTTGATTTTTAATCGATGGATTTCTTGTTTTCTTTTCGCCTTTTAATTGCTGATTTGTACCGTTTCTCCAACTTCAGTGGTGGAAAAAATTCATAATTTCTGTTTATAGGTTAAATCCATCACTAGTAATATGAATAGCTTTTTGGTTGATGTACACAGGACGAAACACGGTCTAGGATGATTAATGAACTGGACAAGATTCACAGAGACAAATTGTTTAAACGCAAGCGGACGAAAATTGTAATCTAGTTCCCTGTGTCATATGTCAGTTAATAACAACCGGCACCTTTTTTAGCCCCAAGGGAACGGCCCATTATGGAAAACGACTCACACAATTTATAAAGGAGCAGACACCAAGTGGCGTTGACCCTACGTTGTAAACAGGCCGGTGCATCCACTTCAAGTGGAAACCGTGTGGATGTTTGGCTTTAGGAGTTAATCGTCTTGTAAACAGCGCACTTTGGAAAGCGATGCCAAGAGTGTCGTGAGAACCACCCTACGACGAGATCTTATGTTTAGGATGTCAGCCCTTATCTTTTATCTGGTAATAGCGCTTCAAAAATATTACCGTCCCCCAAGTGGTTATCCATTATAATCATTCTTATGGTGTCCCTGAGGTCAACCCTTTCATACTGCGGGGGGACGAGCGTTTTGATTTAGACCCGCTGTCATCGGCAGAAGAAGCAAAATGTTAACAAGATTTTGTAGAAACAATCCAACGACAACAACTTAATTTTTTAAATCAATTTATTGTTTTACCACTAACATAAGGCCTTTGAGAATTACCGTCTTAATTTTTCAAGTCGAACACGATTTTGTAACTCATCGGACTTGCAATAAAAATTGAGCCCCTTTTATTTAAGAAAATCATTTTCAAAGTCATATTACTTGCAGGTTTTTTAAGCATTATTGACGATAGATCCAATAGTCGCTTTATAGCTTCTTATTTTAGAATTAGTCTAAAGCAAAGTGTAAAAATAAAGTTAAAACGTAAATCACTGATTGTCAATTATATTTGCAAATTTACAATGACGTGAGTAAAATTAGTAAGACCAGAAACCAGCTAAACTAAGCACAATTAATTTCAGCGAGAACTTTCCAATAAAATCGGGTTTGTGTTGGCACTACGATAAACAAAAATTATTGCCCAGATAACTAAAGTATCGCTGTGATCTGTAATTATAATCGAGTGAGAATAATCGGTCCGTCTAATAATAAGCCACTGGCGCGATAAAAGGGCAATTTGACTTTCTCCCGAAAAATTGGGCCGTTAGCATATTCCGAAAATTTTTTTACAATGTCTGGCACGTAAGGGGTCTTCGGCCCCGGGCAGATATTGTACGATAAACGGTCAGAAATAGCCCCAAGAGGCGGGCGGCCACGTGTGGCAGATGGGTCAACACGTGGACAGTTAGGTGTTGGCCACTCCTCCGGCTTAATTGGTCTTCGGGAGATAAAACAAATGATGTGTGCTGCTCCTGAGGCGAGTTGGGGAGGAGCTTCCTGGGGAAAATTAGTTGCCTTCTAAGTAACGAAGGTCGGTTTCGATGAGCTTTTTGAAAAATAGATCAGAAACTTTCTGAAAAATGCCTCTAACTCCACATTTTAAGTCCCAGGCGGAACACATGTTTGTAATCTAGTTAATCAAAATGGGACAAAATAACTTAATTTTAATAGATTTTTTTCTCATAATATTCATACAAAATTCGAAAGAAAACGGCGGGTTTCGAACCCAGAACTAAGCCACCGATGATGTCCCCCATAAAGGACATTTATTTAACAGAACATACAATTTCTTATTTTGAACAAAACACCATATTTTTGCTATTATTATAACAAAGCTTTGACCGAGTACGAATCCTCTTTGAAATTAACTGTGGCAATAACTAATAATTATTATTCACGAACACTCTGCAGCAAGTTATGGTCTTGAAAAAAATTTAGTTGCTGATACCTAGCTTTCAACTTATTTTATGGTCGTCATCAGGGTAAAACAACCTTTTCAGTTTTTATATTAACATGTTATCATTCATTTTCTTTTTTTTTTTTTTTCATCGTCTATCGTTATTAGATATGACTGTTTTGAGTACTGTATAACTGGTCCTTTTTTTTCGACGTCAGAAGTATCGACCACTATTTCATACGGTATGGCCATGAAGGAAAAAGCCAATTCATTGTTACTGCCAAGCTTTCAACCTATTTTAAGGTCATCATCAGGAAACAACAACTTTAAATAAGACTATAGATTTAAATATTAATTGTATTTCTTACAAAAGATCTCAAATTGCCTAAAAAACCGATCCAGTCAAATTGACAATGCTGAAATTGAATCAGTCTTCAAGGAAATTTGAGATCGCCTGTAAACTTAAATATGTTAATCTGACATATTTAAGGTTGTTTAGCCCTGATGATGACTTAAAATAGGTCAAATCATGGCATTAGCAGCTAGATTTGCTTCCTTCTCCTTCAAGACCATCCAGAGTTAATAATTAAAAAGATGGCCGATACTTCTAATATTGAAAATAATTATTGTTAAAAAAGTATCTTCGTAAATAACCAAATGTTTCTTTTATTGTATTGGTCTGTCTCACGTGGGGCTTAGTCATATTGAACTAATCATCCCTGATCAATCGGTTCGTCCATTCTCGATGGTTTCGGCCTCAGCTTTTCACGGAAGCCGAAACGCTTTCTTCAGTTGGTCTTTTATGCATATTCTTTTCGGCCGTCGTCGGGGTAATTATGGGGCATGGCGCAATTACCGTTTGTGCGATCTTATAATTTATTCTATTTATGATGGATGAAAAAATTGACAAGGAATTGTTAGAAAGTTGTATGATGACGTAAAAAAGCAGAAACAGTCGTAAAATCTGTGTTTTTTTGAAAACATCTGTAGGGATCTTAAAATATTGGAATATTTGGCCGAACCGGAAAACTTGGCACCTCTATAACCTTATGAGTTTTAAGTACGTATAGATAAAAAGTTATGATTTTAATAATAATTTTCTTTGTCTAATTGTTGCATGATGGTATGGTACGGTGAAAAAGGATACAAAGAAGCGGGGTTTGAATTCCCCAGGCATTGAAGGCCTTTTGGCTTATTGTACCTTCTTAGTTCCTTAGTTCAGTGCAATAGACTCAATCCTTCTCCTAGAAGTGTCAGGTCATTGACTGTCGCTGCTGCAATTTGATTCCCTAAGTACTTTAGGTTATAGCTCCATTGAGCTGTTGCTTCGCATTCGAAGATGATATGAGTGGCTGTTTCCTCCTCCTCGTTACATAATCTGCAAATGGGATGATCATTGTATATGCCCACGTTATGTAGATGTTTTCTCAGATACCAGTGACCGGTTAGTAGTCCCACCACTCGTTTGAGTTTTGCCCTCTCAAATTGCAGCAGTGTTTTTGCCAATTTTTGTGAGGGTTGTTTCATCTTAAGTTTACTATTTCTAGCACCACTAGAGTTTATCCAGTTCTCTCTGTTTTTGCTTGGATCCATTCTGCGATGGAGGATTCTATATTTGTTTTTGTTATCCCAAGAATCGGTTCGAGGCCTATGTATGGTCTTGCAGAGTCCTCTGGGCAGTCTGTCTGCTTTCTCGTTACCAACAATTCCCCTGTGCCTTGGCACCCAAGATATCATCAGGTTGTTGTTTACCCAGGTTTTGGAGTTTTTTGATGCATTCACTGACTAATTCCGATGTATTTCTTTTACGTGATAATGCTTTAATGGCTTCTTGATCTTATGAGGAATTTTTTGTCAGTGTAGCCGCTTTTAAGATTTTCCAGGACACAAGCATTGATGGCATGTATTTCTGCTTGAAAGAAGAAAGAAATGAATATGATTGCTCATGTTTTGGGCTTGTAAAGAAAACGCCCGATTCCTTCATTTGTTTGGGGCCATATGTGTAGCATATCATTGTATTTGATGTTCTCCTGTGTTCTTCCTCTCCTTTATAAGAAATTGTGAAGATTGTTTCCGGGATCATATAATTAGTCCACATTTCTAATAATGAATGTCTGATTTTGTTGATTATACCCATGTAGAAGATTCGTACTTCTTAACAGAGCGACGGAAAATTGTTTTCATACTGTTGGGGTGGTTTGGGTGTTGGACTCGGTCTCCTTGATGTCCTTGTTCTATGTTCCTTGTGCGTTTAGCTTGTCTTTGAAGTCATTGGACCCCCTAATCACCTCCGCAGATTGCGCATGCCGCTGTTGTATATTTGTTGTGTATATAAAAGCAATGATTTTATACATTTGTCATAGTGTTTTTCGATCTACAAAACACATGTTCAATGGTGACCATAGATCGTCTATGGTTTTAACTGCTTTCCAACTTTTGTTGCTTAATTATTGTAAAAGTAATCTTGTGAAGGTAGAGAGGTTGCCTTTTAAAGCAATGCTGTATTTTTTTTTTCAACTTGTGGTTGGTATGTGTAAAATTCTGTTTGGGTTTTCTCTAAAAAAAATTATAAATTAAAATAATGGATAAAATGTACGATTGTGGTTTATTTGTAATCGAGTAAATGTATAGATTTATTCAGATATCGTGAGATGCGGTCTGGTGTGATGTAGGTTTCAATGAAACATTTTCTTTATCGTGCCAATGTTTCGAGCTTTATTGAGATCATCTTCAGGGCCTGGGATTTACAAACATTGTTTAAATTTAAAGAGTACATATAGGATGAGGAAAAGTGAATTTATACAATGCAAAATATATTTTCTATTCACTTTTCACACTTCAATTCTTTAAATGTAAACAATGTTTGTAAATCCCAGGCCCTGAAGATGATCTCAATAAAAGATAAGGAAAATTTTTTCGGAAACCTACATCACACCAGACCCCATCTCACGATATCTGAACAATTATCGATTAACGGTCACTAATCTCTACACATTGTATAGAATGTTTGGTGTTTTTTACGATCAAAATATTGACACCAATTTTTCTAACATTTTTCTCACTGAATGAGTATTCACATCGTTTTTTATGTATTTCACTCGAAGTTTCGTGTCCTTTGTTTCGAAATTATTTTTATTGGCCGTCTCAGTGCCCAAAATACTGTGAGTACACTCTGTGTATGCAACCAATTTCTATTTTTTTTTACACTGACACGGCCAAAGAATAAGATAAAAAAATAAATATCATATTATACTATTTTTATTGGAATTGGTTGCTTGACAAGTCAGATAACTTTAAGAGGACCAGCTGAGAGAGATATTATGAGATTTTTTCACCCTTTTTAAACGAGATTTAGGTTCAGTGTGATTTTCACTATTCCATTTATTATTTAACCACTTGAATAGTCGAAGAATGTAGCCGAGGGCAAGTGAATTCGTGGGTCTCTAGTTGAAAATCGGCCTGGAATTAATTGCATGCCGAGAGCAAATATCCACTAATATTTACTATCATTGCAAAGATTCGGTCAACATGGAACGCAAATGGAACGATAGTTAGTACTACAATATTTGGAAGGCAAACGTAGGCATTATTGTCTAATGAAATGTTGATTTTAGGAAACTCGACACAATTCAACTTCCTACCTTCCTACGTTGTGAACATGTGTAAATAATAATTGCATGTTGCATTGTGGACGTTATTGTTGAAACGGAGGCTGAATTAAAATATGTAAACTGATTTTTTTCATCCGTGATTTGTACAGAAATGCTCGATTTCCGATGAAATGATACAATAGAATAAGTGAATAGAATACAATAGGATAGCATGAGTGAAGCTGGTGAATGATGTAAACATATTATTTGTATTTGTCTGGCCGTTTCTGTTTAGAGTAGATATATCGGCCACTTTTTTACTCAGGAATAATTTGGATTGGAATTGGAATAATTTATGTCTGGATGGAAACACAAATTTAATTGATAATGTCCAGCTTTCAACCTATTTTAAGGTCATCATCAGTGCTAATCAATCTTAAATATGTTTAAAAATCGACATAAATAAATTTTTAAAAGATTGTGTCAAATTTCTTGTAAACAGACTCAGTCCAAACATTGACAAGGACTGTCAAGTCTTTCCCAAGAATGAAAGGCATGCCACAATCTGTCAAAATACCGTACGTAAATGTCAATTCTGAATCATTACAAATTTTATCAATTACACATGTAAAATGTATTAATCAGTTGATTGTTGATAAGTATTCGGAAATCGTGAGATGCGGTCTGGTGTGATGTAGGTTTCAGAAAAACATGTTCTTTATCGTACCAACGTTTCGAGCTTTATTGAGGTCATCTTCAGGGCTCAAAGTGTTTTTTCTGCGTAATTGTGCCAGTCTTGCGTGTCGTGTGGACACTTTCAACACGACACACTATAATGGCACATCAATGCAGAGCCCTGATGATGATCTAAATAAAGATCGAAACGTTGGCACGGTAAAGAAAATTTAATTTTTTTTTTAAAGCTACGTCACACCAGACCGTATCTCACGTTCTCCAAATAATCATTAATTAACCAATATCACTATACACCACACACACGTTAGTTCTAGAGTTTCTATGTCCTTCATGCTAGATAATAAAACTGGATTGGAAAAGAGTTCGATTTTTGGGAAATCGACACCCAATCAACGGATTCGAGTGGCATTCAACAGCATCCCGAGGAAAAAGGGGTCAGGGTGAAAACCAATACCTGGGGGAATCTGGCGTCTCAGATAAGACCGGGAAGAGATAATACGCGGACGATAATGGGAGAACAACAGACCGCCCCTTCCCATTCTCCAACCTGAATGGACACTCCTCCCGCAGGTTTATCTTCCGGCATTGTTTTATACCTGAACATCCTGCCCTTTTTCTCCTGGGTTTTTGTCTTTTTCGCCGCCGCGGGGGAGGGTTTTTATTTACTATTATCCCATGGGGTTTGCGTTTTTTTCACGTCTAGCATTAAAAAAATTCAGGTTCTCAAGAGATCTGATGTGCCGGCAGTATGAATGATGGTTGTTAAATCACCAAAAATGGCAAATTCCATTTGAGTTCGTGGTCCAATTCAATTAATTAATCTTTATGTAAAATATTGTGTGAGATAAAAAAGTCAGTGTAACGTGTGGGATTCGAACCAACCTTCGGCTCAACCACTTGACCGATGGTGACTTCGAGCCACTTGGACAATGACTTCCCATCGTAACTTGAATTTCGAATTTTCCCTCCTTTTTCCCATTTTTCGAATGCCGCTAATCAGGATTCGATTCTCGGCGATAAATGAAGTACCACGGAGAGCATTAGCGAAGATATACTTCGTTTTATTTATTAAATCCATTATAATTCGGGTTCCGATTGACCAAATAACTTCTTTCAATTAATTAATCTTTGTGTAAAGTATTGGTTAAAATAAAAAAGTTAGTCAAAGGTAAATTGAGATGGGGAGTTGGTGTCCATTTGGAGCGAAGTCACGGTAGCTCAAGTGGTTGAGCCGAAGGTTGGGGTTCGAATCCCTCTCGTGACACTAACCTTTTTATCTCTACCCATACCTTACATAAAGATTAATATTTTTTTTTATTAATAGTTTTTCAAATATCGGTTAAAACTTATAGAACAGCAAAGAAAAGTTCTGAATTTGACGATGGTGATGCTCGTAATGGACAGATAGCATAGAAAAAACTCAAGCTTATAACAATTGTACAATGATATTTCCTTCCATGCGCTCCCGAAAGAATCGTTTCAAACTTCCGCCCCTGTTTTTAAAAACGAACTTGCCTACCTTCATCAATGGGCATTGTCGTTCTCTCTTTGAAATTATATAATGTTTTGCAGATAGAATTACCCTTTCATTGCGGTCATGCGGTGTGTTTTAGGAAGTTTCGAGTTCCATCAAGATTTCGAGGGGTATATTTTTTGTTGTTGTATTTTGGTTGACGTCGCCGTTCGTAACCGGCAATTACGTGCGAACGATTTTCATATCATGCAATTCCTTAATGGACTAGGTTAATTTCAATGGACGCGACGGTCTAAAACGGATGACATCGCCACGTGCAGCTATCGTGTCTTTGAATACATCCCTATGAATATATTCATCCCGGATCCTGAATATTCATCCAGGCTGAGGCCTTTTATTTTCTTGAGGAAGACCCTCGTCACGCCACGGGTTCCTGTCGGCTTCACATCGGAAATTTCGAGATGGGGAACCAAATAACTTCCAATTATT
The DNA here is from genome assembly GCA_039619505.1 of Cimex hemipterus. Taxonomy (NCBI): domain Eukaryota; kingdom Metazoa; phylum Arthropoda; class Insecta; order Hemiptera; family Cimicidae; genus Cimex; species Cimex hemipterus. Next base: position 26,633,903 of record CM077103.1, on the reverse strand, counting down.
TGTATTTTAATTTTAGTTATTAATCTTTTTTACGTTTGCTTTACATAAAATGTGTTTAATTTCGAATGTTTTAATTCATTTTTGTTAAAAAGTGATGCCATTTTTGTTAAGCATACTTTTCAATTATTGTTTTTTTAATTTACGGCTGCGCCAATGAATCGTAAATAAGTTTAATAATTTGTATAATCCTTAAAATAAAATGAAAAAAGTTATAAATAATATATGCTAATAAAATAATAATATAGAGAATAAAAAGATGAACTACTCCAGTGGATTAATCACTGTTACTTCCCGGCTTCGAGGTCACTGCTGCTTCAGTCGTCGGACGGGCGGAATGAAAAGTTTCTATCATCAGGGATAGCAACCGGTTTGTGAGACTCCTTGTAGCTATTTTTGACTACATCATAGGCATTTTGGATACTAAGGTCACTGTGAATGGTAAGATTGGAAGGATAGAAAGGAGCGTTGATTGAGGTTAGGAGGATTTTGAATTGAGATAGAGAAAGAGAAGAAAATACTTTATTCTGGGACCAGAGTCTTCTAACAAAAAGGACACAAAATTGTTTACATGCCTGGCACTGGAATTAATGAAGGTTTGACGTTAACAGAAAGTAAAACAAGTTAAACCCATAACACAAAACAGAAATAATACTAGCAATAATAAGAATTTAGGGAAAAGTAGTAATAATAAAAAAATTTCTTTCTTGTGCGAACATAATCACTGTAAACTTAAAACTTGAGAAAAGGAAGGTAATATAATTAATTAATCTTTTTATATAAGGTTTTGGTTGAAATTTGTTTCCGATCCTCTTAAACTTAACTAAAAAAATGAACCCGTTACATTTCGTGGTCCGATTGGCCAAATAACTTCTTTTGATTAAGTAACCTATTTGTAAGTTATTTGTGGAAAGGAAAAAGTTGGTGTCACGAGCGGGATTCGAACCCACGACTTTCGGCTCAATACGCCGCTGCTCTAACCACTTGAGGCCTTCAGCAAGACATTCAGACACCGACCATCCATCTCAACCTACAACTTTTCGAATTTTCCTTCCTTTTTGCCATTTTTCAATCAAAACCTTATATAAAACGATTTATTAATTGAAACAAGTAATTTGGTCAATCAGGCCAGTAAGTAAGTTCAAACCTTGCTCCAGAGTGTTTGTAATTGAAAAACTGGTCGGTACTTCTATACTATAATGTTCATGTTAATAAAGCAAATAGAATGATTGGTCTGTGGTTAATTTGGTAATAATGTCCTATTATTAGGTGTAGCAAAATAGAATGGTTCAAAGTGAATTTATGTAGGCATAATTTCTGTATTCATTTGTAGGAAAACGTTATGCTCATGAGTACGCCTTTTATTTTTAATAGAGAAAGATTAAGCAGAAATTGAAAGTACGAACATCTCGCATTACCTATATATAATCAATCCTTGTATCCTGTCTTTTGACCACTGTCTTTTTTTAGGGCCTTGTTTGAAATAACTTAAGATTAATCTAACGCTTTAACTGTTTAAATGCTGATGACTTTAAGCGTGAGGATCTTGAAATCGTTGGAATATTCCATGTTTAATTGAGAAAGATTGAGCAAAAATTAACAGTACGAACTTCTCGCATCACCTATATATAACCACTGTCTTTTTTGGGACCCTGTTTGAAAATTAATCTAAACGTGTTGGTGGTCAGTAACCGTTAGTCAATGATTATTTGAAGATTTTGAGATGCGGTCTGGCGTGACCTAGTTTTAGGAAAATATTTTCTTTATCATGTCAACGTTTCGATCTTTATTGAGATCATCTTCAGAGATCAAAGTGTTTGCTATCCGTGTAGATGCGTCAGACTTGTGTGTCGAGGGCACTCTCAACACGACACGCAAGAATGACACATCTACACGGAAAACACATACTTTGAGCCCTGAAGATGTTCTCAATAAAGATCGAAACGTTGGCATGATAAAGAATCATTAATCTAAACTTTTAATAATGGTGATAAACTTTAAGCCAGAGGATCTTTAAATGGTTGGAATCTTTATTTCATGCTTCATGTAAAATTAAGTTAACCTTAAATTGATGTTTACCTGTGAAGCCGGTCATGGGATTCGTGCAGGGACATAGCCAGGCGGAAACGGATATCGTCTCGAGTCGGATCTTGCGTTAGGTCGGTAGGCTCGGTAAATTTAGCCGTTTACATATGGCTCCGAATCAATGAACGGATTCCGGGGACCCCGCGGTTTAAAATTAAGCCTGTCATTGTAAACTCGTGGATATTTCCGCCAGACAAACGGGCCCTGGGCTTCGACAAACGATTAACCGACTGACACTAACTATCCCATAACGCTTAAAAGCAATATCCGAGAAGTCGCCCACATGTTCACAATCAGTCGGCAACTATCAAAGCCCATCGGCGCCCGTCTCGCCGAGGGAGCCTTTCTTTTAAACGCGACCCTAAAATCCGTGAAGCGCCGATAAAACCAACGGTAATTGCATCAATTTCGTAAGTGGGGTATTTTTGGAGGTAGAGCGCCAATCCCCTGTCAACGTCTACCTTGGATGTCTATTTGAAAACTTTCGAAGGTCTTTTATCTGTTAAACAACATCATAAAATTGAAATTAGAGCGTTGTTATTAACTTGGTCTTTCTTCCTTTTCAACTACATTAAAACAAATATCCGTCAACGTGGGTTGTTTACAATCAGCCTTATTTTTAAACCTTAGTTGAGTTCAGAAACAAACATTTTTGTCGTTCTATTCTTCGCCTTCTGATTTCTCCTTATTATTTTTCATTATGAATCGAAGCCACGATAGCTCAACTAGTTCGACCAGAGACTTATTGAGCCAAATGTCTTGGGTTCGAATTCCGCTCGTGACGCTAACTTTTTCTACTCAACTAAGACCTTCGATAAAACGAATGATTAATTGAAATTATGAATATAATTATTTTTTAAGCCAAACTCAAAATTTCGGAATGTTTTCTGATATAATCAAGCAATAATATTTATGTATTTAAGTTTTTATAATTAGCAAATTATTTAACTTAGGTTACTCATATCAAATTAAAGAAAGACAAAAAATACAAATTATTTACAAAATCGTGAGATGGGGTCTGATCACCAGATCTCACGTATCTCACGATTTCTAAATAATTATCGATTAACGGTCATTAATCATCACACAAAAAAATATAAAAGTGATTATTGCATCTATTTACCCATCTTTCACCCTGACGTAATGTAATCTTACTACTGTAGTTTCTGGTCGCTGGCAAATATTTCGAAAGCATAAAAATATTTATGGAGGAAGAACACGAGGAGCTGTTTTACTCCTTAATTTAAAATTCCAAATTTAAATTCACGCTTAAACATAATAGAATATATACTTATTTCAGTTTTGAAGCCAAATTTAGATGATGTTCATTCGCTTTCATGCAACATTTTGCCATCTTTTAAGCCATAATCATTCAGTGACATTTCACGTTGTATTTTTTTTTTAAGGTTTGAAGACAGTAGTTACCGGTTCATTCTAATTTTTCTCTGGCGCAACATAACCTGAGGGCTGTTATTTTTTCCTATATTTACAAATCATAAAATTTTCTTAAAATCTTCGAATATTTTAATTAAAAATTAAGAAGAATTATATCTGATTACTGATCTTTATAAGCTTACATCTGCATACACGTATAAACATACAGACAGTGAGCAGATCACTTTTCTCAAAGTAGGCTAGGGACACAAAAATATCAGGATATACACTATTTTCTCCAAAAAACGGAACATGGAATCCAGATAATCGTTGCCTTCCTTAACCACGATTCGCATATCGAGTAGCAGTCCTAAACGCTCGCTATATGTAGTCAAGGAATTGCACATTTCAACTAGGTACACATCGAGTAACCTTCATCACATCCGAACACATATGCAGGCTTTCGCCAAAAGTAAGTGTCCATGTGTCAACCTCGTATGGCTAATTCTTAATCGGTTACCTATCTTCTATGGGTCGAGCCCTCCGAGGACCACCTACCGACAGTGCGCATAGATAAGTGTATGCTTATCTGCCTATCCGGTCCACCGACTGTACCTTTATTTTAATCATGATTTAGGTTCGGAGAGCCGGATCGCGGTTGTTAATTCTTGAGGTTGGGACGTACTGCTTACTTTGTCCCGGAGCCCCGATGATGCATGTGAATATACAAGGTGGCCACTATCGATTCAGCCACACTTCCAGATCTTATAGGAGATTGACTAAGTAACTAAGTAAAAAAAAGGTCCTATGAACATGAAAAGCAAAAAACTATGAAAAATACGGTTTGTGACCTTTTTCGTGAAATTATTAGTAAACCGTTAGCCTGGCCATAAAACAGCTCAAAACAACATCTGTAGAGGATTAATTTTTGCTTTTGAATAAGTTCAAAACCAGCCTGATAGGGCAAAACTTTCATTTTTGGCGATTTTTCGAAATTATGAGGTGAAGGGATGCACAAAATTCACCATTTCTGACATTTCTATCGAAAACTCACAACTTGAACACCTACGAGGTTTGTAGTGGAGAATTTTTAGTTAGGGGGTTAAAAGTGTGGTTTTCTACCTACCGTTCAATTCCCGATAGGATGTGGAAGTGTGGCTGAATTGATTGTGGCCACCTTGTATATGCACAAAATGCATCATCGGGGGCATCGGGAAGTACGTAGCGCGTCCCAACCTTAAGAATTAACAACCGCGATCCGGCTCTCTGAACCTTCATGAACCTGAAGGTTCGTTCATAGGTTCAGGATTTTTACTCAGCGTTCAATTTCCTATAAGATCTTGAAGTGCGGCTGAATCGTTTGGGGCCGCTCTGTATAGTGATGATGTGCTGTGGGCACTTATATCCTCATCAGCGTGGAAAAGTGTACGCACATGGTTTTTGACGCCGACAAGTTTTTCCACAAGGTATATCGCTGACTGCGTCACCCTTCCGGCCTTTTCCAGGTCTTGTCCCAAAAGGAGAAAGCAAAGGACGTCGTATAGCAATCCTTTGATTGATCTGAGAACGCAGGCTTCGGCATCCTTCACTGCATTCGAGAAAAGTGCTTGTAACAGAACCATGAAGTACTTCATTTTCTTGAACAAAGTCATTTTTTTGTTTTTCGGAAGTACGCATATTTCCACGTCGATGAGCAAGAGTAATATCATTTATTTAGTTACTTATATATATGACATTAATATAACCTGTCAGAAGTCGCCGACCATTAGTCACGACAATAATTTCACTATTGTTAGTACAAAAAAAAAATAACCGAACAATAAACGATATTGGACAAAATGCGAAGAAAACTTTAAATTCAAGCACATTTTAAAAGGTGCGGTATTACAGCTTCTATTTCCTCCATATTTAATGTACTGCCGAAGCCCAGTACAAATCTCCATCTCTCTTTCATACTTACAAACACAAAGAAATCCGTTATCAAGTAATAGCCAGCATTAACAAGGTACAGGGCTTTTCTTTATGAACGAGAACATTTACGGACCTCGCCATCATCCTTGGGAAATATCGTTTTGTGCAGACAAAGGGCTAATTCATTTATTAATAATGATCAGCGTTGTTGATAACCGGCTGAAGGGCTGGCGGAGCCGCAGACAGAAAACATTATTGTTCATCGAGAGAGCATTGTTGTTGTCACATTAAGGACATGACATTGGTGGCTCGAATGGTAATTGAATCTGTGGGAAGGGGATTTAAACAAACCGAGCACACTTGAGGTGTTCAAAGAAAAGTCATTCACTTGACGACCGACACGCAGATGGGTCCGACCAGCTGCCCCTCGGCCCCAACGGAATTATCGCTCCCAATTTTTCTACAATTAATCATCATGCATTTAAACGTGTGCTTTGCTTTCAAGCCGCTTACTTTTTAAATAAGTATTATTTGGAGATCGTGAGATGGGGTCTGGTGTGACGTAGGTTTTAGAAAAACATTTTCTTTATCGTACCAACGTTTCGACCTTTATTTAGATCATCTTCAGAGTCTAGGATTTATATAGATTGTTTAAATTATACAAATACATGTAGGATGTGAAAAAAACCAATTTATACAATGCTAAAAATTTTAGATTCAATCAAAGTCTTTGTACTCACTTTTTCTGTGTAGACATGTCATTCTTGTGTGCCGTGTTGAGAGTGCCAGATAGATATTGTTTATATACGTTAGATTTTGAAGGAGTGGGGAAGGAAGTATGAATAGAAATTCATTTTTTTTTAATATGAGGAGTGGAGAGAAATGGGAAAGAACGGGTTCAGAGAAAAATGGCAAAAAGGGAGGAAAATTTAAAATGTGCGTTGAGATGGGAAGTTGGTGTCCGAGAGGATCAAAGTCACGATAGCTCAAGTGGTAGAGCGGCGGCCGAAGATCGTGGGTTCGAATCCCGCTCGTGACACTGACTTTTCTATCTCAACTAAAACCCTTAATTTAGGCTTATTGGTTTTTTTACGTCATTCATAGTTAACATTATCATATCAAATAAAGTGAATAATTCCAGGTCATATTGGAATGTTACGAAGAGCTTTTACAGGGAGGATTTCACAGTTTATAAGGACGTATCCACTAGTTTTCTATTCCGGGAATGTTTTCGATGATGCCCTTTGTTTCTGAAGGATGAAAACTTTTGGGAGGAACGACTAACAACGCATTTTAAAAAGCCATGTTATGATCTTAGGATCTACACTGCTTGTATACTTTGTGTGAGTACATGGACCAATAAAACTTCTGAACAAACGAAATGCTACAAAAACGTATTCTTTCAAATTGTGGTAGTTTAAAAGAGCAAAAATTAAGTAGCAGTTGGAAGTATGAATATTTCTCTTTAATATCACGTTTTAAATGGGAGAGGAAACGAGTAAAAGAAGCGCGTATAGTTCCGTTCTAAATATACATTTAAAATGCACAGTTAGAAATAGTATTGTTTATTTATTTGTGGCGATATTTACTGTTCGAATGTATATTACATACGTAATAACCTACAATTGTCTTTCACATAATATATTGTCAACTTCCTTAGTTTGCATTTTTAGATTTCGTCCCCCATCTAGTAATCAGTCTGTTTGTCAGAAATGAATTTGTCTTACATTTTGCCTTTATTTTTTTTTTTTATGTTGAAGTACAATTCAATGTTTAGTTAAATAGCATAATCTGTAAACAAAGAAAATCGACATTACTGCATAAATATTGCGTAAAGGATCCTGACGCCTCGAATAAAGGCGAATAAAGGAATAATATTATAATAAATAATGATAAATAATGATAAATAATGATAAATAATGATAAATAATGATAAATAATGATAAATAATGATAAATAATGATAAATAATGATAAATAATGATAAATAATGATAAATA
>CM077103.1:26597264-26626137 GCA_039619505.1 Cimex hemipterus | reverse complement strand
TAAATAAAAATAATTATAATAAAGTAAACCTACTCCTGTTTTATTTGGCTGCAACCAGAAAACCGACAAAATAATAATTACCAGTTATGAAAAATAAGAAGAAAAAAGAAAGGACCAATTATTTAAGTATAAAATGGACACTGGAATCATTTCTTTCCTCTCTGTTCAATCTGAAGAGCAATAAAATAGAATAATTTTGTATAGGGATTAGTGGCCGTCTTCATCACCTTCATTGAGATGGCCACGACACGCAAGAATGGCACAATTACACATGAGACAAACACTTTGAGCCCTCCGGTCCGGCGTGCCGTAGGATTTAGAAAAAAAATCTTTATCGTGCCAACGTTTCGATCTTTATTGAGATCATCTTCAGGGCCTGGGATTTATAAACATAATTTAAATTTTACAAATACATGTAGGATGTGGAAAAATGAGTTTGTACAATGTTAGAAAATTTTAGATTAAAAGAAATCAATTTTAGTAAAGAAATTTGTAGAGATTAGTGTTAATCAATAATTATTCAGATATCATGAGATGCGGTCTGATGTGAGGTTTCAGAAACTGGCACTCCAACACGACACGCAATAATGGCAGAATTACACAGAAGACAAACACTTTGAGCCCTGTAGATGATCTCTATAAAAGATCGAAACGTGGCACGATAAAGAAAATGTTTTTCTAAAACCTACATCACACCAGACCGCATCTCACGATATCTGAATAATTAATAAAATAATTTATTTTATTGGTACATGCTCAGCTTTTCTCACGGTTAGCTCGAAGTATCTGAATTTATGTTTTTTAAATATTATCAGTAAGTTCATTCCTAGCATGGTTTTGTTGTGTTCCTATCCCATTAAATTACAATTAATTATATTTATCCTTCTGTAGAGCCCTGAGGAAGGCCTTCCTTGGAATAAGCTCAGTAGGAATAAAAAGTCGAAAGCTTGGCTAAAAAGACACGAATTCATTTTTGACCAGATACGTCCCTGATATCCGGTCTTCAATTGTTCTCACTGCTTGATCGATAAATGTCGATTTATATAATAGAATTATGAAGACCTAGTGAATATAATTTATCTACGAAATTTTTGTGGTTTTTGTTTGTGTTTGTTGAGTAAATTAAGAAACCGATTTCCGTCTTCAATAGACCTGGATTTATATAAAATTTAAAAAGCCGGCAAAACCGCAACAAAGCTTATAATGAAGCATGACTGCCAGACAAAGGACATGTGACGGTCGGACTCTCGACCCTTTTGAAAACTGTTGACGATGGACAAGAAAGAATTTCGTGTCGAGCAATACGATGAAATGGAACTGTCGAATGATACAAACATAAAGTCGACATTTTTTTTACATAAGGTGGCCCTTCCCTCCGAGTAAAAAGTTACGAGCCGAGTTGAAATCAATTTTATGACAGCCGGAAAGGAAAGGACACGGAAATTTATGTTCAACAAGCACATTGGGGGCCAGTAACATCAGCTTAGTCGTCAATGGGCGCTTTATTATGACTCTGACCACTTAAGGAGGGCCATATCCACGTTAACGACTCCACAGCAGCGGTTCCCAAGTGTAGAAACACCCTTCGGCAAACACGGACACGGGAAAAAAGAAGACGGCGAGCCCGACAAACGGAACCCTTGTTTTTACCAACCGGCGAGGTACATAAGTCAGCCGGAGTAGCCCTCGAGTGGGCCATGTGAGCCTCCCTGACGGCTGTCACTCCCCGTGACACGGCCGGCCTCCTACTTAACATCAATCGTAAATATGATTAACTACCAATTCGATTACCAGCCACGATGGACAAATTTTTCATCTTTCCCTTCTAATAATAATTTACACGCCACACCACATAAGACAAAGGATTTTACGAAGACTGGACATGTCAAACTGGGCAAAATATAGAAATTTATCGAACAATTAATATTAATAAATATAATTTATGGTATTTAGTGACCGTTAGCAAGTGGTTATTTGGAGATCGTGATGTGTAGACTGGCGTGAAGTAGTTTTAGAAAAACATTTTCTTTATCAAACCAACGTTTCCATTTTTATTGAGATCATCTTTAGAGCGAGGGCTTTATAAATATTGTTTAAATTTTACAAATACATGTAGGATGTAACAGAATGAATTTTTACAATGCTAGAAAACTAGATTTAAAAAATCAATTTATTTATACAATACTTGAACAATTTAGATTTAAAAAATGAATGTATACATTGTTAGCAAATTTTAGAATAAAAAATGAATTTATACATTGCTAGAAAACTTTAGATTCAATCAAAGTATTTATACTTACAAGAGATCAATCTTTGTAGAATTTTACACGGAAAATTAACACTTTGTGGGAATAAAAATACTTTAATTGATTCTAGTATTTTCTGGCATTACATAAATTCATTTTTTATCTAAAATTTTCTAGCATTGTATAAATTCATTTTTTAAACTAAAATTTTTAAGCATTGTATAAATTCTTTTTTTTATCGAAGATTTTCTAGCATTGTATAAATTCATTCTTTTTTAAAATATAACATTTTCTAGCATTGTATAAATTCATTTTTTTCAACTAAATTTTTTTAGCATTGTATAAATTTATTTTTTTTAATCGAAGATTTTCTAGCATTGTATAAATTCATTCTTTTTTAAAATATAACATTTTCTAGCATTGTATAAATTCATTTTTTAAACTAAAATTTTTAAGCATTGTATAAATTTTTTTTTTATCGAAGATTTTCTAGCATTGTATAAATTCATTCTTTTTTAAAATATAACATTTTCTAGCATTGTATAAATTCATTTTTTTCAACTAAATTTTTTTAGCATTGTATAAATTTAATTTTTTTTAATCGAAGATTTTCTAGCATTGTATAAATTCATTCTTTTTTAAAATATAACATTTTCTAGCATTGTATAAATTCATTTTTTTCAACTAAAATTTTTTAGCATTGTATAAATTTATTTATTTTATCGAAGATTTTCTAGCATTGTATACATTCATTCTTTTTTAAAATATAACATTTTCTAGCATTGTATAAATTCATTTTTTCAACAAAAATTTTCTAGCATTGTATAAATTCATTTTTTTCAACTAAAATTTTCTAGCTTTGTATAAATTCATTTTTTCCAACTAAACTTTTGTAGCATTGTATACATTTACTTTTTTAATCAAAGATTTTCTAGCATTGTATAAATTCATTTTTTTATCTAAAATTTTATAGCATTGTATAAATTCATTCTTTTTCAATATCTAAAATTTTCTAGCATTGTATAAATTCGTTCCTTTTTAAACTCAAAAATTTTCTATTATTGCACAATGTCATTCGTTTTAAAAATCTAAAATTTTATAGCATTGTGTAAATTCGTTCTTTTTTTAAAATGTAAATTTGTACAAATTGTATATCGTTGCATAAATTATATTTTTTACTTTTTAAATCAAAATTTTTTTTAGCATTGTAGAAACTCATTTTTTTCACATCCTACAAGAATTCGTACAATTCAAACCATGTTTATAATCCCAAGCCCTGACGATGATCTGTATAAAGATCGAAACGCTGCACGATAAAGAAAATGTTTTTTTAAAGCCTACGTCAAACCAGACTGCACCTCACGATCTCCAACTAATCATTAAATATAATCTTACCTATGTCAGGCCAGAAATTCTTTTCTGTTTTGGCTAATAAGAGAAATGGAAATGTTTCCAATAATTTTGCGTCATCTTTTACCAATGTCTTAATGTCTTAGATTTTTATTGCCTAGTAGATTTATCTCTATGAAAACTTTATTAAATATTAAACCATTTTTCAACCATACACACAGTTGATGGGTATATAGTATATAGAAGGTATATAATTTACCAAATACTGGTTATCCAACTGAATACAAGCTAGCATAATCAAAATCACAGTCTACGTTTAGCAAGGAAAATTTCATGTTTAATATAATTCATATGGTATTGGAGCTTTCTCTTGCGAGATAGAGATAATTAGGGAGAGAGAGAGAGAGAGAGAGAGAGAGAGAGAGAGAGAGAGAACAATAGAACTTGTGTGTATGTGCTATGTAATTTATGACTGTGATTACACCCTAGGTAAGAAATCCATCAAATCCAGTTGGCAGAATGTTTCTTTGTAAAAGGAAAACAACATTCTTTCAACGGTTAAAATTAAAAAAATTAAAAAACGGACAGTACATGCTCTCTAATCAAGCAAGGAAAGACATTGATTTGCAGAAATAAATGATATCTTTGAGGCAAAATAGGCCGGCCGTTTGTTTGCAGCCTGGACCCGAAAAAGGCGGCGTTGCTCATCAACCCGGCTAAGCAGAAATAGGAAGGCCCTGACGGGACAGGAACGTGACACTGCCTATCCACGTGTACCGAAGGCTCGATTTCCATCCGCCGAAGTGTAAACAAAACGAATCCTATCACAACAAACAGCTGGGCGGTCTTTACCCGTTAAATTTTATTACGCACGCGAGGACGTTGACGTAAGAACGAAACCGAATGACAGTTTAGAGAATTAAAAAAATTGAAAATTAATTTAATATTTATATTATTTATCATTTATTTGAATATCTAGTTTTTATGTAAAGTTTCCTTAATTTTACATATATAACAGTTAAAAGCTGTTAGGAAATGAGCCGTACTTATAGAAGTTAGGCAAACTGCAACGCAGTATTGCATTGCATGTAAGACCTTACGAAGATTAACGCCCTCAATCATTTCAAAAATAAGTACATACTTCATTAAAAATAAATAAATATTAAATAGTTTAGCAACTATGTCAGAAAATTAATTAAAACCCCATTAGATAATTATGCCATAAAAATATAAATAATATGTTATTATCAAGTTATTATATTTCATTATTTAATAGAAAGCACTTCTAACTAAAAATAGTGTTTTTAATGGTTTCATCCGTTCTATTGACACATGCTTTTTTCTTGAAATAATTTGGAAACAAGCAAAACGGAAGATAGTCTGCAAGTGTTAGGTTCTCCTATGTCTTGGGTGAAAACTTGTACGACGGAAGTTTGTAAAAAAATAAAAGTTTTTGAACTTAAAATTCCACTCGGTTAACATAACTCTACACTAAATTTAAGTTTTAATACTAACCTCCAACTTCTATTTACACTTGATTGTTCAATATTTTATAAATAATTCACTAGTTTTCGTGGTCCGCTTGACCAATTAATATCTTTCAATTAATTAAGGTTTTTAGTAAAACAAAAAGTCAATGGCAAGAGCGGGATTCGAACCCACGACTTTCGGCTAGATACACCGCTGCTCTACCACCTGAGCTATCGTGAACTCGATCCATTCGGACATCAACTTCCTATCTCAACCCCTTTATAAATAATGTTAGAAATAATCATAAAATAGCAACAATTTAACAGACGACAAAGTAAAATTTTTATAACATCGCGACAATATAAACTCTAATTTGAGCTGTTACTAACCCAAAAATTGTAAATGCAAATAAATAAATACCTATCGATTAATCATTATTGTAGGGAACCAAAACGGTTTTACTTATATCGTTCATTTTACATTAGAATGATTCGTGTAGAGATTAGAGACCGTTAATCACTAATTTTTCAGATATCGTGAGATGCGGTCTGGTGTGATGTAGGTTTCAGAAAAACATTTTCTTTATCGTGCCAACGTTTCGATCTCTTATTGAGATCATCTTCAGCGCTCAAAGTGTTTGTCTTCTGTGTAATTGTGCAATTCTTGCTTGTCGTGTTGTGAGTGCCCTCTGGTGGTCCACTTGACCAGTTAATATATTTCAATTAATTAAAGTTTTTAGTTGAGATAAAAAAGTCAGTGTCACGATCGGGATTCGAACCCGCGATCTTCGTCTATATTCGCCGCTGCACTACCACTTGAGCTCGTGACCTCAAGCGGACCTCTAAATTAGTGAATTTAATGAATTAAATGAAGTACACTTCACTTAAGCTCTCCTTTTCATTTGTCGTCGAGAATCAAATACGATTACAAGTAAAGAAGGAGGGAAAACTCATAAGGTAGGGTTGAGAAAGGAAGTTGATGTCTGAGTTGATCGAGGTCACGATAGCTCAAGTGGTAAAGCAATACGCCGGCAATAAGCCGAAGATCGTGGGTTCGAATCCCACTCGTGCCATTGATATTTTTTCATCTCAACTAAAAACCTTAATTAATTGTAATGTTTTCATTACTTCCAAATTTATTTATATCATTACATATTTCCTTACCACGTTATATTAAACTAAGTTGTATTAACATCTAAACTTTTTTTTAACAATCAACTATGCTGTAACACGGATTTCGGCCTAGTATTTTCATTTTATAACTTTTTCGCTCAAAAATTTGAATGAGTTTCTGAATTTTATTATAATTTTTTTTTTTTTAATATGAATACCCTAAGTTCATATTTGGTGGTGGTTGGTGGGTTGTTGGTGACTTGGTGGGAAGTTGACTTATCTTATCCCCATTTCTCGTTTGATAGACAAGTTGCACATAAACAAAGTTTAGTCAAGTAAGTTCTTTTTTGCACACTGCAAACTTCCATAGATATATATAATACATACATATAAACAAATTATTGCCCAAATATTATTTGCATTAGCTCAACCAATACCTGACATAAAGATTAATTAATTGAAAGATGCTATTCGGTCAATCGGATCTCGAAAACTAATGAATTTAATACTATTAGCTTTAAAAAGTGTTGTAAGCTACTTTTAAAGCTAATAGATTTCTATTCCTAACACATAACAAACATAAATGCTGTGATCTTGTCACAATAGTATACCATGTAGCATAACTGTTAGATGTGATGTGTTAGTGCTTCTAATTTTGGCGATGAGGAAGCCGAGAAAAGAAAATTTCGTACATGTTTGAGAGACAAGAGTACTAACGAGGTGAGAGGCTCATGCCAAACCACACTCCCAGCAGATTTAAACTTTCATGATTTCATCTATATCCGTTTTTACATGTCGGGGTGCTTGTGTTTTTGTGAAAAGCACATTTGTAAGTATGCCGGAATGCCGGAACCAGACAACTCTGCCCCGCCTGGCCCGTTGCGGCCATCGACGCCTCAACACCACCAGAAATTTACCAACAAAAAAAAAGTTGCGCAATAGTTCGTAATGAATTAGGATTCATCCAAAGGCACTCATCCTCACGCAGGCTTTACGTTTTTGGGAACAAATTACTACAAATGGACAGAAAACCTTCCAAAACGAATATATGATAATTTAAAGGAACATTTGTGTAAATTCAAAGTATAGCTGAACAATATTTTATCCACTTAAAGTACGATCTGGGGTCGGACAAGACCCTGACCAGCTACGACAAAAATAATGTTTAGTAAAGTGCTAGTACGACGTGTTATAGACGGAAGCTTTGGTTGTAATCATTAAAATTGTTGCAAATAATTACTACTGTTTAAACCCATCCGTGGTGAAAATTCAAGGTCGGTGGTAATATTAACAAGAAGAACAAAAAACGTGCTCATCGATAAGTTCTCCAAAGCCTTTATCTACTAATGACCTTATGATTCAATAGAACAGAATCTTCGTTCCGATCCTTTCGTGATTAGAATAGCGCCGATAAAAAGCAAGGTGCGATAATGCTAATGACAATCAAAGATAATCGACCGAAAAAAAAAAACCAAGAAAAGAGATACAAATTTGAAGGAAAAATCACCGCGATGTCGATTTATTTAGAAAACCCGCTTCCCAAGGGGTGGTGCGCTCGATCCATTTTTTCGCTGCCGGTTTTTTAAAGGGTTCACCTTGATCGATAGTTCATTTGCACATATTAACATAAATGCTCATATGAAAGTCGATAAACGGGCTTCGTAATTTACACGAACAGAAATTACGGTCTTTTTTCTCTACAACTTACGTCGGCCACGGGGGTTCCAACGGGCTTCGTCGTTACTTGCTCGTTATGCATTATCATATGGAACATCTATCCTAACGGTCAAAAAAAAAAAAAAAAGAACACAACGACCATTTTATCACGTAGGCTGTTTGTTTTTGTTTGCGAGAATTTCAGTAATTCGTCATTCCTGCCCGGAGAAAACAAAAAGCCATCTGAGATTCCGCGACGGGACAACAATGACAATATTGAACATCGGGAATCTGCCGTTGAAATGAATCGCACACGAAACAATGGAAAACATTGAAAGACCCAAAGATATTCCTTTTACATAGAACTGTGTTTTTGTTTTATGTTTTAAACGATATCGAATCAAAAAATATTTAAACGATTAAGCCTTAATTTTCTTCATTTAATAAGTTATATTTGAAGTACCTAGTAATAAATCCTTATTGGTATTTTTATATTATTTTAAAATAACATTATTATTAACACCCCTAGATGTACTGAGACCTTTCATAACCTTTTTTTGTAATTAACAACATTTTGTTAGATATATTATAAAACACTAATCACCACACATTTCAACAAAATAAGCATCTTTTATAACTCAAAATCAAATAAATAAAAAATCTGAAAAATCAAAATACATTAAAAACGTTTTTCTAATAAGACATTGAATAGGCAAATAGTTTATCTTTTCATAAGTTTGGATATAAATGATTGAAAAATTAATCTTTAAACTTAATTCCACTTCAATTCCATTTTATAGTATTAACCAAGGCTGTTATCTTCTGAGTATAATTATTGTCTAAATCCTAAATTGTTTCTAAATTAAGAAGAGGGAGGAATTAAAATATGGCAAAACGAACGTTTATTCTAGGAATTGGCGTATCGAGCTTTGATTCAAGTCTTAACGGAAAAATTAATTGCACGAATCTAATATTCTTGGAAAGCTGATAAAAATAGAGAAATGAAATTATCACACAGCTACGGAGACTTTTGTGGAGATGCTACATTTAAAAGGAAAATGTAGAAATGTGTTAAAATGTGATTAGTGACCGTTAATCGATATTTATTGGAAATCGTGAGATGCGGTCTGGTGTGATGTAGGTTTCAGAAAAACATTTTCTTTGTCGTGCCAACGTTTCGATCTTTATTGAGATCATCTTCAGGGCTCAAAGTGTTTGTCTTCTCTCGACACGACACACATGAATGGCACAATTACACAGAAGACGCTTTGAGCTCTGGAGATGTTCTCAATAAAGATCGAAACGTTGGCACGACAAAGAAAATGTTTTTCTGAAACCTACATCACACGAGACTACATCTCACGATTTCTAATAAATAATAAAATATATGGAGAGAAAAAATCGCAGTCTTAAACTTCTAGAGTGAAACAGCGGGTTTTATATAGGAATTGACAAAAGTTAACGAGCGGTTTTTCAAAAAGTAAAAAGTGGTTTTATCGTCTGAAAAAGTTAAAGTAAACAGATAATATAGTTATTAATCAATTAATTATTCTTTCTATGCAAGGTCTTGGTTGAGATAAAAAAGTTGGTGTCATGAACGGGATTCGAACCCACGACTTTTGGCTAAAACTACATGACGTATTTAAAAAGCAAAATATGTACCACTTCACGAAACAGCTCCCCGTGGCCACTTCATAAATCGGTGAGAATCCAATCCGATTGTACGACATTTGAAAATAGCAGTTTATTTAATATTATGTAAAGTATTGATTGAAATGAAAAAGCTAGCGTCACGAGCGGGAATGGAACCCATGACCGCCGTTGCTCTCACTTGAGTTTGATCGACTCAAAACACTAATAATTTCGTCAAATGAGTTTCAACTAAAAAGTCAAATTACAAAGGAAGTATGCGAACCCAAAACGTCTAGCGTGGCGCGTTAACGGAAATTTCTTTAATAAAACAATTCTTAGCATTGATAAAGCAACAGTACGGACAAATCAGTAAAATAATTGATCGCCAAATTAAACTTATTCCTTTAGGGTTATTCGTAGATCGTCAGGACTTGTCTGGTTTGATGTAGATTTTAGAAAAATATTTTCGTTATCATGCCAACGTTTCGACCTTTATTGACATCTTCTTCAAGGCTTGAGATTTACAAACACTGTTCAAATTTTACAAATACATGTAGGATGTGAAAAAAATGAGTTTATACAATGCTAAAAAATTTTTATTAAAAAAGTAAAAAATATAATTTATGCAACGATATACAATTTATACAAATTTACATTTTAAAAAAGAACGAATTACACAATGCTATAAAATTTTAAATTTTTAAAAAGAATGACTTTGTGCAATAATAGCAAATTTTTGAGTTTAAAAAGCTATGAATTTACACAATGATAGAAAATTTTATAGTTTAAAAAAAGATTGAATTTATACAATGATGGAATATTTTAGATTTAAAAAAGAGAATGAATTTATACAATGATAGAGAATTTTAAATTTAAAAAAGAGAATGAATTTATACAAGGATAGAAAATTTGAGTTTTAAAAAAGAGAATGAATTTATATAATGATAGAGAATTTTAGATTTAAGAAAGAGAATGAATTTATACAATGATAGAAAATTTGAGATTTAAGAAGGAGAATGAATTTATACAATGATAGAGAATTTTAAATTTAAAAAAGAGAATGCATTTATACAATGATAGAAAATTTTAGGTTTTAAAGAAGAATGAATTTATACAATGATAGAAAATTTTAGATTTAAAAAAAAGAATGATGTTATACAATGATAGAAAATTTTAGATTTAATAAGTATTTGTACTCACTCAAAGTTAATTTTTTCTGCGTAATTGTGCATTCTTCTGTGTCGTGTTGGCAGTGCATTACTGTTTTATGTCCACATACGTTGAATTTTGAAGGGGTGGTGAAGGAAGTCGGGATAGAAAAAACTTTTTCAATATGAGAATTCGGCTTCTTTCAGGAGAAAGGAGGCGACAATGGGGAAAAACCTCGGTTCGGCCTGATTATCTCTTTAGGATTGCACAGACGGGGATATTTAGGGAAGGGAAAGATAAATTGTTGAAAAATTTGGGTAGGTGGAAATGTTAGAGGTAATAATGTGATGATTGTTTTATATGTTATATTATATGTTTTGTGCGATGTGATGATGATATATGTACGTTATTGATATTGGCGTAGCTATGACTGAGTTTGCATGTGACTGTTCTCTAATTGATGCTGTGTTTATCTCTGTTGATGTAAACCATTTCTAAAAATTACGTTTATGTTTGTTTTGTTCTGTGTGTAATAATTTTGGATTGTAAAAGTCAAAGTTGTGTTTGTGTTCAAATTTGCTATCCTCGTATTCATTCTTTTTTTTAATCTAACATTTTATATCATTTTATAAATTCATTTATTTACATCCTATAAGTATTTGTAAATTTTAAACAATGTTTATAAAGCCCCGACCCTGAAGATGATCTCAATAAAGATCGAAACGGTCACGATGTTTTTCTAATACCTACAACACACCAGATCGCATCTCACGATATCTGAATAATTATCAAAGGATTAAGTATAATTTGAAGATCAATTATTTTACTGGTTTGTCCCTTCTGATGCTTAATCAATCCTAAGAATTGTTTTAATAAAGAAATCAAGGATTTGGATTGTTTCTACGAATTGGGCTACATATCGACGACTTAATTTTCATCCAAACAATTAAACAGTTACAATTTTAAATTCCCGGAATTCTGATAAGTGGAATGAACGATATTCCGGGATGGAATATGGTTTTGAGAACAACGCAGAAAACTCATTGTTATTAGTTATTGTTAAGCGGAATGTTCGACGAAGGTACACAGTAGACAAGGTATCTATTGATGAAATACGACCTGCTCTGCTATCTGCTCAAGGATTCAATATCACCTCAGCCTCAGGGCAAAAAGAACAAGAGATTTTCTTCACCTCGATCCTTGTAAAAAAAAAAAATCAACGCGAAGTTCGGATCAAAACCGTGGCTTATCACTTTCCAAAGAGGATGCAGATCAGTAAACACCCATGTTTTTCAAACTGGAAGCCAAAGAGCCGGCCCGCGACTGGACGCCCCTTCGAAAATCTCCCATTTAGATGGCCAAGCGTGACAACCGCCCAAACAAACGAACGACGCTCCAAAACGAGCAGTCGACAAACTATTTTTACAACCGTCATATTTGCCTAAGAACATTATTTATACGGCGGTCTGATATTGGAGGAATTACTTCAACCAGTCACATCACAAATTTTGTGTTTGTGGCTGTACCACGTCACCGTTTATGAATTCTGTAATTTATCAAACTTTTACGTAAAACTATATTCAAATTGTATATTTAAAGTATTTATAACAGTATTAACATGAAGGGAATTTGCGCCACAATTTGATCCTTACGGATCATCTAGGTATGTCTGGACTCGCATGGTTGGTCTGTTAGACCCATTTCGCCAACTTCAGTGTGTAATTTCTGGTTAGTTAATTTAGCTCGAACAAGACTTACAGATACGTCAGTACTTAAAAAGGGACGGTTGAGGTTTGTGGGCCACTGATTTGAACCAAAATTTTTTTGTTGATTCCACACTCCAAAATATCGTAGGTATCGTGTTTTGATTCTACATTTCTTGTGAATAAGCCCTGCTATTGCAAAAACAAATTTGAAAGTTGAAATTTTAGTTGAATTAATTTGAAAGTATTTTATATTTTTATTTAGCCTTTCCACTTCCTCACGTCAACTGTGTGAATATATCGTTTATAGAATGTTTTATTTAGATTCCAATAAATAAAAATAGTAAAAGTAAAAAACAATAGTAAAAAGTAAAAATAAAAAAAGGCAAGAAAATTTCGACGACCTTGTAGTCTGACTGATATCCTAGTGCTATTGGGCCGATTTTCCAGCTTAATAATTCATTTTTTTAACGAGAGTTCGCCACAGCAGAGGTCATATAAACCCGGTGTTTTTGAAAAAAAAAAAAAAAAAAAAAAAACATATGGAAGTATGTCGGGTTCGAATGCAGGGGCGCTGGATTCGAACCCGGGACCTTTACCTTACAGTGATGGGCAACCTTGCGGCCACCGACGCCCCAGCTATTGTACATTGTTAAAAGACTAGGTTACATTTTTTCAAATGGTCTGTTTTTAAGTTATCCTTTTATCTGTTTTTAATTTATATCATTCTCTATCATATATACCGATAACACTTTTCAAAAATTGGAAAAAGTTTTGAAGTAAAAAAATAATCGATAAATTTATATTCAAACAAAAATCTATATTTAGAGGTGCTAAAACGAAATTTCATATTGGTTTAAGGAAAAAAGTAGTATAGTTGAAAAATAATTAGTTTTTAAAAATGTTTTGGTTATTGAAAAAATTTGATAGATAATTTGAACAAGCAGAAGTATTGAATAAAGCGTATCTTAATTTTCAAAAAAAAAAATCTTTTGGCGAAATCCGGGTCTATTCAAAAGATGTGGCGTATACTTGTCCAATATTTTGGAGTGTAGAATCACCAAAAATGTTTGGTCCAATTCCGTGACTCCCACAAACCTGGTCATCCTGTGGTTACTGGCCGACAATGGAAAGCAAGTACAGGCAGATCCTAATTATCAATAATCAATAAGAATCAAATTATACGTCCGCAGGAGGAACCGACATTTTAGTTCATATTTATTAAAATAAAGAAAGAATTTATTGAAAATTTTAAACTGGAGCAAATAAAAAGAAAAACGGTTTCAGCGTACTTCAGGACGTAAGCCAAAAATTTGTAAAAGACACGACAACCAGATATTATTTACAATATTTTTTCCATTAAGAAAAAATATTCTTTAATCGGAACGTCTAGTGCAGATACAATTTTAAAACCCCACAGAATTTTAAAATTGTTCAGAATGGCTCAATGTTTGATTAGCTATAAATTTATAAAGGTCGTGAAGTATAATTGCATTTGTCATTGAAATTTAAGCTAAAACTGCTAAATATTGTTATTTTATTGAACGTCAGTGGATTTTAACAATATTCATGTGAAATTTCAGTTGTAATAATAATAAAGAACCAAATATATATATTTCCTCTAACCCTTGCCAACGTCCTTTTATTTCACTTTTTTTGTAGAATTTTGCATTTAATTAAAAATTTTAGTTTATGTTTATTTCAATATAGAAAGTATTTTTTGGCAATTTTAAAATAGTTTAAAAAAGCGGAAAAGGGGATTCATGGACTTCAAGGAGTAGACCAAAAATCTATAATAGATCTGACAACCATCATAGCCGGAAATGCATATATAATTTTCCAGGAAGCTCGCAATTTATGTCCTCTACTAACATCGAACCGTTTACATTGAGCGTTTTGTGTAAAGGGCCAAACATCCGAAATTCCGCTTTTCGCGTTGTCAACGAGTCGACGATTTCAAGTAACATACTCGAACTACATAAACCAAAGAAAAAGATTCACAAATCTTTATTCCTTCTTCGTCGTCATCGGAATTCCTTAAATCTTCATTTTACACTAGATCTGTGCCGCGCTTTTCTAACAGCGAATAAGCCCGCCTGTAAATTGAAATAAAAGCCACCCGAAAGATTTTTTAAAGAAGTACTCGACAAAGGCTCAAAAGCTACTCAGAAAAAATTACTTGCAGCTTACAATTAAACTATACTGACCATTTGCTATTTAAGTATTGCGTTAAATGTATGTATTGTATTCTTCATTTTTTAATATTATTCAAATATTATTTATTAATTAACAAATTCATTAAGAAAGTTTACAAAGGAACGTTTTTATAGTTTGTTTTACTTTTCAATTTTACTTGCATATTTATCAAAAAAATTATGTATGTACATATTTTATATTTTAATTTAAATATAAATCGTATCCCTCAATTTATTATTTTCTTAAATTGTAAGCTAATATAATATGCAATTATATATGCGTAAATACTTCATATAATTCTTTGTTTTTTGTGTGTGTGATTGTTTTCTGTATATGTGTGACAAACACACACATAAGCAAAAAAAAGGAATAATATTTCTTCACCACACCACCATAATTGGGAAAAATAAGTAATTTAGTATATATTTTTTTATTATTATATAAGCAAAGCATGTAAAAAATTGAATAATTTTATTGGGAGTAGAGTCAATTTAAGTTGAAATTTGCATTATCATTTGGTCCACTAGGTTATCCTCGTTTAATCAATAAATAATATGTTGATTGATTATTAAAAAATAATTATTTGATGTATCGGAGGCAGTAATTTTTGACAGTTTATAAATTTTATAATATCATAATAATAAAAATTAAATGTTTAAATTTGTATACATTTTTTAGCTTATAAATATTATTTTTAATTTTTGATATGTAATAAACTTATTTATGGCCTAATATATATTAATTTTGTAAACCGTAGATATTAAAGTAATCGAAAAGTGTTAGATTGAACTATGTTTTGATGGTATTATGGTTCATTAAAACCAGGAGGAGGTAGAGAAAATTTACTCTACTCATAGTTTGAAGTTAATGATTTTCATTTAATAAACGAGTATTAAGTGAAGATTTCATATAGTTTTGTTTGTTAAAAAATTTATTTTGTTCATAAATGATTTGATATGAAGGTAGGCGTAAATTTTTTCGGTTCTTAAACGGTTCGCGGAATCTTTCGAAATTCGGTCAGTGATCGCTCCGGCGGCCAGGCTGCGGATAAAGTCGAAACTTTGAAATGCTTCAGATTGACTACGCACCTTGCTGAAGCCTCCTGGCGACCGGCTTGGACCTCATGGCTCGGCTGGCGGCGGCGACAAATACTTTGTGGAGGCGGCTGACTCTCCTGCAAGTGGGGGAGTCATCGTTATCAGGGGCCCCCTCCACCTGCACGACCACGCCTCTCCTCCTCCGACACTAATACGCCACCCCCGGCCCGGGTCAGCCGGACTTTGGAAGTCCCAGGTGAAAAATAATGAGCAAGTTCTGAGAGGAGATGGGCCCGCAAGCCGCCCTGTACCCATGGAGACCGCTTCCATCCGTTGCCATGACTACGACCGGGCTATTTCCTCCTTTTCCATTAATGGACCCAAAAACGTCTCGTCTGTGATCTTTAATGATGATTAATGCTCTAACAGCCATGCCTGGATTAAGCATCATAAAAATACCATATTTTTTTACAATTGGTTATTTTATTGAACCTCATTCCAACATTTATTCATACAATTGAAAATGTAAATGACATCGTTTAAGATTTTATTCGGTGATTGATCAGCCTTCTCAGTTTAGATACGTTTTTTCTTTCCAAAGGTAGATTGGCGGATGAGGCCAGAAAGACAGAAACAACATTTATTTTCTTGTCGAGGTTTCGGCAGAATATACCACCTTCATCAGGACTACGAAAAAATAGGTACACTAAATGAACAGGTACTTGTGTGGATAGCGGAGGGTTCTACCGACTATCCGCTATCCCCACATGTACCTGTTCGTTTAGTATTTTTTCGAAGTCCTGATGAAGGCGATATATTCTGCCGAAAGCTCGACAAGAAAATAAATTTTGTTTCCGTCTTCCTGGCCTCATCCGCCAATCTACCTTTAGAAAGAAAAAAGTTAAGTCGTTTAAGATTTTATATTTCATTTTTCGCAAATATGTACTCGGACGCTCTAATCAACCAGATTTTTAACTACGACTAAGGTACTTTTCATGAAGTCCACGAGGGCCAGGCATAAATTCCAAAGCATTCAAAATGCCAAAATATTAATAATAATTAAAAAAAAAAACTTAAAAACTTCAAAATGCAAAATATACTTATAAGGTTTGCTCGCCATTCCTGCAAGTATAGATACGATTTAGTTTCGGAAATTCATTTTTAATTTCGTATACACCTTTCCTTCATTAAGTGCCATAATAATAAAAAAGTTAATGATCTGGTCGAATAAGACATTGATTTTCTATGTATTTATCTCTACCTTTTTTATGTTCTGCAATTAATGCATGTATGTTTTATGTTTAATCTAACAAAAAAAAGATTTTAAAAAGGATGAATTTATACATTCATAGAACATTTTATATTAAAAAAAATTAATATATACAATGATAGAAAATTTTATATTAAAAAAAAGAATTAATGTATACAATGGTGGAAAATTTTAGATTTAAAAAAGAGAATGAATTTATACAATGATAGAAAATTTGAGATTTAAAAAAGAGAATGAATTTATACAATGATAGAAAATTTGAGATTTAAGAAAGAGAATGAATTTATACAATGATAGAAAAGTTTGGATTTAAAAAAGAGAATTAATTTATACAATCATAGAAAATTTGAGATTTAAAAAAGAGAATGAATTTATACAATCATAGAAAATTTTAGATTTAAAAAAGAGAATGAATTTATACAATGATAGAAAAGTTTAGATTTAATAAGTATTTGTACTTACTCAAGTGTTTGTTTTCTGTGCAGGTAGGTCATTATTGTGTGCCGTGTTGAGAATGCTAGTGAGTTATTGACGTTTTATGTTTATATACATTGGATTTTGAAGGGGTGGGGAAGGAAGTCGAGTTAGAAAGACATTTTTTTATATGCGAATCCGGCTTCTTTGAGGAGAAATGAGCCGATGATGGGAAATACGCTGGTAATAGTTCGACTTGATTTTTCTTTCAGGATTTTATAGACGGGGATATTTAGGGAAAGGAAAGATAAATTGTTAAGGAATTTGAATATGCGTAAATTTTAGATGTGTGGAATGTGATAATTGTTTTATATGTTACGTTTTTTGTGAGATGTGATGATGATATATGTATTTTATTGATAGTCAATTTGACTAATCATGTTCTACAATTAATGCATGTATATTTTATGTTTAATTTTAGATTTAAAACTTTCTCCGACGGCAGACGGATATACTACCACGTTGTATATATTTTTATTTATATGTTTCATGATGTGCTTAAAATTGTAAAATAAAATATTTTATAACTATCTATCTATCTGTCGATATAAATAGTTACAAACTTTGCCAGCAAATTCTACGTTCAAAAAGAGAACCAAAAATTCCTAATTAACTATGGTCCGAATTTTAACAAGAGTTAAATTACTTTTCTGATTTTTTTTAAGATTTCACTGCCTTGCTTGAAATAAGCAATGATAAAAGGTTGTTATACAAATCCGTTCACCATTAAATTGTTTTTTTTTTTCAAAGTTGAAAAATTCTAATAGTGATTCTACTAGTATGTCCTAACCTAGAGGCCAGCAAATTTCTGAAGACGTACTCCATTTTTCAAAGATGAAGAAATTGATTAATAAAAAGAAAAAACCGTGGTATGATTTGTAAGGTGGAAAGATTAATAATTATTCAGATATCGTGAGATGCGGTCTGGTGTGATGTAGAAACAGAAAAAAAAAAACAGTTTCTTTATCGTACCAACGTTTCGATCTTTTATTGAGGTCATCTTCAGAGCCTGGGATTTACAAATATTGTTTACATATAAAAAATACATATAGGATGTGGAAAAGTTTATTAATAATAATAAAAAATAAAAAACTTAATGAAATTTTGAATGAACTTATTAAACATTTTTTAATTTTGATTCGACTCCGCAATGTATATTCGACGCGCAGCCGTCGCATTAAACACGGGTACACAAATTGTATATCACCGAATTCTTTACCAGAAAAAGTAGACATGGTGCTAATAACATATCACAAAGATAATTAAAATCGTTTTGAATCTTAAAACTCTTTTATTCTGGAGAATACTAATGTAACAATTTTTTAGGGGCGTTGGCGGCGGCAATGGTTTAGGCGTTGAAATGGCGCTCATCACTGCAAGGTAAAGGTCCCGGGATCGAAACCGGCTGTCCTGAATTCGAACTTGACGATCTTACAAATGGGCTTTCTTTCAAAAATACCCCGAGGGTTGATATAATCTTACTTTTGAGAACCCACGTAAAAAAAAACAAAAAAAACTGTTGTTTTACCTTCTCTATTCGTTCCTTATTATCTGATTTGTGATTCTAGGTTATAAGTTAACGTTTAATATATTAAAATTAACTAAGGTAAAAACGGTTCTACCACTTGAATTTTCCCTCCTTTCTGCCATTTTTCAAATGTCCTGTAATCTATTTGATTCTCGGCGACAAATGAAATGGCCTCTGAATCGAGATTACGAGAGCTCAAGTGGTAGAGGGGCGCGTATCTTGCGTACTATGGGTTCGAATCCCAATCATGACACTAACTTTTTTATCTCAATTAAAAACCTTAATTAGTTGAAATACATTAATTGGTCAAGCGGACTCATCTTTTCATCTCATCGGATAACACATTTTCTGGTTGGGATATTGGTTTTTTATTTTTTGGGTTTCTCACTTATCGCTTTTCTGCTATCAGTGTGCTACCATTAAAGCTGATTTTAAGTTTGGAGATTGGGAGAGATCTCAGGTGGAAAAAGAACGCTTTTGTTGTTGGGTTACAATGATGGACAAGTTATTGTAGATCTTTTCGAATCTAGACCAGCTCGTTGTGGACACGGAGGCTTGAGAAGTAGTAAAAATCTTTGAAAATAAGTCTGAAGCATTGTATACATTCATTCTTTTTTAAAATCTAAAATTTTCTAGCAGTGTATAAATTCATTCTTTTTGCAAATCTAAAATTTTCTATCGTATAAATTCATGTTTTTAAATCTAAAATGTTTTAGCAGTGTATAAATTCATTCTTTTTTAAAATATAAAATTTTATAGCAGTGTCTAAATTCATTCTTTTTTTAATATAAAATTTGCTATCATTGTATAAATTCATTTTTTTAATTTAAACTTTTCTAGCAGTGTATAAATTTATTCTTTTTTTTAATCTAAAATGATCTAGCATTATATAAATTTTTTTAACCTATAGTTTTTTAGCATTGTATAAATTTTATTTTTTACTTTTTTAATCAAAAACATTTAGCATTGCATAAATACATTTTTTTACTACATGTATTTGTGAACTTTTAAACAATGTTTATAAATCCCCGGCCCTGAAGAAGATCTCAATAAAGATCGAAACGTTGGCACGGTAAGGAATTTTTTTCTAAAATCTACGCCAAACCAGTTTTTATCTCACGATCTCCAAATAATCACAAAAATAACGAAAATCCCAACGTAAGAGGGAATTGAGCAGTGATGCCTTCAGAATTTTATTGAAATGTTTGGATTCGCTGGATAAAGATGGCTTGGAGAAACCCTACTTCAACTACCTAAGTCATTTATTTAGTTATGTAATTTGTTTATTGATATAATAGTTTAAAACAAGATTCACGTTTTAACGCTCACTTAGATTCGTCGTGCCTTCAAATTCTATTTATTTTTACCTCTATTACTTCTTATATAATTGGTAATTAATTTTGAACTGATGATTAGGTCCGCGGTAGGTTTTATACAGAGTGAATCTAATTGAGTAGCCATGGCTGCCCGTGTTCGCAAAGATAAGGTAAGGACAATTAGCGATAAAATGTTTCGTTGTGACTCGCCAGGACAATGATTCACCTAAGTCATTGCAAAAAGAAAGACTGTAAACCAGATTGATTTTGTTTTAACATTTTGATCAATTTTTCATACATCACTGCTCAATTCCCTCTTACGTTGGGTTTTTCGTAATTTTTATGATTATTTGGAGATCGTGAGATAAAATCTGGTTTGGCGTAGATTTTAGAAAAACACATTCTTTACCGTGCCAACGTTTCGATCTTTATTGAGGTCATCATCAGAGCTTGGGATTTATAAACATTGTTTAAAAGTTTACAAATACATCTAGGATATAAGAAAATGTATTTATGTAATGCTAAATTTTTTTAAATTAAAAAAGTTAAAAAAAATGTATACACTGCTAGAAAATTTTAGATTAAAAAATGCATTTATACGATAGAAAATTTTAGATTTTAAAAAAAGAATGAATTTATACACTGCTAGAAAATTTTATATTTTAAAAAAGAATGAATGTATACAATGCTATAAAATTTTAGATAAAAAAATGAATTTATGCTACAGAAAATTTTAAATTTTAAAAAAAGAATGAATTTATACACCGCTAGAAAATTTTAGATTTTAAAAAATAATGAATTTATACACTGCTAGACAATTTTATATTTTAAAAAAGAATGAATGTATTCAATGCTACAAAATTTTAGATTAAAAAAATGATTTTAGGCGACAGAAAATTTTAAATTTTAAAAAAAGAATGAATTTATACACCGCTAGAAAATTTTAGATTTTAAAAAATAATTAATTTATACACTGCTAGACAATTTTATATTTTAAAAAAGAATGAATGTATTCAATGCTATAAAATTTTAGAAGTTAAAAAGGAAAGAATGTATACAATGCTTAAAATTTTAGATTTAAAAAAATGAATTTATACGATAGAAAATTTTAGATTTTAAAAAAAGAATGAATTTATACAATGCTATAAATTTTAATTAAATTTTAGTTTCGGCTTGATTATCCTTTCAGGGGGATAATTAGGGAAGGGAAAGCTTAATTGTTGATAAACTAGACTACGGAGAAATGTGTGTAGAGTGTGATGATTTTTATTTTATATGTTACATTATATGTTTTGTATGTACATGTAACGCGATGATGATATATATGTTATCGATGTTGAATTTTATCGCATTTTGTCGCAGCTACGCCAATGAATGAGTTTACGTGTGTCTGTTCTGTAATTGATGCTGTGTTTATCTCTGTTGATGTAAACATATTCTAAAAAGTTACGTTTTTGTTTGTTCCGTTCTGTGTGTAATAGTTTTGGGTTGTTGAAGTCGAAATTGTGTTGCTCTTGAAAATGGTGGGCAGCCAGTGCCGTAGGACTTTGTTTGCGATGTAAGTTGCCGGACAATTTAAACAATTGATTTTGTAAATTAAGTCAGATTTATTTGTTATTGGAGTAACTTTTATTTTGAAATCATGTCAATTTTGCATTTTGCAGGAGTTTAGTATTACAATGGTAATGTAAAAAAAAAGTAAAATCTGTCTGAATTTTTTAAAAGTTATTCTAAATCACAGTTCAACAGTAAAACGCTCGAGTTTACGATTTACTAAGAAGGAAACAAAATAGGACATTGTCATCATCAATAGGACAAAAGGCTGTTTGTTATCAAGTCTGCGACATGTCATTTCTGTTTATTCCGATGAGTTCACTCGTCCGATCGTTCAGACTTATTTAATTAAAATTTTAACTTGATTGAAAAATATTTCTTCTTTTGAAGTTAAATTTGCTGTTATTATCACTGATTTACACATATTTTTAAAGTATGTTAGTATTTAATGACTGTTAATTAATGATTGTTTAGATATCGTGAGATGACGACATCATTAAATGATCATGTTATTAAAGTATGACCCACAAGAACAATACACATAGATAAATTCAATAATCACATTTTTTTTAAACTTAGAATAAATAATCCTGAATGTTTGCCATGGAAAGTTGGAGCTTATGTTAATATAGTATTTTTTTCTTTACGAGATTTTTAAAGAGTAGTTATTGAAGCTTATCAAGCTAAAATATACAGTACAAAGCCCTGAAATATGAAGCCTTGAAATATCAATAATATGCAGTGTTAATAATTTAAAATATGCGATTCTAGGCAGTAACGTTAAATAGAAATATGGATAAATAAACAAAATATATTTTAAAATTCTTTAAAACAAACAAAAAATACAATTCACAAGTGTTTAGTTTTTTACCACAACTGAGAGGTTATTTTTTGAAAAAAAAAGCCCATTTCTAAGTATGAAGGGAAGACAAACACTTTGAGTGAGTACAAATATTTTGAATATATATAAAAAATTATAATTATGTATAAATTTCCACATCCAAAATGCAATTGTTTAATGTAAACAATATTTTTAAATCCCAGGCCCTGAAGATGATCTCAATGAAGGTCGAAACGTTGGCACGATAAAGAAAATGTTTTTCTGCAAACTATATCACACCAGACCGCATCTCACGATTTCTAAATAATGGTCAAAAATATTTTACAATAATTTTTTTTCTTCGCAAAATTCCAAGGGCTATGACTGGATTCTAACCCAGAACCGTCAGTGGCAAATACAAGCCAGCCACTTCTTGTTTCTTTGTTTACATCCACCATCGGATGGCCCGCCAGTGTTTTTGAAAAAAAAAAGCCCATTTTTAAGTATGTCGTGTTCGAATTCAGAGCCTCTGGATTCGAACCCGGGACCTTTACCGTACAGTAACGATCGCCTTGCCAACGCCCAAACCGTTGCGGCCATCGAGGCCCCGCCTGTTGATATAGTTAAATAGAAAACTATTTGTGAAATAGTTTTATTGCGTTTGGATTTTTCCTTTTGACATAAATTTATGTACTTATTCTATTTAAAACTGGTAATGTGGCCAAAATGATTGAAGATACTTTTGATATGTACTTTTTTTAAATTGCTGCGTAAGTAAATATTGTAAAATATTGCCAGGCAGTGTGGTGGTTAAACTTCATCGTTTCAGGTCAGGTTGGTCTGCCTTATCTTGTGGACAAATTTGACTGTTATGTAAATAATGTTAATAAATTATGTGAAGTAAATTTCAGTTTATTTTCGTTTATTAAATGTCGATTTTAAATTGGTTGTGAGTGCTTGTGTATGATTTGCACAGTTATTGTTTCTGCTTTTTTATTATTTTCTCTCTCTCTTTCACTCTCGCTCCATCTCTATTTTTCTCTCTTTATCTCTCTTCTTTCTCTTTCGTTCTCTTCTTTATATTTATTTGTTAAAACTGAAGGCGCAATCTACTCAGCATATTCCAGGACGTAATACCGGTTTAGCCTATTCTAGGCGCAAGTAAGATCTCTTTATTTCCATTGTTTTCTCCTAGATTGAGCTACAATAAAAGAAATACGTAAGTTACGAGGCAGTAATAATTTCATTTTACATTACAAAGATCAAAGAAATATTTCAATTTAATTTTATATTTACAGATCTTCTATTCTAGACTGTGTATTTCTAGATGTTTCATCATACTCCTAATTATGTATTAACGTCACTTAAATTTGCTGGCAAGATGATGACTTTTATATATTTTTCGCACAGAAATTTAGATTTATTCAAGTAGGAATTGGGTAGTTTTTATGTTTTTTAGAAAAACATTCTCATTTGTGCTGACTACACCAAATTTAATTAAGTCCATCGAAATTTTTTTGAGGTATTATTTTCTTAAATGTACTATTTTCTTCTTGTAGTTTTCATTTCAATAGATAAATCTATCATAAACATATTTAGTTTTTAACTTTTTATTATTCAAAGAATGTGGTGGGTTTTAACAATCATTTAAAAAAAATTATTGCATAAACTATGTTCCGACAATGATTTGAAGTCAAGTGTTAGATTGTGAAAATTCCAATATTTGATAAGATTATTACATTCTACTTAAACCTTTACCACCAGGTTAATCAGGTTTTTTCCTGATATTGAATTCAAATCAACGAAGTTTCAACAAAATATGTCGATTTAATTTATTTTCCTTAAAAATATTGTCTTTAATCGTTACTATAACAAGAGATCACAGCGAACTGTAATGAAACATCTGTTTTCACTAAAAATCGGTAGTGGAAACCTCAGTCTATATCGAACCAAGGAGTTTTTTTTTCAGTCCTTTCAAATTTAAGCGAAAAATCGCCGGTTTTGACTGGGAAGTGATTCACACTCAACTGACCTTAATTGGCGAGGATGATCACTTTGCTACTATACACATCGTCCGGGGGCAGTGGGTAGACCGTGCCTTGATTGGTACCATGTTGCCCTTTTCTTTCAGTAATTTTTTTTTGCAATTTTAGTGTATGTAGTTTTTAAATTAATTTTTTATAAAATCATTAGAACTATATCAAAATAATTAATTATGTACAGAAACAATGTATATTTTCTGTAAGGGCGGTATGTAAGTTACTTTGAAATTGCACAAAGCTCACAAAAAAGATCAATTTTTAGAATTTTTGTCAGAGCTTTTTGTAAAAACCAAAAATGTGAAATTCAACCTAGCGTTGACAGGAATTGAAATAAGTAAAATTTCTTATCTTCATCTCAAATACCATTGTAACTGAATATGCAAGACACAAAGCCTTTTACGGTACAAATACGTGGACTGCCGGCGGACTTTCTCCCTCGAGTCATATTTTCATCTTCTGATAGTACCGTTTCCTTCCCTTAGAATTACCGTCCTACGTGTCCGGGTTTCCTCAAGGTTTCGAGGTTTAATTATCTTGAAATACAGCCGAGAATATTGGCCCCGACCGCCTGCTGACACGCCGTTACTCAAGAGAACCAATTCCCGAAGAAGTTTTCAATTGCTTTTCTTTTCCTTCTTACGTCGACAAATACAGTGAACACGGTGAAAATCAAAATCTTAATTGTTTGCTTCTTTTAAAAATAGATATCTCAATTTATACGTTTCAAAAAGGGGGATAGTGCGATTTTTGACTATCACACTCTTTAAATTACAATCGTGCAAGCTAATATTGAAATTCCGCGCTAAAAAAAATTTACAATTAGAAAAGCTAGAAATAATAAGCAATTGTAAATTCAATTCAATTCCTTTGATACTGGCATATCCCGAGGAATGAAATATTCTAAAGGTAATGTAAATCTGGCCAATTTTCGAAAGGAACATTCTATTTGTTTAATTTTTAGACAATAACGATTTACGTTAATTCGCAAGTGTGTAGTGATACGGGGTTGAAAATGAAGCTGTGGAACCCGGCTGACAACCAGTTGCTCGCTTCAATGAGTCGGCTGTGCGAACTTGGCAACGGCCTACATACTTCAGTAAAAATCGAAAGGACTCCCAGTCCTTTCGTTCTACCTTGATTCACAATATTGTAATTTTTGTGCAATACTTATTTACAAAAAGTGAAGAGATTCCTGGCAATCTATGAGGAGATAACATCAACATCCTTAGGCAGAAATCAAAGTGTAATTTCAAGGTGAATACTTCAAGTAGATCGACCTCCGTTTCGAGATAAAGATTAGTTTGGAGCTACCGATGGAATACCAAATATTTTTTTAATTCGTTGCAAACCCCAAGCCTGAGCTCCATAACAGACTACGGAAAGACAAACAGACTTAATGACACCGAACTTAAATGGAAGAGGCGCTAGTTCCTTGGAAAGGGAAGCAGGCCAAACTCCATTAATAGCAGTTTAGCTAGACCCTCTCAAGCAGATGTGTGCTCATTGATAATCTCGGAGTTAAGAACACACCCAAATACTTATACTGAGATACTGTCTCTATTGGTTTCCCATTAAAAATCCACATTTCATCGGATGCAAGCCGACCGCCCGAAAGAGATGAGGTATGGTGTGACGTTGGTTTATTTCATTTTATTTATCATGCCAACGCATCTCAGATCTCCGAATAATCATTGACTAACTGTCACTAAATACCACACATTTCTGTTCGAGAAGAACAAAGAACATCGGTGTTTATGAACAGATTTCCACTACATATGGACACCAACCAAACAGTATTCTGATGGACATCGCCAACAACGAGAAGAAACTATCGGCTATTAATCAGGTAACTGTTTTGTTGAAATGCAAACAACACAAGGCCCTGAAGACGATCTAAATAAAGATCGAAACGTTCGCAAGGAAAGAAAATGTTTTTTTTTAAACCCTACCTTTAAACCTTTAAACCTCATTTGACCGTCTCAAATAATCATTAACTAACGGTCAACTGCGAACTTTTTTTTGCTGAAATGCAGACAACACAAGTTATTTCCTAACTGACATCAAAAAGATGCAAACCATTTCCACTTTGATCAAATTAAAAACAAAAACACCATAAAACTGAACTACTTAATCAACAAGCCAACATCTATTGATACAAGCGGTTGGTTTACAAACCTCCTGTTACATTGCTCCAGATATCCAAAAACGTTTTTGTCACTTGGTCCCCAACATTCCCTTCCCTACAACAAAGCAGATTTCCCAACAGCGAAATTAATTACTGAAGCAGGCTAAAGAAAATATTTTTCTAAAACCTACGTCACACCAGACAGAATATCACGATCTGCGAATAATCAATGACCAGCGGTCATTAAACACCACACAAGAATCAATTCTGATACACCCCCAAAGCCCCTGTATACAGATTTCTCGAGAAAAAAAATCGCACAAAATACACCCCTGATTGTTTCAGAAATTACAAAAAATTCACGACTCACGACTTTGCCGATCTAGGAAAAGGATAATAGCTTGCAAATTATGCGTAATGGCATATACTCAGCGCATTTAAATAGATTAGAACCGGAGTAATAAAATAAAAGGTGTGAGCAGTTTTCTTTTATTTCATCCTTATTTATCTTACTCATAATGGCATAGAATCTATATTTTGTTGCCAAATGGAAAATATTCTGGTTTCCAATGAGAGTATAAATGTTCAATTTGGATGCCTTTTCGCAGGGTTGTGAATTTTTAAGCGGAACATAGGCATCGTCAAAAAATAAATAAATAAATGCCACAAGGGAATTCAGTCTGAAAATGTCATTAAGATGAAAATTGTATTTAGCGCTGATTTTTTTACACATCTTGAACTATTTGAATTCATTCTATATCATCAAATACTTCAAAAGTAGTATTAAAACGAATCCTTAAAAAATGGGTATTGACCTAATTTACTGAAAACTTTTTACACTTTAAATCTCTCATTTAATACGGTCATGCTTAGTATTTTAATATCTTTGGTCAAACAAAACAGCCCAATTGATTTTAAAACTTGAAATACTTCCATTACAAAGGTGAAAAAATATATTTTTAAAATTAATTAAGGTTTATAGTTGAGATAAAAATTAATTATTTGGACAAGCGGCCATGAAATTAGTGATTTTTAAAAAAATTAAATAATTATTTTTGTCTAGAGTCCTTGGGCCATTGGCAAGAACGGTTTGGAAAGGGTCTAATAATTTTTGACCTAGTATAACGCAAATTTTCATCAAAATCAGTGATTTCATGTTCGTAGCTTTCACTTGTTATTAATGACTAATTCATAACTTGAAATTAAAACTGGACTGAATGAAATATATTTTTAAATCCATTATATTTCGTGGTTCGATTGACCAAATAACATCTTTTAATTAATCTTCATTTAAGGTATTATTTGAAATAAAGAAGCCAGTGCCACGAAAGGGATTCGAACCCACGACCTTTGGCTCAATTTGGCTGCTCTACCACTTGAGCTATCGTGAACTCGATCCACTCGGACACTAACTCCCCATCTCAAGCCAACTTTTGAATTTTCCCTCCTTTCTGCCATTTTTCAAATGTTGT
Organism: Cimex hemipterus; assembly: GCA_039619505.1. Taxonomy (NCBI): domain Eukaryota; kingdom Metazoa; phylum Arthropoda; class Insecta; order Hemiptera; family Cimicidae; genus Cimex; species Cimex hemipterus. Next base: position 26,597,985 of record CM077103.1, on the reverse strand, counting down.
GTAGTCAGGATTCCATCGACAAATGAAATGGCCATGGAGAGCTTAAGTTTAGATATACTTCATTTTACGCGTTAAAACTATTAGGATTCGGTGTCCGATATGATTTGAAATAAAGAAGCCAGTGCCACGAGCGGGATTCGAACCCACGATCTTCGGCTCAATACGCCGCTGCTCTACCACTTGAGCTATCGTGTATTCGAACCAATCAATGTTAAAATATTTTTAAACTCATAAAATTATTTTTAAATAAAATTATTTCGACTTAAATAATAAAGATGGTTTAGCCTTCTTGCTGAGTATATATCTATATACTTTTAATTTATAATTAATATTTCAGTAGGGCAGATTCGGTGGGTTGCATATGACTGAACTTACTCCTCTTACGCATTTATGAATTAATTAGCCTACTATATATTATAATATCCAGTTATTAAATCATTTTAGTTTCATTTTTTAAACTATTTCTTATTCATTTATTATAATGGAACGTTTCCTAAATGCTCGTGCTTAATTACGCGGCAGTTATTTTATGAGAAAGTGTGGTTGTACACAATTACTCCTGGTTATCTGTATCAGTAAATTAACATACAAACGTGTTTATTTTTGTTTAGTAAGTTTTCAGCGGTGTAGGAATTTTTGTTTGTTTACAATTTGCATTCATCAGCTTAACTGAACAACTAGCAAGGACGTGTGGACGTGTAGATGGATCCATTCATCCGTT
>CM077103.1:26560237-26585601 GCA_039619505.1 Cimex hemipterus | reverse complement strand
GAGAGAGAGAGAGAGAGAGAGAGAGAGAGAGAGAGAGAGAGAGAGAGCGAAATATAAGAGAAAATGTGTAAACATAAATTACAATTCATAGGACTAAAACATGCTACAACTCTTTCTTAACTACTAGCATAAAGATGTTTAATAAGATTTCAAACTTTTTTTTTATCCTGCCAACGTTTCGATCTTTATTGAGATCATCTTCAGGGCTTGGGATTTATAAACGTTGTTTACATTTAAGAAATACATTTTGTATGTGGAAAAGTGAATTTATACAATGCAAAATATATTTTGTATTGTATAATACATTCAGCTGATTGGTTGAAGCGCCCAACATGAGAGAACCACGGCAGTCTCTCTTAGATGCTTCCTGAGGTCGGAAGATTATTGATTGGAAAAAATTTTCGGAATTGAGCCTTTGTTGAATTAATTGTCTTGTCAGGCTACAGTTTGTCGACTTAGCATCATGTCTTTTTTTTCAACGCCAGTGAGCATTTGCTTTATTTTTGTTAATGAATGAGTACGGTGATTTATTTCTTAGTTAAAAATAATGAGCTGAAGCACGGCAGATAATCTTTTTGTTGTTCCTTTTTTTATATTTTATTAAAAGTCCCTTTTTATATACAATTGTAACCAAATCATTTTTTTAATTCCTTGCCACTATTCTTCAGACGGGGAAAGATCCACAAAATTCAGGTCGTGATTTATTGGGTTTCTTCAATATACGACACAGTTCGCCATAATTCAATCAAAGTATTTGTACTCACTCAAAGTGTTTGTCTTCTGTGTAATTGTGCCATTCTTGCGTGTCGTGTTGAGAGTGCCAGTCAGATTTTGCTGTTTTATGTTTTCTATTATGTTGGCACTCTCAAAACGACACGCAAGAATGACACAATTATACAGAAGACAAACACTATGAGCACTTAAGATGATCTCAATAAAGATCGACACGTCGGCACGATAAAGAAAATGTTTTTCTGAAACCTATTGTACATCACACCAGACCGCATCTCACGATATCTGGCTAATTATCGATTAACCGTCATTAATCTCTACCCATTAAAAACATTGTAAAATCATGGCTCATATATTCATTATGGTGTTTTCTATAATAAAAACAAATGGGTAAATTATTTCAAAATCATTACTATCAAAATTCATGTGAAAGTTTTGTTATTTGTCTTTTTATTTTAATTTTTTTTACATAAATGAATTCATATGACCTTATAAAGTTATAAACCAACCGTGAAACGAATAAAAATATGACAAAACTCTCTCTCTCTCTCTCTCTCTCTCTCTCTCTCTCTCTCTTTCTCTCAAATTTAACTTCTTTTGTTGTATTGTCTTATATTAGTTTTTACATTACTATTTAGGAAGTAAAGATTTGTATTGTTGATTTTGAAATTGTGAAATTCATCATTTGTACTGCATTGTATTGAAAATTATTCTTGTTCACTAATTTTATTTTATTAGTAATTTTCCTTTTTAACTGCTTAATTATAATGTAAATTAGGATATTTATTTCAATAAGCAATTTTAAGAAAAAGTTCAATATATAACGCATAAACAGAACACATTACCTATAAAAATGAAATTATTCGATGTAATTAATGTTTAATTAATTTATTTTTATTTATTTTACGAGGGTTCGCAACAGCAGAAGTCATACAAACCATCAGGTTGCCGGTGTTTTTGAAAAAAAAATCCCGTTTGTAAGTATGTCGGGTTCGAATGCAGGGCCGCTGGATTCGAACCCGGGACCTTTACCTTACAGCGATGTCAAAGACCGATCCTTACGGCCAACGACGCCCCCCAATAAATGTTTAATAAATTAGAAGTAGGCTAAACTTAGAAACAGTTGTATGTCATATGAGATGTAAGAATGGTCCTAAACCCGAAATTTTGTGTGATTGATAAATAAAGCATTCATCATCATCATCATCATCATCATCATCTATCTCTCCCTCTCTCTCACTCTCTGACTCTATGTTGTTAAAAAATTCGTTCAGTTTACACTTAATTCACCCGTAATCTTTACGTACAATAAATTCATGTTAACAGAAGAACAAATAATCCGATAATTTGCTTAATAAAGAACCAAACTTTCACCGATAAAAACTAAAGTTACCAACCATGAAATAGTAGATGAAAATCATAAAAAGAGTTTAATTAAAAAACATATTTTACATTATAAAATGTCATTTAAATTAATCACGATTTAGTTTTACAAATTTCCGCTGTACTACATATTATACTGTTCTTACGTTTTACTTTACCATTTTTAATTTACATTGATTTGTTAAGTGTTAAATTTACAAAGAACAATTTTCAGATAACAATATCACATTGACATATTGGCGATTGTAAAAAATACGAAACGATTCGGACAGGAATGCAATCATTTTATCGCAGCATCTATCACCATATTTGATTATATCCTTGCTCTAGTGCCACTATAGATATTTCTGTACAAAGAGCATGTTTTCAAACATCAACTTTTTCGCTTTTAAATTAATTTATGGTTGACTAAATTTCACACGACTTTACGAATTTTTGAATAAAACAGACAGGATTGCTGAGGGGTAGACACAACAGAACCAGGATTCTAGTTGGAATCCGGCACTGCCGACTAGGAACCCACATGAACCGGATAGGAATTCAGACAGAAGAAACACTGAGGTGATACTGCCAGGAAGAGGAGGATTCTGTAGAACATATTCATTTATCGTTTTTATATTTGTAAAACCCTTACTTTCTTTGTTACTTTGTAGGGGATCACATGACCAACGACGTTTCAGGCAGTCATCTCAGTACTCATTGGAGCTATGAGTACAACGCCAACTGCAATGGAGATTTAGTTCACCTTCCACCGCTCTATATTTTAATTGAAGGGGAAGCCAGAACAGCGGCAGATAGCATCCTAAGCCAATGATGCTGCTATTCCAAAATGTAACTTCACCAAGAATTATAAAGTTCAAATACCAGAAAAGACGTTTCATGTTTGTGTGACGGTCTATGTAGGCGCAGATTCTTGCAACTAGGAGAGAAAAAGATCCTACACTAAATAGCCGCTGCAAGGCTAGGGAGTTTGATTAACTACTTGAATCTGGCCAATGAGTTGAAAAAATAGAGTAGTACAATGGATCCACACAGGTCGAGATTCTGCAGGCGTTGTGGCTACATTTTTTATACATAACACTAAGGTCAGGGTATAAAACCCCTCTTCACGCAAGGCGATGAATGTCTAATTTGCCTGTTTGCCATCATCCTGACCCGTTTGTCCTTGCTGAGTTGGTCTGTCAGACGCGTTTCATTTTTTTGCCATCTTCAGTGTTTATTCTTGGTGCACATTTACAATATTGTATGTTTTGCCATTATAAGAGAATCGTATTATGTTAGTGTAGTTTATTAGGTGCGCAATAGATTTGTCAAGCAATTTTGCATGGGCTCCTCAGAACGACAAAATCTGTACTTGGATGAGTCATATTCAAACATGGTATAGAACAATAATTCTACTTTTATGGAATAAAGGGAAAAACAACTTCAGTATTTTGATAATGTAATCATTAATTATTCAGATATCGTGAAATGCGGTCTGGTGTGATGTAGGTTTCAGAAAAACTTTTTTTTTATCGTGCCAACGTTTCGACCTTTATTGATATCATCTTCAAGGCTCAAAGGGTTTGTCTTCTGTGTACTTGTGCCTTTCCTGCGTATCGTGTTGAGAGTGCCTTGAGAGTATTAATTAATCTTCATGTAAGGTGTTGTTGAGATTTAAAAAAAAGTCAGCGTCAGGAGCGGGATTCGAACCCACGACCTTCGGCTAATTGCGCTGCTGCTCGACCACTTGAGCTATCGAGGTGAGCTTTGATCCACTCGAACACTAAGTTCCAACCTTTCGAATTTTCCCTCATTTTTGCCATTTTTCATTTGGTCAATCGGACCTCGAAATTTAATGAATTTAAAATGTATATTAGAGCATCATTATCAAAGTAATATTTAAATAACCAGGTTTATATAGGTTAGCCCAGAAACCTTTTAAAAAAGAAAGAAATCGGCATCATCGGATGAAAGATAAATAATGCAGAAAGTTTCCGACCTCAAAAAACTTTCTCATTTCTCTCGCGAAATACTACACGGAGAAGGGATTAAGTGACATTTCTACAATCCGTCGGCGCCAAGCATTTTGTCGGTCAAGTTCGTCCCTACGGCCGGTAAACGGCACCATGACCAGGGTTGTGTGAAAGTAACGCGGTTTCGCTTATGAATGGACACCGGGCTCCGTTGTGGGAAGGCTGGCTACATGATTTCCGATGTACATTTGCACGCCGAGTTCCCATGGCCCTATGACCCAGTGAAATAAGGTATGAATGGATTCAGCGCTAATGAATTAATTGCGAAAACTGCGAATCCTTGCTTCCGGGCCCGAAAGGCCGTGTTCTTTCGGCTGAGAAAATTATGGGTTACAAAATTATCCTCCGACTTTCTTTACACGTATTATTTTCATTATTATACAAAATCATAGCAGTTTTTCAATGGAAATGATTTTGATAAACACGATAATCTTAGACAATTCATGTTGGCACGGATGGCCGAATTTGTACAATTTCTAGCAAAGGCCATGGACGATTTTAATCATAACTTTTCAAGGTTATCAAACTATGACCTATTCTAGGACACAAAATATTAGATATGTACCGAAGCGTACTTGCCAATGAGCCTTAGAAGCCCAGAAATAAATTAGCGCAATTTATTTAATTTTTTAACTACAGCTTTCTACTTTTGCTAGTTAGGCGTCTATTTGAACGTAGATTAAGAATATAATATGCATGATCGTGACAGTGTGACCCAAGAAGAGTCATAAACACATCAGAAGGTTATCTTAGATGTCAAATTGTACTAAAAACTCCCCATTTCTACTCATATAAGATCAAAACGTACTCTTCGATACAAAAATGAACATTATTTGTTTCAAATAAATTTAGCACAATGATTGAGAACAGCCAAATCCCTCAGTAAACGATGACAGGCTTGCATTATTCAAGAAGGTGGGAAGAAGAAGAATTTTTAACATGTATTTCATTTTTTAGGCTTTTTGTTTTTCTTAGATCCAATTTCTTTACCAAATCGTTTTTTAATCATTTCTATTATGTTCACTTATGGATTTTTTAATACAAGTATCAAAATCCTAAAGTTTTTGTTTTTGACTGTTTATAACATAAAAATCAAACTTTTAATCAATTCAACGATAAATTAGCTACATGTGTTTCAATTGATTAGTAGAGGAACGTCATTTCTGTTAGTATTCTCAGAACTAAAAAATAATAGTTCAAATTTAGACAAGAACTTTGGACGCGCAAAAATTTTATCTACACTGCGAAGCGAGCCATTTATGAATTGTTAAGTTCAAACAACGTATATTTTCTAGATCAATTTCTCCCTGTGAACAATGAAGAGAATGAGGGGGTTTATTAATATTTTTTGGAGAAGAATCATTGTATCAAATGATAGTTTTTAAATTAATTAAAACAATTCCATCAACTATGAAGCTTCTAACATTTACACAAACTTGGATAATTATAAATACTATTAAGTTGTACAAAATGGACTTTTTTTCGAGGACGTTTCAACTATGAGATTATATGTGTGGTGTGTAGTGACCGTTAGTTAATGATTATTTAGATCGTGAGATGCGGTCTGGTGTGATGTAGGTTTCAGAAAGACACTTTCTTTATTGTGCCAACGTTTCGATCTTTATTGTGATCGTCTTCAGTAGCTCAAAATGTTTGTCTTCTATGTAATTGTGCCCTTCTAGCGTGCCGCGTTTAGAGGGCCCTTTAAGGTAAAATGAGAAGCGTATACTCAGCAAAATTAATAACATAGGCTGCTATTGTCCTTACCGTTTGTCTTGTCATTATTTATTTAATAAAAAGTAATGCATTTATTCCTATTCTTCTTTCGTTTTCTCTTTAACCCTTCTGGTATCATTTGATAAGTGTTATGGGTTATTCTAAGGATAGAAATTTATAGAAAAAAAGGAAAAACAGAACAAAATGTAGTATATTGAAGGTTAGAGTCGGTGGATTTATAAAGTAGCCAAATTTAGGCAGTGGTCTCACATTTTGTAAAATTGAATTTTTAATAATTTCAAGTTAATTTGTATATTCCTTCATAATAGATTAAAAGATAAAGATCTTCAGATTAATCGATCGGTTGTCTGTTTAGTAAATATTATTTGAAATTTGCATTGATTTACGATAAAATTAATGTAATTATTTTTTTAAATTTGATATTAATGTCTTTATTTAAAGATGTTCCACGCCTAGCGGCACTCTGCGATTATATGAAAGCCTGTTTGTTTGACTTTTGAGGTATATAATGGTTTGTCATTTTCAAAACGTGAGCTCATGACTGAAATTTGGTCATGAATCTCACAAACAGATCGATTCCATTTTAACATATTTATTTATACTGTTTTAGGGAGCTCATTCTTGCAACGTTATCAGGACAATAAATAACGGATTGGCATAAATGTGTTGTAATTTAATAAACCTTACTCTTCCAGCTTAATGATTATTTGTAGATCGGGAGATGAGGTCTGGTGTGACGTAGGTTTTAGAAAAACACTTCTTTTATCGTGCCAACGTTTCGATTTTTATTGAGATCTTCGGCGTTCAAAGTTTTTTGCGTCATTGTGCCATCCTTGCGTGTCGTGTTGAGACGGCCCAATTAACAATTTGAGCCCTGAAGATGATCTCATTAAAGATCGAAACGTAGCACGATAAAGAAAATGTTTTTCTAAAAACCAGGTCGCATCTCACGATTTCCGAATAATAATTATGAGATTATCGATTTGTATGTCGGGTTCGAATGCAGAGCTGCTGAATTCGAAACCTGGAGCCTTAAACGTGATGAACGCCTTCATTGTCACAGCCACGACGCCCCTATTCGATCTTCTTAAAAATTATATCTTCTTAAAAAAAACTAAAAATTGTTGAAAATATCTACTTTTTGGGATACTGTTAGTTAGTAAACTTTAGTGTTCCTGCAGTTGCTGTAACTGAAATTGAGTTGTTGAAGCCGGTGATGGAGTCGAAGACATCGATCACGACCTCGCCACTTACATCACAGTAAGATCAGATCTTGACATTTTATTATATGTAAGTCTGGGGTTTTTTTGTTATAATCTTGATGTATGATACGTGTATGGGTAAGTAGAAATGTGTAGTATATATGGATTTACATATTTTCCCTTTAATTAAAAGAACAAAAAAAGCATCTGTATCACGAGTAGTTCTCCTTAGTCTTTGAAATCCTCAGACGTATTTAACTTAATACCACTAATTTGAGCTCTTTAAGAAAATTGCCTTCCTAAAACACGACGCTAATCATCAGATAGTGCAAAGGAAATGCATTAATATTAATACGGGTTTCTACTTGAGCGAAAACAAATCCTAATCTCTTTGTTCAAATCTGTGAACACTATTCCGACGACATAGTTCTAAATCACGGTCTTTTCTGAATAAACAGTGAATGGGCGTAACCAAAGCCGAGCATTAGCTCTCGAGGGTTGTTAGCATTTAACTGAGGAGATAAAGCATAAAAATTAATATATGCGTCGTGATAAAGGGCGGAGGATGATGGTAATTAGGGGGTGAGCACGCCACCACGGCACGCCAGCGATTCCGGCCCCGGTTGATTAAAACTTTACCGTGCCCTTATGGACCGTTTATATCGGCCGGCTTTATTATTTCGAGCTTTCTTTTTATCGAGTTCGTCTTCGTAGGCGATTTTTTTTGTGTGTATTTTTTTTACATATCCAACTCATTTCTGAATGATTTTTATTTTTAATGACGGAAAATTATTTTCACCGACCCAGTTACGGGACGAACCGCGATACGCCCCGGAGGAGTAAGCCACGTCGGAGAGGGGATCGGCGAGCCTCGTAGAAAGGAAGACGAAAAACAGAACGATTCTGTTGTCAGTGGTGTGCGTGTGGTTCGCGAGGATAGCTCGGTGATAACATACATCATATGGTAAGACGATTCCGTTCCAAAACAACAAAAATCTCCTTATCAACGGATGTATATAACTATAATTTATTTACAGATTAATTCTCATAAACGATCATACAAATCCTCCAGTTATAGGCTATTTTGACTTAAATTCATCCAACTTACATAACGAGACAAGAACAAAAAATTCTTTCAATTTTACTTATATCCACAAAATATGGCAGTAGCTTGACAGTTAATAACGCTATTTTGATTAATAAAAAAAATTTATAAAACTTCATAGGAGTTTTTTTAGTACGATTCTGCACAAAGCTAGGAAATCTCATACTGTCTAATTAATTCACAGATTTAAATAAAAGCATAAGCAGGTTTCACGTAAGATCAATCAATTTACATAGTCGAACAACAAATCCCACAAAAAAAAACCTCTTTCACACAATTTTACTTATATCTACAAAATATGCCAGTTGCTTGAAAGGTAATAAAATTATTTTGGTTAATTTAAAAAAAAAGACAACACTTCGCAGTAATTTATTAGAATGATTCCTCACGAAGCTAGAAAAGTACTACCTCTCACACTGCCTAATTTATTTATAATTTGATCTAAATAATAGCATATGTAGCATAGTGTAATATACCAATAATAGCATAACCAGATTTGACATAATCTCATTCGATTTATACAATAGAACGACAGGACACACAAAAAAAACACTTTTGAATTATTTATATCCAAGAAACGCTTTGTAAATGTCTCCTCTCTCAAAAATTAACAAACCCTTCATGATCGAATTTGTTCATTGAGAGTTATTTATCTAGAAAGTATACCCAGTTTGCACTTCATAATTTAAAAACAAATTTTGATCATTTCCACCCAAAACAAGTTCATTTATCATTTTGTCTGTTATTTTACGTCAGGTTCAAAGTGGGTATTTATTATTTTTAAACACTATTTATTGATTTAAAACACTTAGAACAATAAGAAGATGATTAAATTTGATAATTTTGAAAATTTCCACTGTTAAAAACAACGCGAAAAACGGTAAAGGTCATTTTTTTCCTACATTTGCATGGGGAATATCTAGTTCGTGATCGTGCATTTGTACTTCTTCTGGATTAAATAGAAATGTTTTAAAAAGGGCAGCATTCGATTTTTCATAAATTCAACTTAATAGTGTTGTATTTTTCATCGGACACGGTTCAACCGAGATACCAAAGATTTATGCCATTTTGAATAATGTTTTCACTTATAAATATTTAATTGCATTTCTTCCTGTTGTACGTGTTTTAAATTGGACAGGAATAGGGAAGTGTTACTTTTTCGGATTTGCAATTCAAAGATTGATCGCAGGGGTCAAAGAAGCGAAATACCTATTGTCTATACTGAACTTCCATAATATTATATTTTACACGTACACCATAATCATAATCTATTTTCCTAAATTAAATTAAATCCTGTATAAATTTTTGCTAAGTATTCGTAGGAATAAGTAGTTTTTGAAATAAACAATGTGGGATGTTTAGTGGCCTAACAGTTAATGATTATTCGGAGATCGTGAGATGCAGCCTGGTGTGACGTAGGTTTTAGAAAAACATTTTCTTTATCCTGCCAACGTTTCGGCCTTTATTGAGATCATCTTCAGTGTTTGGAATTTACAAACATCGCTTACATTTAACAAATATATTGCATTGTATAAATTCACTGAAGATGATCTCAATAAAGAGCGAAATGTTGGCACGATAAAAAAAATGTATTTTTAAAACCTACGTCACACTAGACCGCATCTCACGATTTACAAATAATCATTAACTAACGGTAAAAAATGTTAACATTATTTATTGTTGTTTTTTAAATTATAATAAATCATTAGTGATGTTTTATTAGCCTTAAATAACTAATTAAAAATAGGATTTAAAGGTCAGTGTGTAATAGTAAGGTGTGGACATTAGTGACGGTTAATCGTCAATTATACAGAAATCGTGAGATGAGGTCTGCTGTGACGTAGATTTCAGAAAAACATTTTCTTTATCGTGCCAACGTTTCGATCTTTATTCAGACCATCATCAGGGCTCAAAGTGTTTGTTTTCTGTGTAGATGTATCACTACAGTGTGTCCACATGACACGCAAAAATGGCACAGGTACACAGAAGATGAACACTTTGAGCCCTGAAGAGGATTTCAATAAAGATCGAAACGTTGGCACGATAAAAAAAAAAATTTTTTACAAAACCTCCGTTACACAAGACCGCATCTCACGAACTCCGAATAAATGGAACAATAATGAAAAATCGTAAAAAAACAATTACAAATCTGATATAAATTTCCGTCAGTACTGAGCATGAAATTGTCTCTATTGTCAATACTGATCTTTTACAATATTCCTTTTAACATGCACCATAATTGTTTTACATTATGCCAAAAGAAATTTAAAATCCATACGAATTTTGTAATTTATTCCCTGAAATAATTATAAATATTTCAGATGTAAAAACTGGCAGGAGAAGAGAAAATCTCAGCCTGAAACAGTAACATTCGTCTTCTTTAGATTCAACTTAGTAAATTATATATTTTCGATTTGAAACATTATATCAGATTCGTTGAATCTCTTTGAAGTTTCGTTATATAATTCATTTAAAAGATTTAATTTGAAATGTAGCTAATAAACTTTCCTTTTCCCTTTTGTTTACTGAAATATAAAAAAATATTATTACCGGATTTGGTGTTTGGACTAGTTCAATTTTTCAACAAAGAAAATCTGTTTAACCAAACTACTAAAATTGCTTGGCAATTTTTTTTCCAATATTTCCTTGGTGGTTTGCAATAACTAATTAATAAAATTGAAGAGGACATAACAAAAAACTTCAAAACGTTCGATGAATTACGATGTTCAAAAAAAGAAAAAAACCCACATTTCAAAATTTCTAAATATTGCCAAACAATTAATTAAGATAACAATTATTAAAGATTAAAATGAAAATGTGTAAATAATCCTCGTGATAAATCGCCCATCGAATAGGTTTTGAAGGAGTTTCGAACTATTTCTTTCAAATTAAAAGGACAGCTTTCACCGAGCAAGTTGTGAAAATGGATAAATAAGGACCTTCCAAACAAAAGACAACCGCGTACCCTATCGCGACCAAAAGGAATTTGCTTTTCACCTCGTCTGCCTCTTTACGATAACAATGTTACAAAAAAAAAAGGTTGATCTCTCAGTCCGGTTCACCAACCTCTTTACGAATTGTTTACAAAGATTTAGCCTTATCTTTCTCTGAATTTAAATGGTTGATTTTTTATTGTGGGTTATCTTTACGCTAATACTAACTGATTCTCATTTCAGCTTCAATTTTTTGACTTAAATTAAGTTTCAAATTTTCCATAATTTTTTTACAAATGAATTAAATTTTCTCTCGTAATTTAAAAAATCATTGACTCATTAAGGCCCTACAATATAATGACCTTGTATCATTTCATATTTTCTTAATGAAATATATTTATTTATTATAGGATAATGATAATATTTTAATTGATTATTAAATTATCAAATTAATTGACTGCTATTTTTGTCGATATCAGTTCTTATTGTCTGTCATTTATTTTTGTCGCCTGTATCTGTCTGTTGTCGCGGTGGTGGAGTTGTTAGAGCATCCGAATATCTATTTTCCACGATAGCGGTTCTCGGTTGGAATCTCGGCTCAGCTAATGGATTCTTAATAGGAAATAGTGTTAAAAAAAAAGTATTGTAAAGTGATCTGACCCCCGTCGTTCGCGCATCACGTCGTTCGATGCCGGACGATAAGCCTTCCTCTGAGATAGGAAATCACTAGATTTTAAAATATTATTAAAAGAAAGTTGATTTACTATTCTTGGCCAAACAGAATATGATTTGATCAATTTTAAATGTATTAAACCCTACAAAAAACAACAAATGTACAAATTTTAGGTATGAAAACAATTTTTTTCTTTTTTTTAACTGCCCTCCTACTTTTTTTAATCAAAAAACTTTTGAATCTCAACTAAGGAAAACCTTAGTAACTGAGACAACTTTAATTTCTATTTTGAGTTTCGTTAATAAATTATTTTAATAATATCAAAACCCTAAGATAATTACGACCATTTTTAGCAAAAAATAAAAAAAATAAAATCATATCGCGCAAACGTTTTATTACAATCCATCATATTTAGTGGCCTATTGACCAAATTACTTCTTTCAATTAAATAATCTTTTTATGTAAGATTTTGTTTGAAAGGAAAAAGCTAGTGCCACGAGCGGGATTTGAACCCAGGACCCTCGGCTCAATACGCCGCTGCTCTACCACTCGAGCTGTCGTGAGTGCAGCGGCGTATTGAGCCGAGGGTCCTGGGTTCGAATCCCGCTCGTGGCACTAGCTTTTTTCATTTGAACCAAAACCTTACATAAAAAGATTAATTATTTTTTAAGTTCTATTACAATATTGTATTTATTTAATGTATGCATACTACAACCAAACCACTACTATGCATACTTACCAAATAACAAATAACAATGGGATGGGCAATCAATAACAAAATAAAATCAAAAGTTATAAAGTGTTGAGAAACCACCGACTAGTGCTTCACAAGGCTCAGTTCTAAGGCCAACCTTGTTAAACATTTTTATAAATGCACTCCCTAGACTTGACTGTCGAATTGTGCTACAAATACCGTTATTGCACTGCCTATAACTAACTAAACCGTAATCTCTACAGAATTACTGGATTTTTTCAGTGAAGGAAACATCAGAGGCGATACTACTTATCAAAAAAAATGTACTTTCCTTATAGTAACATAAAAATTGTAATGGGGGGCGGCGCCTCGGTGGCCTCAAGGTTTAGTTTTTGCCACGGCGCTCATCACTGTAAGCTAAAGGTCCCGGGTTCGAATCCAGCGGCCCTGCATTACAAATGGGCTTTTTTTTTCAATAAATACCCGCACCCTGAGGGTTTATATGACCTTTTCTGTTGCAAACCCTCGTAAAAAATATTATTTGGGTTAATAGCTAGGGAACCTTGATTAGAAATTAAACTCCGGTTCGCAAACAGGATGAAAAGGAAAGTGCCCAAAGAATCAAGGCGTCCCTTTTTCTGTAGGGGATGAGAAATGGGCCAGAAAAACAAACTAGAAATTTATAAAAATACTTGCATTTTCATTTCAGGTAAGACTGGAACCATTTTTTTTTCTAGTTTCGCCTGTACAAATTTCCAGTCTAGTGGGATACGAACAGGGGCTTAACTAACCAATGCACAATTTTTGAAAAGATTTTGGGCACTCAATTCAACGTGAACGGCTTTTAGTTTCGGACAACATTTTCAGGTTATTTGAAGAAAAAAATATTTCCACACATTTGTTTGTCGATATCTTTTCTAACTTCTTCAGCAAAGAACAAATTTATTAATTTATCATGTTAATTTATGGTAAATTAATTTACCGTGGTTCATTCATAATGGAACACGCCCTGGATGTACTCATTAAAGCGCGATTCAACTTGGTGCAAATTATACATATTTTAAATTAATACAAATTTTTAATGATCTATCGTTAATTTGAATATTTTAATAAGGAGTAAGAACAGTTACTTGATAATTTATGTATTTGTTTACTTATTAATATACGGAATGATAAATGTAAAAATATCAATGGTAATTCTTAATACGGCACTAAATTCTAAACTATAACAAGTGGTTTTTCTCCATTTTCGTAACTGTTCTGATAAACTTTAATATAAAATTTATAATTTTAACTTAAGCACCATGATGTTTAATGGCCATTTCCTCTCTTATTTATTTGTTGTATTTCTAAAATGTATAAACTGAAAGGTACAGTTTATGCGCAAACAGGCATACACTTATGGATTAAAAGAAATTAATTATAGAAAACTAATAGAATGCATGGAAGATTTTCATGTCTTTAATGAAGTAACGAATTATTTTCAGAAGAAGGTCTTTTTCATAGGTCAAGGGAGGTTTACTTAGGTACGTTTTCATAGTGGTTGCAGGACATCTCCTATTGATAAGTTCTATTATCGTTCTAGATATAAACGACATTAGTCATCTGATGATAGTACCATGATACCTAGAACATGTCGTGTGAATGTTCTATTTAGATTTGTTGATTATTTTCTATTGAGAATTATTTCCTCTTTCTCCCATTGAGTTGTTTATTTACATTCCCAATATTTTTTTATGTTCTTCAGTTATCCAATTTACCAGTTTAATTTTTAATAGGTTGTATATTATGCTACAAAGTGGATTTGGACCGAGGGATTGTTTCAAGGCTTTCTTTTTTAGCAAATATATCTGCTGCTTCGTTACCTGTACTTTCCACCAAGTCCTGGTAGCTTAGGTATAGTTGTAGCTTATTTAAAGATCCCAGGTTTTTAAGGTGTTTAGGCAGTTTCAGACAGGTTTTAATTCACTCGAGCTTTTCTGGAATACGGATCACTTTCGAGTTATTTATTTCGTATTTGTCCTCATAATTTTAAATTTGAAATAAAACGCTTCCGATGTTTATTTTTTCTGTTGTCACTTTCACATTTAGTTTATTCCTTGCAGTTTCAAAAATAGTGAAGAGTTATTTTTCGTGGCAATTTATAATAATTGAACAACATCATATGGAGTAACAACAAAAAAAAGTAGCCAAAAGTTAAATAGTCTTTTGAATTAATTAAGGCTATGGTTGAGATAAAGTAAGTGTCAGAAGTGGGATTCGAACCCACGATCTTCGGTTAAATACACAGCTGCTCTACCACTTGAGCTATTGTGACGTCGATCCACTCGGACACCGAAGGCTATTTTTCAAATTTCGAATCCCGCTCGCGGCACTGACTTTTTATCTAAACTAAAGCCTTAATTAATTGAAAAGTATTTATTTGGTCAATAGGACCACGAAACCTAACTGAAGTTAAATAGAGTGAAGAAACTGCCCACAGGACCAGGAGATTATTTATTTAATGGTTTTACTCCGTCTCGCCACCATTATCACCATTTAAAAAACTCGAAGACTTTCTTCTCTTCAGTCAGTACAGGGCTGCACAAAAAGAGTTTTTCAATTCATGGGTTTGTAGTAGACAGACAATTTTACGGCAGAGCAACGAGTTACTTCCTGAACAAAGGGAATATTTACATTTTCATTTGGTGGTTTCATTTCATACATCAAACGAGTGTCAAGAATTTTTGGGGGCGGTTTTGATCGAGCGTTTTGAATACGGAAGATGTTTCAGCTTTGCGTCGTAAAATAGTGTTTTCTTAAGAAGTAATATGTAGTATTCTGAGTGTATAATATACTGTAACTTTTGAGAACAACTGACACCCCCTTTCTGTAGCTATAGCACACCGGTAGGTCTTCACTAAGGAACTTCATTAGTAGGCCCGGTTTCAGAGATTAAATTTCTTCAGCAGTTACATCGTACATCTCAAAACACTTTCAACTGCAGCTAGTAGGTGTGTCAATGTCTCACCCTCTCACACTCTTTGCAAAATCTGCACGCGCCATGTTGGTTTATAGCAATCTTCTTCAAATGGCCATTTAGTCTGAAGTCTCCGGTAAAGGATCATGTTAGGATTTGAAGATTAATCCAGCTTCCTTTGTTGCAATCTGTTACTTCTTTCATTCCAAAACTTGCAAGAAGATTCTTGATTTGTTTCAATCTAATGAGTAAATTCACTAATTTTCATGGTCCGCTTGACCAAAATGTAAATTGCAAAAAGTGGGGTTAAAAAGGGAAGATAGTGTCCGAGTGGATCGAAATCACGATAGATCAAGTGGTAGAGCAGCGGCGTATCCAGCTAAACGTCTTGGGTTCAAATCTCGCTTGTGACATTGACTTTTTATCTCAACCTTAATTAATTGGCTAATGAGAAAACTTCACTGTTTCTTCATTTTCATTTTGCCTTATCTAAAAAATTGATTGATAATGTGAATCCCTATGCTGCCGAAGAGCTCAGGACCTATCAGCGATCAGCAGCCCATAGTACTCTCTTGCCCTCTACATTCCTGAGACCCATCAGGGTGCGACTTTAATTTAAATGAGACAAACCTTTTTAGTTTGGCTTTGTAACTAAATGTTTTGCTGGTTGCTTTCATACCTTCTTGTTTTTGTTACAAAAACTGCATTGATGACATGATATTTTTCCATGGATTCACTGTATTTGGGTTTTGACCGAACATTCATGCCCCCGTACCTTCTTGTTTCTAGATACATTATTGCACAAGAAGATGGTGGATTGGTGCCACTCTCAACGGGGGGATTTTTCTCTATTTTTTTTATTCTTAGATTTGTACCGTTTGATAACCTGCTGAAATAACCTGTTCATGTCTTCTCTTGGAGCTTTGAGTATTCGTTAGTCTGCTTGGGAATGTTCATTAGAACTTTAGAAGTTGAATTTTGCTTTTTGCTCTGCATCTTTTGTATAGCTTCTATTTTCTTGAGGGCTGTGTTAACATTCACTCTGGCCTTTGTTATTTTATGTAGTCTAGCTGCGGCAAAAATACGTACGCGTCTGACTGGAGCATGTGCCACAGATAATACGCTGTATTTTGTTAAGAACGGAAAGTTTTCGTGAGAGCTGATGCAAAAAACAATACATAAATTAATAGTATTATTATTGTGTTTTTGTTTTCACGTTGTAAACTCGTAGATAATTTTTGTTTATTATTCTTAAGAACGTCGATGTTTCATGGAGCTATTGATCAAAAAAATAATCCATTAAGTAAATATACGATTATTAGTTTTGCTCTCACATTGTAAAATTGTAGATAATATTTATTTATTCAGTTTTATCGTGTGGGTAACAATAATGTTTTTAATAAACAATTTTTTTACAAGTTATCTTAACTTTTAATTCAGTCTAAATTACTGAATATCTAACTCTGCACTAAATGTTCCAGGTTTGAGTTACATGTTCAAACTTTACATGTGAATAATAATACAATTTAATAATGACCAGTATTTAAATAATTACTCATTTTCTTTAAAGTAAGGTCGGTTTTTACATTTTATCTCGCCTAATACAGAAGTAACTATTGTACGAAATGTTGACCATTAGGAGCTGATTTTTATCTTGTTGGGTTATCGTGATCTACGTCCGTGCAAAATTTCACCATTCCAGTTTATGGGGATCAGAGGAAAAGAGCACAAATTCTCTTTATATGCGCCAGTGTATATAAAACGCAGCTATTATTTTCTAACGTTAAATTTTTAGAAAAATCGATTTGTCAGTGTCACGTTAAGCCGCGTGCAATTTTCAGACCGCAAGCCTTGCAATATAAACAATATAAAACTTCATTTTTTTTATGTTTCAGATTGTGATGGAGGGCGAAGAAGATGAATCTGGGTCTTGAAAATGCTCTGGCAGCATCCCTCAGTTTCATATTGTGTCTGTTGACGAGAGGGCCGAACTGTAACAACAATTCAGAACAAAACGATGAAATATCTAAGTGGGTATCTCTTATCACGACCAATTAATTAGAGTGATTGGATAATCGTTGTTTATATTTTTGTTTACAAACCTACTGTGTCGTTCGAGGGAATGTTAAAAGAAAACGGAACCAGATCCGTCGAGATGACGTATTTGGAGTGATAAAAACCTGTCCGATGATTTACGGAAAATTTCAAAATCACAAATATGAGATTGCCAACGGTCAAGGTCAACTAGATAATTAACAACAAATAATATAAATCACAGCCCTTCATTAGTTGAGGATATTTTCACTATATTCTATTTTCAGTCAATTTAATGATATATTTAAACCCAAATCGCTTGTATTATATTTATGCGATTACACTGAAATGAAACGAGTTAAAATCATAGCAAATTGTAAATATTTTAGCGAGAGAGTTGTTAAATATTTGTCATTTTCATAGACTCTTGTGTTATATTTATGCGATTACAGTTAAATGACCTGAGTTAAAATCTTAGCAAATTTTAAATATTTTAGCGAGGGCGTTGTTAAATATTTGTCATTTCTATAGCCTCTTGTGTTATATTTATGCGATTACAGTTAAATAACCCGGGTTAAAATCTTAGCAAATCGTAGATATTTTATCGAGGGCTTTATTAAATATTTGTCATTTCCAAAATCGCTTGTGTTATATTTATGCGATTACAGTTAAATGACCTGACTTAAAATCTTAGCTTATTGCTGATTTGTTAGGCTGGTAGTTGTTAAATATTTGTCATTTCCAAAATCGCTTGTGTTATATTTATGCGATTACAGTTAAATGACCTGACTTAAAATCTTAGCTTATTGTTGATTTGTTAGGCTGGTAGTTGTTAAATATTTGTCATTTCTATAGTCTCTTGTGTTATATTTTTGCGATTCCAGTTAAATAACCCGGGTTAAAATTTTAGCAAATCGCAGATATTTTAGTGAAGGCGTTATTATATATTTGTCATTTTCATAGTCGCTTGTGTTATATTTATGCGATTACAGTTAAATGACCTGGCTTAAAATCTTAGCCATATTGTTGATTTTGGCTGGTAGTTGTTAAACATTTGTCAGTTTCATCATGCTGATTCCTTTTCATTCAACTGTTTTATCTTATGTGCTTAAATCACCGCAATTATGTACTAGACAAATATGAGATTATATTTCTGAACAAAACGGCTTTGCTGCAATTGCCAGGAAGCAAATATCTCACGATGTTGATTCGCCTTGGTCAAGGTAGACAAGAAATTTAGGTAAGAGCAAGGACGTCAAGAATTAGTTTTCTCAGTTGCTTTTCGTCATCATGGCTAGGATTAGAACATATTTGAATCTGGCTTGTTGGTAAGAGATATTTTTTTCCTCATCCGCCTAATTCAATTCAGATAGATTTTAGAAAGGGTTTTTGGAAGTACGCAAATATGGCTCGTGAAATGACTTGACCATCAAAATTTGCCTTATTTTATAAGTGTTCCAAGGAAATTCTCGCATTTACATATTTTAGAAATTTACTTAGCAATATGAAGGAGATTTTCTTTGTAAGTTTGAAAAACGTGATTTCAAACACAAGGGGAACGCAACTAAAAAACATCGTAAAAATTAGATATACATTTCGTGGCACTGTCAGCCAGGAGCCCGGATTTGACCCCACTAGATTTTTACTTATGGGGAACTATGAAAAGAGTAAATTACCCCCATCGAAACGACTGAAAGCTCATAGAGAAAAGTGCAATGACATCTGAGAAAAAAATGTTCTTGGGTTGCTACTCTCTTTGTGTTCGATATATTTTTCAACGTTGCAAAGGGTATTTTGCTAAGAAAAGATCTAAAATATATGAAACTTAGTATGTCCTTGGAATGCTTATAAAATAATGCAGCTTTGGTGAAATCTTCGAAAATTTTGATTGGAAAATCATTGCACGTGCCACAATTCAAACAAAATGCTTTTTTCCGGTTATTATTCTTGAGCTACTGTGTAATCGGAAGGGCGAATTTTTCAACGGAAATGTTATCTTATGGTAAATTTAATTTATTTTAAAAAATACATATTCTGTATTATGGAATTTCATAGCTTGGACTGTACTACTTTTGGCAAAATATTGAGAAACCATAGTCAGATTTGAATTTTAATGACGCTAAAGTAGAAAAATTACGATTATATATATATAAAAACTAATTTTGCACCAAAATCTCAAAATGTTCTCTTTCTTTCAAATCTTACATCTCAGGAAAGAGTCAAGATAAAAACCTCGTTCTGGTGGCACTGAACTACGTTTTATTTACAGAATCCATCGTGGCAGTATATGCATACTAGATTTACTCAATAATTATACATAATATGTACAATAAATACAGATAGGGAAACACCTCCGTTTACCTTAAATATCCGAAGAAGGGACCCAGGGACCGCCAATAAATCGAATGCCATGCCTACTAGCTCCCTGTAAGGGGCCAAGGCGTGACACTTCACGACACACTGAACACCCTTTCTCTGCAAGCGGGCTTTGCCGAGTTTCAGTGTTTTTTAAAGTTTAATTTGAAACTATATACGGTTTTCCATTATGATACACGATACAGATTGAAGTTAAACACAAAATAGGAGGAAAAAACTACATTTTACCAAACACCTTAAAGGTTTATCAAAAATCTATCCCCAAAGTTATAAATATACATGATATACATACAATATATAAAGATTAAATTATTTTTTTTATGGGCGTAAAGAATCATTCATAAAAGTCATGACTAATAATATGGAAGTCGGTATACCTTTTTTTAATATTATGGCTCATCTTTTGTTGTGTTATTTTAAACACATTTGTATTGCTTAAATTCTAATCTTAGCTCAATTTCATTTACTTGTTTTCTACATTTACAACTTACAAGAATAAAATAAAAACCTTTTGGCATAATGTATAGAGATATCGTGAGATGCGGTCTGGTGTGATGTAGGTTTCAGAAAAACATTTTCTTTATCGTGTCAATTGAGATCATCTTTAGGGCTCAATAAAAGATCGAAACGTTGGCACGATAAAGAAAATGTTTTTCAGAAACCTACATCATACCAGAACATCTCACGATATCTCGATAACTTTTGGCATAACGTTGTGCCAAAAGATTCCGAAACGTCGCCAAAAGATATAAATTGTTTTTTTCAAAAATATCTAAATCTTTTGAATTAGCCTAGAAATCATTTTTAAGATTACTTTCTGACACAAGCTTTTACTTATTATAAAAGCCAATCCGAAGGAGCGAGGTCGGGGGCTGTACGATGGAATGAGGGAAAGGTAATCCAGTGCATTTATTTTTGGGTCAGTCCGATTAGTGTCTTGCGTTGTAATGCTGAAGGATGACATTTTTGCGGTTTACCGGTTAATTTTACCTCCGGAACAGCACGTACTCTCCCTAATTGGCTAGAATTACTAATTTATCAACTGACTCTCAGAAACCATCTCAAAGTAAATTACCACTGCAAATTTCGTCCACGTGACTTCCAATCCTCGGTCGAGGAAGAACTGGTTCCCCAGTTATTACGATGTTAGGGTGGATGAGGTAAATTTAAAAGATCTAAAACGAGAATGTTAACGGTATACATTTATAGTAGTGCTCGTAGGTGTAGTGTCTAAGGTCAAGTTCACACATTGTTTGGAGAAAGTGGTTCTATCTGATCAGAGTAGGTTGTATCGGACAACACCAAGTGTACCATTCAGTGACATTTCACTACATGAATTTCCCAAGAAAAAATTACAAATAATAAGATCCCTCATACAAACCGTAGAAGACCTTCAGCCTGATGCATAGGTTATATAGGTAGATAGACGAAAGTAGTGGCAGATACTTAAAAACCTCTTAAGATCTGATATGGAATTGATCCGGAGTCTTAAGAAGAACTGTCTTGAGAAGAAGTCTGAAGAACTATGGCAAAGGTTAGAAAATGGTTGTCAGTCCGTCAGCTCTGACTCTATAGCTCTGAGCAGTGGTGAAGAGCAGATCATTGTATCTTTTCGTAAAGCAGGCAGTTTTTTCATAAAAAGAGACTCACCAAAAAAAAATTAAACGCGTTTTTTCCCAAACTTTTGGCTATAAGATTATCATTTTTTGACCAATTTAAAATCCAACTGTACCATTGTTTTCAGCCTAAAATATGCTTTAAATTGATGTTCAGGGTAGTATTTGAAATTTTGAAGTTTAACTCGGCCTGAGGTACCCTGTATAATTTTTCTCTATTTCTATTTAAAGCTGGACTAAAAAGTATTAAAAACGTATTTTTTAATATAATTATTCAGATATCGTGAGATGCGGTCTGGTTTGATGTAGGTTTCAGAAAAGCATTCTCTTTATCGTACCGACGTCTCGATCTTTTATTGAGATCACCTTCAGGGCTCAAACTGTTGTCTTCTATGTAATTGTGCCATACTTGCGTGTCGTGTTGAGAGCCTGAAACCTACATCACACAGACCGCATCTCACGATAACTGACTAATTATCGATTAACGGTCACTAATCCCTACACATTTTAATATAATCATTGATTTCAAAAAGAAATTCAGCCGAGCCTTCTAAAAATGACACTCCGTTTAATATTAGTTTTTTTTTTTCCAATTTCTTGAAAAGTACATAAATAATTTCATCTTTGATTTTATGAAAACATGAAGGAATCCTTAAATTTTCCGTAAAATCATAAAGCTAGACCGAGTACAAAAGCGGGTAAGAAAAAGAATCATAAACTGGTACAAATACAGCAGACAGATTTTTTTAAAAAAGTAACCCATAAAAACAATCGTTAATCGATAACGTTATGCAAAATAAAAAAAATCCCCTCGCCAGAGAAAAAATATAAGATAATATTTACAGAATTGAGCATCGGTTATAAAACTAGGTGAAAACTTTTAAACACGAAGTATCGTATTAGTTGTGTATCGCGTGCCGGTTCGACTTAGTCGCCCCGTTCTTGGTGCAACCGTGGCAATTTGTTCTTTAAGAAAAATTAAAGTGAAAAAATTCACCCGATCCCGAACCATGGGGGAAGAAATGAGGCTGATTTTGGCGTTTACTTACATAATTTTATTGTTCTACGTGAGGTAGGTCGAGCAGAAACTGTTCCAAATAGTCCTAAGTTCTGACAGCTGATTTATTTTAGAATTTTTACTGGTTTAAATAAAAATAAATAAAAGTAGCATTAAGTAGAAAAATGAAAATTTTCAAATTATTCGTTTCAGGTTAACTTATGGATCAAAAATTCATCAAAAATCACAAATAATCAAAAAAATTAATTTTTTATTAATATTCTTTTCTTATAATAATAATTATTATTTACATAGGATCAATAAAAGTAAATTTCATATCATCAGTAGCATTTATACAAAATAAAAAAACTCATCGGATAAATCAGATTATGCAATAATTCTAGTTAAACATGAAAGTTTATGACTTCCTTGTAATTGCAACTTTAATATTTTATTATAACTCCTTATCATGTGGATTTATGGTGTCTCTGACTCCACTAGATCTTTTATAAGTTTGAAGTAATTAGTTGGCTTGACCAGTAATTGGGTATTGAGTTCGTCAATAATGTTTATTTAAAGAAATAACTTGATATCGAATAAACCATATTACATAATAATTCTTGTTAAACATGAAAGTTTACGACTTCTTTGTAATTGCAAGTTTAATATTTTATTATAACGTCTTTTCCACTAGATGATATAAGTTTAGAGTAATTAGTTGACTTAGCCATGAGGTGATTATTTGCTCAACTTTTTTTTTACTTAATTTTTAAAAACGATTCATCGATTCATCTTTTGGTCCTATTTTTTATTGCATTTCAAGCGTCAGAAGGCTAATTCGTAAAGTCCATGACTACTTTGTAGTTATTTATTTTATTATATTTTTTTTTCTTTTTTCTTTTACGAGGGTTCGCAATAGCAGCGGTCATATAAACCCTCAGAGTTCCGGTGTTTTTGAAAAAAAAAGTGTAAGTGTGTCGGGTTCGAATGCCCCCCGAATGATTCGAACCCGGGACCTTTCCCTTACACTGATAAGCGCCCTGACAAAGACTAGACCTTGCGACCACCGACGTCCCTATTTTTATTTATTATTAACTAATATATTTATGTGAAAGTGACAAGGTTTTTTTTTTTTTCAAGAAGAAATTATGTTAACATAAAGTCCACTAAAACTTCAAGGCAGAGAAGATATTTACAAAACACTGGTGAAAAATAAAGTGCCACTACCCACCTCAGTTAACTTAATTTTGAAATATATCAAGAATATTGAAAACCTG
This sequence comes from Cimex hemipterus, assembly GCA_039619505.1. Classification (NCBI taxonomy): domain Eukaryota; kingdom Metazoa; phylum Arthropoda; class Insecta; order Hemiptera; family Cimicidae; genus Cimex; species Cimex hemipterus. Next base: position 26,561,868 of record CM077103.1, on the reverse strand, counting down.
GATACTATTTTTACATATATCAAACAAAATGACATAGATATTTAAATAAATTTTAAAAAAAGAAGGAAAGAACAGTAATATAGGACGTGGGCAGGCGGCGGCTGGGCCGGGCCTGGCCGAGCGGGCGGTGCGCTGGCTGGGTGGACGCTTTTGGCCCCTCGGACGAGTTTGGCCCCGGATTGTGGGATGGATGCGGACTCTTCCATGGGCCCTAAGTGCCGTGTAGATGGTCTTTATCCGCATCCATCTGGAACAATCTGTGACAGAGCAAAAGAAGGGTAGAAGGTCCTTAATCAGAAGACGGGCCTCGGCGTCCTTCCCGGTCGGCGCTCGTGGCGTTCGGTCTCGGCGGGGTCGGGCTGTGGACTGTCCGCGAGAACCACTAACATGAATGGCTATATGTACTAATGTACAAGGCCAAGAAGGAAAAAAAAACTTAAAGTTTATTCAATCTATGATTTTTTAGCATTTACTTTTTCTTTGGCTGTACTGTTTGATTTTTAGTTAAATAATATTACCACATGCCTCGTTAAATTTGGCCAGGAATGCAAAACAAAATTAGTCTTGCTTCGTTATAACGTAATATGCTTAATAACAGGATATCCTCGGAGCATAAAAGGCAAACAAATATTTTCCTCAAATTATATAATATGATTTTATACATAATCTACTAGTATTTATAGAATTTCATGTGTTTTTATTGCCTTTTTACGATTTCTTTTGTCGCGTTTCGGTTTCTCGTCATCTTCACAAACCCACCTGGTAAGCCGAAATGCTTCTGATAGTATACAACTGGGAGACTAGGGAAAGTGATCCTAATTGCCCAATCTACATGTTACGACCGCAGACACCCTGATTGCAATTTCATTTTTTTTCCAGCTTTATATCGGTAAACAATGACAAGTTGGTCGAAAATCGGCCTACGTTCACAGTCTACTGGAACGTGCCGACCTTCCAGTGCCACACGCACGGTTTCAACTTCTCGTCCGTCTCGTCCTGGGGCATCAAGCAAAACGTAAAAGACGAGTTCAGAGGCGATGTCATATCAATTCTCTACGATCCGGGAGAGTATCCGGCCCTCCTGGAAGCTCCGTCGAACGGTAACGTGCCGAGGAACGGAGGCGTCCCTCAGGAAGGCTCACTCTCTCAGCACCTTTCGATTTTAAAAACCCACCTCGAAAAGTTGATTCCTCGAAACTTTGAAGGTAATGTATAAATTATTTCGAATTTCTATTTTTAAACATGGAATATTTTCAAAATTGACCCGTTCAATTTATATGAAATAAAGTTTCTACATTTTATTTCAAAAATTATTGTGATATCGTGAGATGCGGTCTGGTGTGATATAGGTTTCAAAAAACATTGTCTTTATCTTGCCAACACCTGACCGCATCTCACGATATCTCAATAATTATTGATTAACGGTCACTAATCTGTACACAGTTTATTTCAAAGTTAAGGTTCACATTACGCATAAAATAGCCACAAAAAAAACTTTTTCAATTGGAGCAATTAGCATGTTCTTATAAAACTTTAATTTAAAAATTAATGATTTTTGGTTTCTTTTATGTGTAATTTAATATACACTTTTAACATAATATTGTATGTTGTTCACAAGCATATAACACCGA
>CM077103.1:26534765-26559837 GCA_039619505.1 Cimex hemipterus | reverse complement strand
CTCTCTCTCTCTCTCTCTCTCTCTCTCTCACTCACTCTCTCTCTCTCCTTCTTTTCTTTTCCCTCTGCCTCCTGCATTTCTTACACTGCATTCGAATCGAAGTTGCACCTTCTGTGTTCTTTCCTCGTCAGTATAATATTGTTAGACATAGATGGACAAGTTTTCGTGATCCGCTTGACCAATTAATATCATTCAATTAATTAAGGTTTTTAGTTGAGATAAAAAAAAGCCAATGTCACGAGAGCACATAGCTCATGCGGTAGAGTTGCGGCGTATCTAGCCGAAGTTCGTGGGTTCGAATCCCGCTCGTGACACTGGCTTTTTTATCTCAACTAAAAACCTTAATTAGTTTTGAAAAAAGGTTTTTATATAAAAAAAGAACATAGGCATTCTTACATTTTTTTAGGCGATTACGGTGGAAAAATACCACTTTCATTTGTACCATCCCAATATTACTCTTTTAAAAATTGTTCAATTAGCTAGACAATAGAGAAATAAGGGCTATTTTAGGATGATTTGTTCATATCCATGGAGAGGGATGATTTGTTTTATTTAAAGTGCATAAACATACTTACATTATGAAAACGTTGAGTTTTTTTTCATGATCCAACGCTTACTATCAGAGATCAATTCCAATATATTCCTATTTTGGGAACCTCTGATTTTGAAATTTGATTTTTACTGACATGTGCCGATGTACGATACAAAATTTCTTGAAAAATCGTTAAAAAAATTTACTCGTTCTAATTTCACATCTTTTCAGTTTCCTACCATTTGAACATAAATATCGTTGGCCGAAAAAAAGTCAAATAGCATAATTTATGATCTATCAAACGATTAAGCAGATGTAAGAGAGCATCTAAAACAACGTATGTACAGATCTAATTTAGTGTCCTACATTTTTATTTCCACCAATCTCATATCAAAGGCTGTTCGAGTACATAGTTGAATAAAGAATTAGCCAACGTAAACAATAATTTACATTATATAAACAACTGAGTCAATTAGGTATTAATAGTTAACTAAGGATTTAATAAGCTTACGTTCAACAAGCACGTTTGTGGAAACCTGGTATGTCAATTTTAATTATAATAAATTAATAATCCGTTAATTCCTCTGAATGTATTGACTTAATTAAGTCCAAAATAATTACTATATTTTGAACTTTGTTTTTAACTATTTGGAAAAAGTGAGGTGCGGTCTAGTGTGACGTAGGTTTTAGAAAATGATATATTTAAAAAAATGAATTTTTACAATGCTAGACCATTTTAGATTAAAATTAGATTTTTTAAATCTAAAATTATGTAGTATAAATTCATACTTTTTCCACATCCTACATGCATTTGCAAAATTCAAACTATGTTTTTAAATCTCACGCCCTGAAGATGATCTCAATAAAGATCGAAACGTTGGTATGATAAAGAAAATTTTTTATAAAACCTACGTCACCCCACGTTCTCCAAATAATCATTGGCTAACGGTCACCAAACAACACACCATTTGTTTTTTAAAATACTTCACACAACTGTTTACTATAATTATATAACCTCCCCCCCCCCCAAAAAAAAGAGTAAAATCTTTCTGAAATTGTTCTCAGTTCTATTTTTAATCATTAAATATTAATAATATTTAAAAACCGATGTTAAATGGTTTAAGATATAACTGGTTTAAGGGATCTGATAAATTTTGATAATCGAGAAAAAGCGTTGTGAAAAATGAGGTTTATAGCCGGGTCAGAACAGGCCGGATTTACGTGAAAAGATTTTCTTAAGAAACTCTAATGACAAATGGCACCCTTCGTTTTCTCATCATCAGATAAGCAGGGGACCTGATCCTCCAGTGATAAGTCTCCCAGTGTCACGAAAGAAAACAAGTACAGTTATTAAAATAATTTGATTTCATTGGGCGCACCGGGAATCGTGTTCGCACGCGAGCCCCCAGTGCTTTCTCTTCTCGGACGACACAAAAGTCCAGCGAGAATCAATAGTATTGACCCTTTAGATTCACACTTTCACCTAATTGGGTACGCCGGTCCCCAGGATTTACGCCGGATGTCACTTACGATTATCTATTCTATTTGATTTCACCACGTGCCAGCGGGAAAAATCACTCAACCACATGGTCTCCCCTGAAAAACTAACATAGCCATCTGATAACCGTCGCGAGACACCACAATTTTAAATTGCTTTACAAAAATTTGCTTAAAGTTTAAAATCCTTCCTCTCAGATCGATGGTTTAAAGTGAGAATCGGCTCTGATTTGTCACCATCACACTAATCAATCAAAGCTGGCGTTCCCCAAGGAAGTATCCAAAGCCCAATCTTCTTCACCACCTACACTGCAACATTCCCACACATTCAAATACACAACTCATAACCTACTCGAACGACAAAGCAATCTTTTCAACACATTCCAATCCTATCCTGGCAACGGAATCCAACATGTATACCTCATTACCAACTGCTGCAGTCTGCGGCAGATCAGGTTAAGCGAACAAAAAAGCCAACAAGGTACGTTTACGGTCAAATGTCAAACCTGACCACCAGTACATATTAACAAGTTAGCACCACGCCTAACCAAGTCCGCTACCTTGGACTTTATTTAGACTTACATGGTCCCACATATCCGATTAAACTAAAGATATGAAGAGGTAAGAACTAAATTAGAGATACTACTCAGGCATCTATTCGGTCCAAAATCAACTAATATAAATAAACTAATCTCTTACAAAACACTAATCAGAATTATTTGAAGTCGAACTGTGGTGCTCGGCCAATCATCCAATATCCACGAATTCACTCTTTTCAATCTAAAGTCCTCCACTGTATCCTCAATGTTCGCTCCTATGTCGCCAATAACGCGCTTCTTCAATTTCTCTAACCTACTAAATCTTTCCTCAGCGTCTCGCCCTTCCAATCCTCCTCGTGTCCTTCTATCTAGCCTACCAAATTAAATAAAAGATGGTTCCAGCACTGGTTAGATCCTGTCCCCATTGCCTCTTGGTCTATCAGATTTGTATATAACTAGACTAATTACTCAATTATTTACAAATCGTGAGATGCGGTCTGGTGTGATGTTAGGTTTCAGAAAAACATTTTCTTTATCGTGCAACGTTTCGATCTTTACTGAGATCATCTTCAGGGCCTGGGATTTACAAACATTGTTTAAATTTAACTAATACGTGTAGGATGTGGAAAAAAGTGAATTTATTCAATAAAAAATATATAATTCAGATATCGTGAGATGCGGTCTGGTGTGATGTAGGTTTCAGAAAAACATTTTCTTTAACGTGTCAATTGAGATCATCTTCACGGCTCAATAAAAGATCGAAACGTTGGCACGATACAGAAAAAGTATTTTTTAATAGAATTATTCAGATATCGTGAGATGCGGTCTGGTTTGATGTAGGTTTCAGAAAAGCACTCTCTTTATCGTACCGACGTTTCGATCTTTTATTGAGATCATCTTCAGGGCTCAAAGTGTTTGTCTTCTGTGTAATTGTGCCATTCTTAAGTGTCGTGTTGAGAGTGCCAGTGAGATTTTGCTGTTATATTTTTATATACGTTGGATTTTGAAGTGGTGAGGAAGGAAGTCGGTATAGAAAAGACTAATTATCACAAATTTTTTATGTATTCAATTATATATTCAATGTATATTTTGTACAAATAGCAATAAATAAAATAAATTAAATTATTGAAATTATTAGGATCTTTGATTTTGCTCAATATTTGTTTAAAATCCATTATATTTAGTGGCCTGTTGACCAAATTACTTCTTTTAATTAATTAATCTTTTTTTAAATAAGATTTTGGTTGAAATGAAAATAATTCCATTGAAAAATAGCCAAAAAGAGGAATAATTTGAAAGGTATGTTGAGATAAGGAGTTGGTGTCCGAATGGATCGAAGTCACAATTGCTCAAGAGGTTGGAGCAGCGGCGTATTGAGTCGAAGGTCGTGGGTTCGAATCCCGCTCGAGACACTAACTTTTTCATTTCAACCAAAACCTTCCATAAAAAGATTAAATTAAAAATATTAAACCTGCTGTCTTTCCTTGCATGACAATTATTTGTTAGAACTATCGCCTGAATTTATATATGAGCCAGTTAATTAAGTAGAACTTTAGAAGCGAAGAATGTCACTCAAATACTCGCCTCACTTTAAATTGTACCCTCGGAAAAATGTCACGGTACGGTATCGTAGGTAGTGCTGGATTAGAAATAAATTCGAATTCCAGGCTATGTGAAACCCATGATCTTGTAAAGTTAAGCCACTTAGAGAACGTTTTTGTGGTTTACCTAAGCCGGAAATACACTGGATAATCTACAGCCGAAGAACAGTTTTGTAGAGTCTGACATGTCTTCAGTTGAAAGGTAGAAAATAAAATCAGATGGCCATCACGTCATTCTTAAGAATTTAAAAAAAAATCGTTTATATGGGAGTCAGACGGAAATTTGCATGAGACGGTAGCGATAGCCATGTTTATGCCCGGTGAAAGGCGCCAATCTAGATGCAATAACAAATATTTAATTAAATTGTTTAAAGGTTAAAAGGAATCGGCGTTTTTACAACATAGCACACCGTTACATTCCACATTACCGCCTACTTCAAAGATGAACTCTTCTTGAAGCTTAGTTAAGCAAGACTTTCTACCAGGTCATAAAGTTCTGTTCAGTGCTCCGTGTGTTTCCTTCAGATCTAGGGTTATCCTCTTCCAGGAGTAGGAATCTCAGCATGCACGGGCCTTCTCACAAATCAAGGACGTATTCCGCCGTTTCTTCTAATTCTTGGTCAGACAGTTTGTTTCTCCTTGGCCCGAGTTTTTGCAAATGACTCCAGAGTCGGCAGTGCCCAGTAGAGATTGGGAAAAGCGCTCACCCAGTGAAACGAAAGAGCCCTTTTTCATGGCGTTCGAGATCCCCAAATTTATCTAAACCATATTTTCGTTTGTAAAATTTGGCGAGATTTTCGAAAATTCGGTGTGCCAGCGCCAGGGCCAATAATAATAATAAATAATTCATTTAAAAAATACGAATAATTAAACAAAGAAGGTTGAACAGTTCGTCAGTTCGTTCACATTACAATTAACAACCCTGTCATTTTCTGTCAACAAACCTTTTTCTTGTGAAAAACAGAGTCAAACAAACATCAAGTACGCACAGATAAAAGTGTAGACACATACATGTTGGATGTGGAAAAAAGTGAATTTATACAATGCAATATATTTGTTAAATGTAAACTATGTTTGTAAATCCCAGGCCCTGAAGATGATCTCAATACAGATCGAATCGTTTGCACGATAAAGAAAATGTTTTTTTGAAACCTACATCACACCAGACCGCATCGCACGATTTCTAAATAATTATCGTTTACCGGCCACTAATCACCACAGCTGTAACTAGAACAATGGTCAATGGGAGAATGTGGGACCGTAACGAGTTTAAACTGGCATAAAGGCGGACTCCAGCGGCCTGACGAGATAAATTTAAAATTTTTTTTTCCAGAGCAGCACATCACTCGCTCAGTACAATGAGGTAACTCTTTTGAGGCGAAGCTACATCACTAGACTAACTAGCCAACGTTCTTTCATTCTAGTCCTAGGGTCAAGTGTTTGTGATGGTCCTTTGATGAACTTTGCAGGATGCTTCTTTAGAAATCGTGAGATGCGGTCGTGCCAAAGTTTCGATCTTTATTGAGATCATCTTCAGGGCTTTGGGTTGTCTGCATTCCAGCAAAAAAAATTCTCTGATTGATAGCCGATGCGAGTTTCTTCTCATTGTTGGTGATGTCCTTCAGTATGCTTCTTGTCCATATGTAGTTGCAATTGTTAGGATGCCTCCGTCCTGAGATATAGTTCCATCGAACCGAGGACGTCTTCATCCAGAAATTAAAGGCTCACCGGTTTTATGTGCGTACAAACTTCCAGTCAGTAGTCTCTACTTGATCGGCACTTTCTGACTAGGCTTCAATATTAAAAAATAAAGCCGTAGTTTAATTACGTTAGACTCGCGTTATCGCGATTTTTATTCGCGATCAATATCAAATGATCCGTTGAGACCCATTTTTCTCATTAGTTTCGTTGTCTTGTATAGTGGCCAATTGTTGATGTATGCATGTACATGGTGTTTACTTGTGTGGAGTAATGTTTATGTAGTTACCGTACATTGTACTTTTCTTATTGCAAATACCGAAAATATGGGTCATAAGTCAAAACTAAGCATTGACGATATACATAGACGATACGGAAAGTGTCTGATTGATATGCAAATAGAAGAAAATGCTTCAAATTCTGAAATTCGAGGTGCTTCCTATTATCCGCGGTATGCTTGGTACATATCCCCGAGATAACGACAGTCTATTGTAATTGTACAGTTCTTTCACACAACCTGTCATGATGAAGCGACGATTCCCTTGGAACACTATCAAATTTGTAGCATATACAATTATTTCTTCTATTAAATTAAATCTTTTGTTTAAACAGGTTTAGGAGTTATAGATTTCGAACATTGGAGGGCGATATGGCACCAGAATTGGGGCAGTTTGAACATGTACCGTGTATACTCAAAGGCTATTGAAAGAAGACGGCACCCGTTTTGGTTTCCGAGTCTCGTCGAAAAAGAGGTAAAAACCAACAACCCTATAAATTATACAGTATAGTTTATTACGTTGTTTTGTTCAAAAGGCCATCTACAGATTCGAACTCGCCGCCAAGATGTTCCTTCTCCAATCGCTCAAGTTCGCGAAGCAAATGTACCCGAAGGCCAAATGGGGCTACTACGGTTACCCGTTCTGCTTCAACTACTCGCCTCACAACTACAAAGAGACTTGTGCGACACAGGTTCAACAAGACAACGACGGGTAAAGCACTTTTTTCGATTCATCCCGACCAACGGCCGAGGTCGCAAAGCTTCCGGTGTGCTAGTAGACCGTTAAACCCACCGCCGTGACAATCAGCAGGACGGATGAACTGAACAGGCCACACTGCCCTCTTTATCAATAATTAATGGCCCTGTTTTCACCGTCAAAACATGTGACAAAACCATTGCAAAAGCGTTCAACCAACAAGTTCATGCGCAAAATGGCAATCAAATAGAAACGATCCATGACAAGAAACTCTTAACTAATAGCAATAATTTTCTATTAAATAAAAAAAAATTTCCTATGTATCAACTGTGATTAATTTCAAACTGACAATGATAAGATCAAACATTAGTTCACATTATCTACAAAATTTGATATTTTTACTAAATTGTTATTAAATCGGTCTGTTAATATGTAATACTAAGTGCAACATAAACTGAGTTGATTTGGAGGTGTTTGTTTTAGCCAATTAATAGTCATGTATAGGTTAATTTCATTAAAATTAAGAGAGTAAGAATAAATTACAAATATCCCAATTCATTTTTGAGCGGTTTAGATACTCACTACCTTCATCATTTCTACTGTACATGATTGTTGTCGGGGTTTAGGATGATATGGCTTTTTAACGAGACCACTGGCTATTATCCGTCGCTGTACTTGAAGGAAAGGGACATGGGGACGATGACCAGAAGAAAATATATAAGAGGACGTATAAGGGAGTCGATACGGGTCGCCAAAGGCTCACCTGTTTACCCGTACATCTGGTACAAATACCACGACTCGAAGCGTTTTCTCACTCAGGTCCGTGATCGCTTTCAAAATTATTATGAATTTTGAGGTTGGGTGAAAAATCACGAGGTTCATGTTTCAGGAAGATATGATTGATTCGATCGGAGCTCCGAAGGAGAAAGGCTGCGACGGCGTCGTTATCTGGGGCTCCAGCAAAGACGTCAATACACCCCAGAAGTGCAAGGACCTCGCCGACTACGTTGATAACGTCCTCGGCCCGGCTGTGGCGCAAGTGAATTCGGCCGTTTACGAGGACGAATACGAATCAACGACTCAGGTGACGACCGACGTCCCGACGACGGTAATTCCGACGACCTCGGAAGACCCCACGACCACGGAGGAAAGCAGACAAGAGACGACGACGATCGAGACGATCACCTATCTCCCCCAAGCAGAAGAACACGCACAAGAAGAAGAGGAAGAAGAGGAAGAGGAAGAAGAAGAAGATGAAGATGAGGAAATGGAAGGTCCTGAAGAATACGAGTACGAAGAAAGGAAAAGATTAAACATCACTTCTTCCTTATACAAAACAAACCTGATCAACAAAATCAGAATCAACAGCAAATTTAAAACTTACGTAAATTAAATATATATTAAGCGCATAGAACAATATACCAAAGATTAACATATATGTAAAACAATAAATAAATACAAATATTTTTGCTTACGTTATCATATTTAGTACGTATTTATTCTTACGAATTTAAAACTCTCCTGTTCATTAGGCGTGTAATGCTTTTTTTAAACTCATTACAGCAATGTTCAACAATTGGTATGGTTTGAATGTATAACAACTGATTGACTTACAATTGACGTGAAGCCTTCCTTGAATCAACCAATGTAAAAAAAGCGAAGTTTGTTATTTCAATTAAATTTTACATTATCTTTCTATTCTAAATATGATAAGAGCCCATGATTTTAAAAATATTGTAAATTATTTATTTATTTATTAGGACTACTAGGTGATACTATCAAATAGGTACGATAGTTTACAAGTTATAGAACTTATATGCTCAAATATTTTCAATATAAAAATTAATATTTTTATTTTAAAGTATAATCACATAAATTATAAAAACAACTATATTACACATATAAGTTCCTATCTGAGACAGCTATCGTTTAGTAATAATTAATTTTTAACGTGCAAGAAACATTTTTTATATTTAAAATCCGATAAAAACAATTTGTGAATATGTTGATGAATTTTGCATTTAATTAGAATTTTATTTATCCTATCTTAGATTTTAAAAAATATATACACGGTAATAATTATTAATGTAGATTCAGAATATTAAAATTACTAACTGTAAATCTAGATTACCTTCCACCGTACTATCGTTAGGTCATTATCGTACACTGGGGTTATAAAATTATAGATTTAAGTTCCTACATTATTTGTGGGAGATTTTTTCAATTGTCTGGAACTTTATATTGAAAATATCAGTTATTATTTTTAAATGAAACTCTACCACAAATTTTGTTATACCAAGATAATCAATTGTTAAATAAAATAACTGTTGAAAACAGTAATAGCTGTTGTGTTTATTAACGAATTAGCATTAAATGCAAGATGTACTTAAGGAATTTTAAATACATATTTATTGAATACCTGTATAGTGTTATTTTCCAAAAATTATTTCTAAATTTATTTTGTGAAGGGGAATGAGATAAAAGTAAGGACCATCTCTTTAGAACTCATTTTCCGCGAAAGCGTTTCAGGACGTGTGAGCAACCTACTCCACATAGAATTATTCTTGGGTGAACATTAAAAGCTTTGGTAAGGCCGGTTGCAAAATGACAGACGGCAAGCTAAGACCTTTCCTAAAAGCTTGCTGAATTGACTTTTCCCCAGTTAGTATCGTCTTTCCGAAGACGTTGTACCGTTTCCAGATTAATGTATATACAGAATGAGAACTGAGAAAAACGTCCATTGTCTTTGCTTTGTCGGCAGGTTTCTGTCTGGGTTTTTCCACTTTTTGGAACGAGTGCTGGAAATGCTGAAAAATTACGATTTTTTTTTTAGATATGAAGGAACCTTTTTGATCGTTAAATGCACACATTTCGTGGTCCGCTTGGCCAATTAATATATTAAAATAATTTAAGGTTTTTAATAGAGATAAAAAAAGTCAGTGTCACGAGCGTGATTCGTACCCACGATCTTCGGCTAGATACGCCGCTGCTCTACCACTTCAGCTATCGTGAAATCGTGAGATGCGGTCTGGTGTGATGTAAGTTTCAGAAAAACATTTTCTTTATCCTGCCAACGTTTCGATCTTTATTGAGATCATCCTCAGGGCCTGGGTATTACAAACATTGTTTAAATTTAACAAATACATGCAGGATGTGGAAAAAAATGAATTTATTCAATAAAAAAATATATTATTCAGATAGCGTGAGATGTGGTCTGGTGTGATGTAAGTTTCAGAAAAACATTTTCTTTATCGTGCCAACGTTTCCATCCATATTGAGATCATCTCCAGGTCCTGGGATTTACAAACATTGTTTAAATTTAACAAATACACGTAGGATGTGGAAAAAAGTGAATTTAAACAGTGCAATGTATTTGTTGAATTTAAACGTCGGCACGATAAAGAAAATGTTGTTCTGAAACTTACGTCACACCAGACCGCATCTCATGATTTCTGAGTAATCATCGACTAACGGTCATAAATTTCTACATGGTTGACAGGGTGTATAATACCAAAAATGCAAGTAACAAGTAAGATCGAACTACTCAACTCACAAAACAAACACTTCGAGTGAGTAGAAATGCATTGATTGAATATAAAATTGTATAAATTCACTTTTCCACATCCTAAATGTATTTTTTAAAGGTAAACAATGTTTCTCAATCCCAGGCCCTGAAGATGATCTCAATAAAGATCGAAACGTTGGCACGATAAAGAAAATGTTTTTTCTTAAACCAGACCGCATTTCACGATTTCTGAATAAATATCGATTAACGGTCCATGACTCCTATAAAGTTATTGGACGGTAGGCCCTTAACATTTAAATTAAATAAATTTAGGAAAATTTACTGCCCTTTAAAAAAACTGCAAAATTACATACACCTCGCAAGTAAGAGCCGAGTGATGTAATCGGCCATCAACCGGATTAATTCTTCCAGGTGGTTTTATTTGTTTATTTTTGTTTTTAATTAAAAGAAAGACATAATTTTACTTACATTGTCACGCAAATCTCTTACGGTCACGAAGGCGAGCACATAGAGAATAGAGATACTTCTTAATTAAAAATGGCCGAACTGAGATATCAAAAGGTCAACACGAGGCCAAATCCACAGGTGCCAACATGGCCATGAAGTTACTTTTAATTTCAATCTTTATTTAATATTTTTTATTTATATTATTTATTGTGAACGTTAGTTTGGTTTATGTAGGTAATAAAATCGTTATATTTAGTGGCCTTTTAACCAAATTAGTTCCTTCAATTAATTAATTTTTTATGTAAGGTTTAACCGAAAAAACTAGTGACACGAGCAAGATTCGAACCCACGACCTTCGCCTAAATAAGCCGCTGCTGTACCATTTGAGCTACCGTGACTTGGATCCTTGATCGAGGATATTAAGTATTGTTCAAATCTCATAGGTCTTCATACCACTATTCGCAGGTGTAAGTTTAACTATTTTAATTATGCTCTTTTTGGTCATACTAATGACTACAAAGAGAAAATATCTTTAGTTCAATTTGTATAATTTTTTTATATCCTTTTCTGTATTTGTCGAGGATATATTTCAAGATTATTATAAATCAGTAGATTTGTTATTTTACAAAGTATAAACAATATTACGCATCATTATATTAATTGAGGTTACGTACAAAATAAATTATGTTTTTAAAAAACGTTGTTGCTACTATGCTCGTGTTTGTAATAAACCATCGTATAAAATATTTTCTTTTTCAAAAAACAAAATTGAAATTCAATAGATTTTGCTGTTCTTTTTTAGTTGTTGACTTTTTATATTTCTGGGGTTTCTTTTCAAGAACTAGACAACCAACAAACGTCTTAATAAAACTCAGCAACCGAAAAAGAAAAGAAAATGGTTTTGATGGTTGTCAAATTCCTGAAAAGAAACTCAAGAAAATATAAGTTGAACTTGAACAATTCTTTCAATTAATTATTTAGTCAATTTAATTTCAATTAATCAATCTTTATGTAAGGTATTGGTTGAAATGAAAAATGGTAGTGTCACAAGCAATACGCATTGTATTGTAATATTGTAAAACTTCTCTAACTAACCAAAACCTTAAGAAATTTAAACATGTTTTTTTTAGTTCATTCACTCCTTGATTTCAATAAATTGCCTTAGATTTTATTATATATTTCTCTATTTCTTTTATTATTAAAAGTTATTCTAACTTAATTTTTGATTATAAAATAAGAAATCTCCGTTAGATACATAAATAGGTACGGTATCGGCTGAAACTGACGTGCTTGATTGACGTGCTCAGGGGACATAAAGTTGAGTAATGACTCGAGGAGGATGTGATTATGAGTTCTTCCTGGGGGTGGCCTTGCTATCCCTGATTGCCCTGTGATAAACACGGGTAGTAATGCCTGCTGAATTATGTCCTCGTACCACGCTCGCAATCCGAGCTGGAAGATCGGTGATTGAGGGGCGGTTTCTCCTAAGGAGGGCACACTCTTGACAATTATCGATTTGCCCTTTGTAGCAATCAAGGGTAAGGATTAACGAGAGGTAAAACTTCACGAACATCGCTTGCTATACTTATTTTTTCTAAAGTATTATTTGATTATTCTTATATAAAATTTTGCAATCCATTTCTTTCAAATCTGTGGCTATATTAATATGGCTGTGTAGATTATCAGCGAGCTAATTCAATACCAGCAGTTATCGAGTTTGTGGTTACATTTTTGTTTCGGACCTACAAAAACTATGTTTTAAGTTTATAAATATTTGCGATCATACTAAAATCATGTTATAAGTAACGTGTGTGGTGGTTAGTGACCGTTAGTTAATGATTATTTGAAGAACTAAGAACACAGATGGCTACTTCAACTTTACCTCACACCATCCTCCTCATACAATAATAAAATCGGCCAAAGGACTATATCACAGAATTATTACCCTAAGCAATGAATCATTTCACCAAAAAAACATAAATATAATAAAGAGAGATCCTTCATAACAATCACTACCGTAAACACACAATCAACAACTACAACCCAACACTAACGCCATCGACTACCACTAATAATTCAGTCCGATTGAACGAATGACATTTTTCAATTAATTAATCTTTATGTAGAGTATTGGTTGAGATAAAAAAAGTCAGTGTCATGGGCGGGATTCGAACCCACGACATTCAACCTATCGTAACATCGATCCATTCGGACACCGAAAGCTTTCTGTGGCCATTTCATTTGACGCCAAGAATCGAATAGATTACACATTTGAAAAAAGGCAAAATGGAGGGAAAATTCGAAAGTGGGGTTGGGATGGGAAGTTGTCCGAGTGGATAGAAGTCACGATAGCTCAAGTGATAGAGCAGCGGCTTATTTAGCCGAAGGTCGTGGGTTCGAATCCCGTTCGTGACATTGACTTTTTTATCTCAACCAATACCTTACATAAAAACTACTAATACTTCATCAAATTGTAAAGGTTCCACACCAGTAACAAATAAATCTGACGTAATTTACAAAATCAATTGTTTAAACAGTCCGGCAATTTACATCGGAATTACATCCCAATATCTGCACAAGAGAGTAAAACATGTCCATGATTGCAAAACAAACTCAAACAAAATCCTCCATCACTGGCTACCCACCATTTTGAACGCAACACAATTTCGACTTCAACAATTCAAAAATATTACACACAGAACAAACCAAACATAAACGTAGCTTTTTAGAAATGGTATTCTTCGACAGGGATAAACACAGCATCAATTACAGAACGTCGCAACTAAGCTAATATCATTGATCAAATTCAATATCGATAACATACATCATCATATCAAAACATATACAACAGATAAAACAATCATTGCATTCTACACATCACATAATTATGTAAATATATGTAAATTATTCTTAGAGGACACCAGTCCCAGAATAAAGTGATTTTTCTTCTTTCTTCTTCTTAAACATATTTTTACATAATCTAATTATTCTACCATTCGGCTTCCCTTTCCCTAATTATCCCCGTCTTCGTAATCCGGAAAGATAATCAGGCAGAACGATTACCCATTTTTTCCCATAGTCGGCCTCAGAGAAGCAGACTCTTCATATAAAAATTTTTTTCTATTCCTATTCCCTTCCCCACCCCTTCAAAATCAAACATATATAAACATAAAACATCAATACCTCACTGGCATCCTCAACACGACACACTATAATGACATATCTACAGAAAAAAATTACTTTGAGTGAGTACAAAACCTTTGATTGAATCTAAAATTTCTAGCATTGTATAAATTCTTTTTTTTTCACATCCTACTTGTATTTGTAAAATTTAAACAATGTTTATAAATCCCAGGGCCGGAAGATGATCTCAATAAAGGTCGAAACGTTGGCACGATGAAGAAAATGTTTTTCTGAAACCTACATCACACCAGACCGCATTTCACGATTTCCAAATAATGACTGATAACAATACAAAAGCATGCCTTTTTTTTATCACAATAGAATTTCATTTCAAAAAGTTAAAAGGCCTAGTTAGGTGCCGTTCTTAGTTAATATCCAACGCAAAATTTCCCTCTGTTGGGAATTGTTTTTACAAATGTAACAAATACACAAATGGAACTTGTACAAATAAATACATAAATGATTACAAAAATATATAAAACTGCTACGTGCAGGCAAGGTCTTGATGAAAATCTATTATCTAAAAATATATTTTTGTTAACAAATTTGAATAAATTGTACTAATATTATAGTCAGTTTGCAAATTGCAAGTATTGGGATCTTTTTGTACATGCATAGATTCTATGAGCATTCTACGCCCTAGGATTTTTTCATAGCCTAACATTTGTATGTGGCCAATATTTAACTTAAAATTGTGTTTGTGTTCAATTGAATGTTTCGACAGTCCCGACCCAGATCTACTATGATTTTCGCAATTATATTTGAAGGCCTTAATGCATTCTGCCAAAAATTGTTTACTCTGGCTGTAATACACGGTGGGGCAATCGTTACAATCAACACGATATACAACTAATAAATGTTTTATGGTTGAAATATAAAAATTAGGCTCACGAGCGGTATTTGAGCCCACGACCTTCGTCTCAATCGGACCAGGAAATATAATATATAAGATATATAATTATTGCTATTTTTCCTCCTATTATCCACGGGAACACTATCGTTCAACCTTCTATTTAGTTCTTTCAATTAAATTCAGGCCTTTGTTAAGATAGAAAAGTCAGCGTCACGAGCGGGATTCGAACCCACGACCTTCTCCTAAATGGTTCAAATGTCGTGGAATCAAGATTGGATTCTCAGCGACTTACGAGTTGAACCACTGACTTTGAATATGGCAAAAAGAGGAAAAATTCGAACGGTTGTAAGTTGTGATGGAGAATTGGTGTCCGAGAGAATCGAAGCCACGATATCACAAGTGGTAGAGCAGCGGCTCATTTATTATTATAGCTAAAGGTCGTGGGTTCGCATCCCTCTCCTAACACTGACTTTCCTATCTGAACCGAAAACTTACATAGAAAGAATAATTATAAATGGATCTTCTATTTAGTATTTTTTATACAAAGATTTTGGATATCCCTTAGATCTTAAGTTTTTTGGGTTTTTTTTCGTGACAATCTCAAGGCTTAACTTTCAGGACTTATCAATTAAGTTTCTTATTATGTCGATTTTGATTTGTAATTTGTAAAGAGTGTAAGGAACTGTAGTGAAGTAACCTATCTGGACCAGTAAATTTTTAATACCAACCTGTAATAAATTTTTTTTTTTTTTTTTTTTTTTTTTTTTTTTTTCGCAACAGCAGAGGTCATATTCTCCTCAGAGTGCCGGTGTTTTTGAAAAAAGCCCATTTGTAAGTATGTCGGGTTCGAATGCAGGGCCGGTGGATTCGAACCCGGGACCTTTACCTTACAGTGATGAGCGCCGTGTCAAGGACGAAACCTTGCGGCCACCAACGCCCCCTTTTAACTATTATTAATTCCATTAGAGTTCGTGGTACGATTGACTAAATAAATCGTTATTTAAGGTATTGGTTGATACAAAAAAGTCAGTGTCACGAACGGGATTCGAACCCACGATCCTCGGCTAAATTCGCAGCTACTCAACCAATTGAGCTATCGTGACTTCGATCCTCTGGGACACCCACTTCCCATCTCGACCCACCATTTTTATGTTCCCTCCTTTTTGCCTATTTCAAATTTCGTGTAAACTATTTGATTCTCGGCTACAAATGGAATGGCCACGGTGAGCTTTCGGTGTCCCGAATGGATCGAAGTTACGATAGCTCAAGGGGTGAGAGAAGCGGAGTATTGAGTGGAAGGTCGTGGTATTGGTTGAGATAAAAAAATCCATTGGCACGAGCGGGATTCGAACCCACGACCCTCACCTAAATACGCCACCGCTCTACCATTTGAGCTATCGTGATTTCGGTTTATTATTATTAACCACTAATTTTATCTTGACCATGACCCCCATAACTGACAGCATTAAATTAAAATACACTTTTTATATTATAAATTTTATACATCAACAAAAGTTTAAATTGCTAAATATAACGTGATTTTTCAAGAACAGATATGGAACAATCCTGAAGTTTAGGTTATTGTGAAATTTTTAATTCTATATTATTAAAAACTAACCCTTTCCTCCAAAATTATCAAAATATATCCGTTATTCTACAAAAATTTACAATATTTTCCATTTTTATCATTAATCTCAACAATGTATGTTTCATACATAATACGCTAATCAACTTATTAAAGCGGAAAGATGTGATAATTCATCTTGGATTTTCTTAAATTTAAAAGCTTTCCGTCATGATAATCATATAAAACAAGGAATGGATGGCCTTACTTGATAAACTGAATTTGATTAATTGTCTTAAGAATGTTTCACAATCAATATTTTACAAGTTATGGTTGAAAGGGGGATTTTTCCACACCGTTACACGAGCCGAGCTGGCAAAAGCGAAGCGACCTTAATAAGCAACGTCGAAATTCAATTACATGGTGTATTCTCGTTTTGGATTTGGGGTTGGCTAAGGCCGGGGGCGGTAAGACAAGATCCGGTAGAAGGATAGGCAGCGGTCCGGGAAGTATTGATCCAACGCCCCCTCTCTTCTTCTCTTCTATCTACCATCTCCCTTATGTAGTCTCCCTCATCTCATACCTCCAATGTACCAGCCACTGAGAAGTCACCCACACCCCCGATTCCCTTTCCGGATCTAATCCGAAAATCTGAAAACAGGGAGACGGGAGAGAAGGGTTTTTATTCACTATTAGCCCTTTTTTATGTCTTATTTATTCCCACATCGAGGAAAACGTTTAAAAAGTGTGTTGTGCTGGCGTCATCCACGGTTTTTTTTATAAACCTATAAAACCGAATATATGATATATTTCAAATTTTAGAGATTTGAGGTGGCTGAAGAGTGCCTTCATAACTTAACCCTCCAGTTATATTTGCTAGACATCATTTTTCATTCCTTCTTTAATAAAAACCCTTTTCCTATCAGGCTTTCACAACAAAACGCGCGACATATTTTACCCCTCTAATGATTTCAAGCGCCTACTGAGTCGGCAATGCCTAGTTAACAGACAATCCAGCAAACTAGTACTTTGGCACATTTTTTTTTTTTAACTGTGATGTTGTTTTAGTATGTATGTTGTAGGAACGAGGGGTCTATCCACTTTACCAAACATGTTACGTACTCTAATCAATATAAAATCCACCTGCTTTGCCAGGATTCGAACCCAGGATCACTAGCGTGATAAATACGAGTCGGACACCCACCCGGCTACGTAATGTGCTTTATTAAGTAGGAGTTTTGGAAATTAATCCAGTCCGCAGATTCTATATTTTATGGCAGTTGATAATTTTACGGAAACTGTTGAAGCTATCGATGTTGTTTAGGAACCATTCCAGGCTGATTTAAAAAGCTTCGT
The DNA here is from genome assembly GCA_039619505.1 of Cimex hemipterus. Classification (NCBI taxonomy): domain Eukaryota; kingdom Metazoa; phylum Arthropoda; class Insecta; order Hemiptera; family Cimicidae; genus Cimex; species Cimex hemipterus. Next base: position 26,542,067 of record CM077103.1, on the reverse strand, counting down.
CTTTACCCTTCTATTCTGCGACCCAGACAAGAGACGGTTCATTGATCCTGGTTCTCCCAGTGAGCTCGCACAGTCCCACACTATACGTAATCTTACTTCCGGTGAGTTTTGGATTTCAAAGATGATGGATATTTGTTCTCGCTCAAATTTTCTGCAGCCACATCCGTTCAGATTGGGAAACTGAGTCAGCCCATACCTACAAACTTGAATAAGAAAAATTATCGTAGAATATTTTCCAACTAAGAAAGAGTTTTATCCATTTTGAAATTTCTCCTACCTCGAACTCTCCCTGGTGTTTATATTTATCGACCTGCAACAATTCAAATTGGGATGATAAGATCTTCTTCAGAGGTTATCTGAAACAATAACGACTTACGGCTTTGCCGAACTTTCGGTCATTTATTCCACCATAATCAAGGCTTGTTTATAAAAAAAACCCAAATTAACACAAATATAGAGTAACTTATAAAAAAATGAACTGTTTAAATTTAAAAAAATATATATACTTTTATATAAATTTCAATTTTTTTGTAGATGCCAAATATTCACACGTACCATTTTATTCATTTATTTTCATCTCAATGAGCCAAGTAACTAAAACAAAGTAATGTTAAATTACCCTGTATTTGTGTTAATTTGGTTTTTAAGATACAGACCCTGATGATGGTGGACTAAACTACCGAAACGTTGCACAGCCCAGGAACTTGTTTTTATTCCGTGTCCTCTGAAGAAGATCTAATCACCCTCTCAGGCTTGTTTAACTGCCTCTTCGTAGCCAATTTTCTGCTGTATTTCCAGAGACTCAGACAAAAGTCTGTTTGTTTTCTGTTCTTTCCCATACTGTAAGATTAATGTGTAGAGATTAGTGACCGTTAATCGATAATTATTCAGGTATCGTGAGATGCGGGGGGTCTGGTGTGATGTAGGTTTCAGAAAAATTGTTTGCATTTAACAAATACATGTAGGATGTGAAAAAAAATGAATTTATACAATGCAAAATATATTTTATATTCAATCAAAGCATTTCTACTCACTCAAAGTGTTTGTCTTCTGTGTAATTGTGGTGTTCAAAATGGTGGGTAGCTAGTGCTGTGGAATTTTCCTAGGGTTTTTTGTAATCATATTGCTTAACTCTTTTATCCAGATATTGGGATGTAATTCCGATGTAAGTTGCCGGACAGTTTAGACAATTGATTTTGTAAATTACGTCAGATTTATGTGTTAAATTGGAAAAAGTGTTTGAATTGTTTTATAATTTTTGAAAACTATTTTGAAGTTAACGGACGAGGGAAATGTGTTTAATTTACTTGATAGGCCGGGAGTGAATGGCATGGAAATTTATGTTGGTTTGTTTGAATTTGATAGATTATTTAGAAATCGTGAGACGCGGGGTCTGGTCTGAAGTAGGTGTCAGAAAAGCATTTTCTTTATCGTGCCAACGTTTTTTTATTGAGATCATCTTTAGGGCCTGGGATTTACAAACGTTGTTTACATTTAACAATTACGCTTTGGATGTGGAAAAGTCAGTGTCACTGGCACTCTCAACACGACTCGCAAGAATGGCACAATATACACAGAAGACAAACACTTTGAGTGAGTAGAAATACTTTCATTGAATACATAAAAAATATATTTTGCATTGTATAAATTCACTTTTCAACATCCAAAATGTAATTGTTAAATGTAAACTATGTGTTGTAAATCCCAAGACCTTTATATGATCTCAATAAAGATGGAAACGTCGGCACGGTAAAGAAAATGTTTTTCTGAAACCTACTTCAGACCAGACCGCATCTCACGATATCTTAATAATTGTAAAATTAATATACACTCTGATGATGGCCTATACATAGTTCGAAAGATTTTCATTAACAACTGATTTTTTTTTCAAGACCATCATGAGTTAAAACGTGGTCGATACTTCTAACATTGAAAGCTAAAATAATTTTAAAATTAGATCTATTTTGCCCATATAACGAGGAGAAAAACGCAGCATAAGAAATGCAAAACCTGTTCAATTAGGGGCATTGAATCTTAGTTATTCTCATAAAATGTAATTTTGTTAAATTCAATATTTACAATATTTGGATTTTCTGTAATACTTTTGACCTGTAACTTCAAGCCGTTGGTGATCGATGAAGTTAGAATCAGTTTGTCCACGTGACGTAAAAGTCTTTTAAAAATATCTTTTTTATATATGCAAATAATTTCTAACTCATGAATGTATCAATGCTCGAAGTTGCGATCCCTTGTCTTGCGGAAGTATTACAATATGTTTAACGGTTAAATTATTCCGGAGCAGCATAAAATCCTCCACTAAACAAGAAGAAAACTGACCCAACTAGAAATATACCATTTTTTCAGATAAATACTTACACCGACGCTATAAAACTGGACACAGAACTACGAAATGCCGCATTTCGTGAATGGAGCCATCCGTTCTTGCCAATTCAAAAGTGAAATATGGTGCTACTTAGCAGTTAAAAGTCCTGACCAGAATGCTTTATAAAAACTAAATAGTTTTTCGACTTGTGTCACTTTTCTAGTGGGTGTACGACATTACTCGAAAGTCCGATGAAAGAATTGACAATGAGATCTGTGATTGGCTCTATCCATGATTGTTTACACTACGTCATAAATCATATTAAATTGTAATTTCGCAATAAAACTGATTTTATTTTTCTAATTAATTCTAATGTCTTAGAGGCATTACTGACTAAACGGAGTTTTCGCAACCTTTCAATTTTATTTTAAGGTATGACGTGGCACTAAAAAAGCAATCAGTCCTTGTCTGGAAAACAGTCTATTTTTCCGAAGAATTTATATGTTTCCTAAAGAAGAAAGTTTGTAAAGTTGGGAAAAATTTTGAACAAGGAAAGTCCATTTCTCCTATGTGATCCAAACAAAATCAAAACTACATGTCCTCGAATAAACCCTGGGGGTGATCTGCTAGGGATGGGCAAAATGGTGGAAGATAAGACAAAGCGATGAGGGTGGGGCGGATGGGCCAATGAGGACAAACCATAACAGAAAAGATAAGAGGATGAGCAGGCGGGCATGCGCCCGCTCGGGACAGCTGACAGGACGCATCGCTGCGCATCATCCTATCTATATGGGGAACAAAATGGCGCCATCATCCCCCGAGCGAAACCACCCCTTCGAAGGACATATGTAAAACGGCCGGTTCGCCTCATTTACTCTCGGATCCGGAAGAATCCGGGTGAACCGCCATCGGAGATGACCGGGATGATTGATGTTCCCATGGAAATCCTAACGATCAACGATCGATGATCTGAAAGTAAGAAAATATGAATAATATACTCGTGATGTAACGTATATCATCGTCATGATTGTTTTATTATTCTAACTGTTGGAAAGTCGCCGAATTAATGCCAGTGAATTAAATTTTTATTTTGAATTCTAGTAATAAAAATATTTTTACAAAAATATATAAATTCAGTAATTAACCTCTATAAAAAATGTAGGAACAAGCGATACAGTTTTTTCCCGACAAATTACCTCTTCATAATTTGAAATTAGCCATTTTTCGCCCCAAATTAAAAAAACTTAGTTTCCAACTACCCCTTTTTAACTTTAAATCAACCATTTTTAACATCAAATGAACTTTTTTTTAATTATAAAAAATTAAATATAAAAACAAATGATTCTTCTTTTAATTTGATATTTTTTTAAATTTGCTAAACAAATCTGCTTTAGGTTCTCGCACATTGGGATTATTAATCAATTAAAATCAACGTCCATCAGATTTAATTCTTACGTTTCTCACTGAAGATGGCGCAATGCCGAAACATGTTTGCATAACAAAAAAAACCGGCGAGTAAAGACAGACTTAGTAGTGCCCGGGTGCTGGTTCAACATGATTTTTTATATAGATAATCTTGCTAAACAAATCTGCTTTAGGTTCTCACACATTGAGATTTTTAGTCAATTAAAATAAACCTCCATCAACCTTAATCCTAAAGTGGCCGTTAAGCCGCTTGACCCTGATGCAATTCGTGTGGTAATTAATTACAATAAACAAATTGCATAATTCAATTTTTGTTCATAAAGGGCGGGCCAGATTCAACATGTTGTCCGGGCGTAGGGCGAACAATGCGACCAACATGTTTGTATATAATCAAGGATGATGGGCGGTGCATTGTTGCAATTGATGGGGTCTAATCAACCCGACTAACCGGCTCCAACGCCAAATCATCCGTTATTATCCACCGATATAGAAGGCGCATTGTTACCGTTAACGCGAAATTACACATTTACGATCTTATTTGTAATCTGTTAATTACATTATGCGCTTTCGTGTGTGCATTCCATAAATTCCGTAAATATTTACGTAACCTAATAAATTTGCTGTGTATACGCGTTGAAAGCAGGTTCGCACTAAGGGTGCCCAAGGTTGAAGGGACTATTTTCAGGAAAGAACCAACACTCAATTTAGTCCGTCACAGAATCAAAACCACTTTAAAAACGATTGCATAAAATTATGAGAAGTAATCCCTGTCATAACGAAGGGCATAGCATGGGCTACCGAAGTCGAGACTATTACAATACATTCTCCATATTACTATTAAAAAATAGGGTTGGCGGGATTCGAACGTAGGACCGCTAGCATGGCAATACCCTAACCACTCGGTCACCTCAAGCACATTAAGTTAAGAGAATCTAATAATCAAGAAGTACTTGTCTCACTTCTTATCCAGTTCTTGAATTGTACCGGTTCTTTCCATTTTTCCTTTTTCTAGGACCTTACGTACACTAACTGACAGAAGCACAGAACAAACTCCTGGATCACAAGGATAGCCAGTAAAAAAAAAAATTTAATTCCATCCCTAAATGGTCCATATGGAAAATCCATGAAAATGCCGAAGTGGGCTGAAGAAGAGAAGAATTATGTACTTATATTAAAATGTCATACTTGCACTCTGCATCGCCTTAGAAAAGTACATTAAAACAGAGTCCCTCGTGGACGAATGTATGGATTTAAACTGCATCCCCCGAATCTGTTTTGCTCTGCCGATAAAATTCATCCTGCCAAATAAAATTATTATCTGATGATGATGGTTAAAGAAGACGAAGAAGTTGTGCTTTGTGTTCCCAAAGCCATCTGGCTTATTGTACCTTCCTACTTCCATAATCTAGTCAATCGATTCAATAATTCTCTTCTGACGGTCATTGGATCATTGACTGTCGTTACTGAAACCCTTCCTCTGGGTTTTCTTTGTTATTTCTCCATTGAGCGGTCGTTTCACATTCATCATAATTAATATCTGACGTTCTTATTATATTTGTTATATTACCGGCAGACCTCGAAATTCACAGGTGTTTCGTTCTTATACGTCCAGTCGGGTGTTGCCAACAGCAAGGTCAATTCAGCACCCAACGAAGGCATTTCTTAGATCCAAGCCCATTCACACTGTCATTCATTCTTAAATCCATTTTTTTTAATTTTCAATTTACAAACCATTCACTCAATTATGGTTGTGGAGTTGGGTTACTTCTCAATATTCCGCCATTGACCGTCTCACATTACTCATTCAAACCACTCAATAAAAAGCTTCACTCTCAACACACGTTCCGGACACAAAACTATCTTTAATATATATAATAAAACAACCCTCCTCCAAGATTGAACAGGGGACCCAGATAATTGCCATCACCCGGGCATACGTGTGCTTTGGCCCAAAAGTGTCCTTGTTCCAACCTAGCCTTAGTTGGCGGACGGGACGTCCCAACCTCCGGACTTAACAACCACCCTCTGACACTTTAAATACACTGATAACGTGATTAAAATAAAGTGGCAGCGTCGCTGGGCCGGGTCGGCAGAAAACCTCTCAAGGATCAAGAACACTGTTGATGCGTGGCACTGAGGAACTCGATCGTAGAAGATGGATCACTGGTTTAAGAAAAAGGCCATGAGAGGATGACACTTGACGCTTACTTTTAAGCCAAAGCCCGTTATGTAATGAAAGGTTGCTCGATGTGTCCCAGTAAATAATAAAATTCTTGTAGAGAACGCGAAGGAATGGCAACCATTCCGTATGAAAATAAATTACAAATAAATATTCACACAAAGGCATGCACAGAGAGAGAGAGAGAGAGAGAGAGAGAGAGAGAGAGTGAGAGAGAGAGAGTGAAAGAAAGATTATTATATTACGGAGATTATTAATTTTATTAGAGAATACCTTAATGTGTAGGTAGCGAAGAGAAACCATTCCTCGATAAATTGTATTCCTCTTTCAAGGTGTCGCATTATAGATCAAATTTAAAGAAAATTATGTACCATATTGATGAGTTTGATGTTTTAACACCATGATTATATTATTCTCGAGAAATGTATAACATTATCGCTAAAAGATACTTTCCACTATTACTATAATAATACGTGAGCATGTTTAACCGGTTGTATGTTGTTGAGGGACAAAGTGACATTTTCGTGTTGGTCATTGAGAGTAATGGGTACGTGATATGAAGCGGTAAATAAGATGAAGGGATCGAAACCAGGTTTTAAAAACTGTGTCTTACGTGACCGTGCGAGCTTTATGTGTGATGATGTAGGTTGGCCGGGAGCGAGATATGAAGGGTAATTACGAATTGACGTGATCTCCGCCGCCACCCCTCGCCGTAACTCCTCGACGGTATCAATCATAGCCCTTTCCTTATCTTTTTGCCCTCCACCAACACAAAGACACGCCGTACAATTTCACATACTTAACACGGTTCGTTGGGGCACATTCGCACGGCAGGTCCGGTCCGATCGTGCCCACCACAATTAGACAGTATTTCCATCGGTGGTCCGGCGTTCTATATATGACTATAAATTTTCCTGCCTGTTAAAAAAGAAAAGTCGCGGAGTACGACGTCAGTGCTGAATTGCGATTTCACATCGTTATTTGTGTTCAAAACCAACGGGCGGTTAAAGTCTGTAAATTCACTTCATTCCAGCCTCTTTGCCCATAAAAGTGTTGCCTGGTTACGCAAATAATTCTACATAGACATAAAAGCCTTATTTTCTTATAGAATCAATACAACAATCGTGTCTCTTAAGACTTAAAACCAATTGTAAAAAGCTACTATGGATGGAATAAACAGAACCTTTTACCATAAAAGCCTCCCTCCTATTCTTTTTTCTTCGTCACACATATCTCTCACCCTGTATTGTTCATTTTTTACCAACCCTCCTTCCTCTACGGGAAAATAACAATTCCTTCGGTGAGCACCCTAAGGTTCGTTGTAAATGTCAAAATCTCTCTCTCTCTCTCTCTCTCTCTCTCTCTCTCTCTCTCT
>CM077103.1:26517192-26534365 GCA_039619505.1 Cimex hemipterus | reverse complement strand
AAAATTATTGGAGCTTGGCTATGAAACTTTGCCTCACCCACCCTACTCTCCGGACCTCTCGCCTACTGACTACCATTTTTTTAGACACCTGGACCACTACTTACAACACATAATATTCAAAAATCAAACGGAACTGGAAAATGCATTTATTGACTTTATCAATTCTAAAAATTCTGAATTCTACTCAGACGGAATTAATAAGTTACCAACACGTTGGGAGAAATGTATTGAGAGTATGGGAAATTATTTTGATTAAAGAACATTGCTTTAAAGTAACTAGTTTCTTTTTTTTTGTTTAATACCAAAATCCTGCATTATTTTCCGGACAACCCAATAATTAGATTTTAACCATCGCTTAAACTCTTGAATTTCACTGTGATCAAAATGATGATTGTGATGAATTTATGTGATCATTATAATCATCGTTTGTATCACAGTGAAATTCAAGATTTTTTCTTATGAGGGGTTCGCAATAGTAGAGTTTATACTACTCCTCGGGGTGCCGGAGTTTTGTTCGTATTTAGGGCGCTGGATTCGAACCCGGTTCCTTTACCTTATAGCTATGAGGGTCGTGCCAGCGCCTAAATCGTTGCGGCAACCGACGGGGATGAACTTGTTGTTACATGATACACTGATTACTTTAGGGTATCCGTTTATTTATTTAGAGAAAGATAGAGCGCGTGAGGCGGAAAACATATTAGCATTTTCTAGTTTGTTTCTCTGTTTTATTTCAGATCTGCGGACTGTACTTCTCTGACGAAAGGTGTACATATTGAAAGTAGCAGAACATTTCCTAAAATTTCTTCCATCGAAAGGAGAAAAACCGCAGTTAAATAATAACGAAGTATTATAATAAAGGGCGAATAAAAACAATGTTTCCGCTCACGGTGAAATTCTCAATCCAGCAACCAAAACTGAAAAGCCATTATACAATAGAAAATTAGTACACTAGTTCTCAACAGCCCCTAACGATTACAACTAAACTAAGACTAAGTCTAGCGAGACTAGTAAGTCGTTTAGTTTACCATTAAGATACTCTTGTCAACCAGATTCACAGGATAATCGATTAATGATTCTTTATCTTTAGTTTTATCTAACTCAACTATGAGTCAATAATGGTAGGTTGGCTTGTCTGTTAATTTGGTAGTAGGGCGTTTTAATATGTGTACTCATGTAGCATATGTTTGACAAATTTATTTTTATGGACAAATCTCCTAATGTATAATAATTACTGCTTGCTCGTAATTCTAGTTTAAACCTGGGTGCATTTTTTGATTTAAAAAAAAAAAGTGATCTATTCAATGTCATTGGACAATTTGTAACGGGAGATTTTACAATATCCGTATATATATTTTCCTGCTGCAAAGTTTTTCTTGTGTTTTATTATCCGAGGTTAGGTTAGGGCGGCACGGGGAAGGGTGGAGGGTTGTATCTAGTGAGATATATAAAGACACTGGTGGTGGGAGACAGTGTCGGATCAATGCTTGAGGGGTCTGCGCCTTGCTACCCCTCTGTATCCTCAACCAAACCGCAACCCTCACCCCGGTACGAAATACCGAACCGAGACACCTCAACAACATCTAATATCCGACGGCATCCGGGTTAAACGGGCCTCCAACTTTTATTGTGATTAATGGCACCCCAGGGAAATCCCCTATGTAAATGGTTATTGTTTCTGATTGCCGTTTTACCCCTTTGTGCGATTTCGCCGAGTTGAGAGTCACCTTTACCCAGAAGGCAATATTCAACCATTTGATATGAATCGTTACAGAATAATGAGTGATAACAATAAAAAAATATACGCCCGTATTATTTACGACAGCTAAAAGTTAACGTAACTAGAGTAAATTCCACACGCTTATAAAACTATGTGAAAATAGTTTTCGTTCAATTTGGTCGTTTTTATATTTATGATTGATGGCCACCCTTTAACCGACCTGTCTTTGATTCGATTTGATACTTTGCCACCCGATTATAAACAAACCAATATTACCATTACACCCCTTACATGTACCTAATATGCATTACGACAATTACATCTTTTAAGCAGCCCCTACACTTCCTTGGAGGGGGATTAATTATGAGCATTAATTTGGGGAAAATCATCAGTAGAGGTAATACCCCGCACAAACATTGAAATTTTGATCAATATATGACACATTATACGAATAAAGTATGGCAAACTAAGAAAACCACCGGCATTATTAATTTCTTTCAAATGTTATTATTATAAAATACAAACAATTTTAATATTAATGCTTTAATTTTAATAATTTTAAATGTTAATATAAATATTGTAACTTTCATCATGGTTTTTAAATGTATTGCTTAAGCATTCGAGGAGAGATAAATCTTAAACTTTAATCCTATGCATTTACTTTTTCATATTTTCGCCTTTTCTTCGGTGGCCGCCCATTCTAAAGTTTTTACAAACGGGCATTATTTTATTTATTTATTGTAGTTTACTCAGTTCCTCATTAGATTTTCTAAATTTGTCGTTAAACGAATCGATCTTTGCTGTTTGGTACACATTTAAATCATTTGGACACAAACTGAAGTTGCACGTTGTGAACTGTTATATTATTAATGTAAATAGAAAACAACAATGGCGAAAGGGTGGCCTTGAGAGATCCATGGTTCATGTTATTCAAAGAAGAAGTATATTCTTTATTTTATAATTGCCGAGGTCAGATTTCTCAGGTATTTTTTCAAACAAATCTTTATAAGCAAACTTTGTGTTTGGTTATAAGATTCTATGGTTTGTGATATACTGTTAAAAGCGTTATCGAATTTGACCAATGTCACTATGTTTACTTTTGTGTAAAATCTGTGAGTAGGTCATGATTTACAAAACTGAATCTATCAACTCACCTCACCGTCATCAGTTCTATTAACTCGTTAAGTAGTTTTCGCCGGTGTTTTCTCAGATTTGTATGAAAGAAACGGTTCTGTGGTATATCTAATCTATTTTTAGGAATGTACATCATCGATAAAATATTGGATAAGTGATTTCTAAGATTTTTAAGAAATAGAAGATTTTGTGGTGTATTTAATCTTTTTTTATATATAAATCTCTGATAAGATTTTCTAATAAGCAATTTCAAGATGTCTAAGAAAGAATAGGGTCTGTGGTATATCTAACTTTTTTTTGGGTGGGGGGGGATATACATCACCAATAAGTCATTGAAAAAATTATTTATAAGCTTCCTTAGAAATACAAAATTTTGTGGTATATTTAATATTTTTTATATAAATTTCTGATTCTAATAGGCGATTTCTAAGAATTCTATAAGAAAGAAAAGATTCTGAAGTATATCTAAACTTTTTTGGCAGATAAACTTCACCGATAGGATATTGGAAAAGATGGTTTCCAAGATTTCTAATGAATAAAAGATTTTGTGGTATATTTAAACTTTTTTTATGTAAATCTCTGAAAAAAAAATTCTAATAAGAGCTTTCAAGGTTTCTAAGAATGAAAACGATCTGCGGAATATCTAAACTTTTTTGGAGTAGACACATCACCAATAAGGTATTGAAAAAGTGATTTCTAAGGAGTCGAAAATTTTGTGGTATCTTTTTTATATAAATTTATGATTCAAACAGACGATTTCAAGATTTCTATAAGAAAGAAAAGATTCTGAAGTATATCTAAACTTTTTTGGCAGATAAACTTCACCGATAGGATATTAGAAAAGATGATTTCCAAGATTTCTAATGAATAAAAGGTTTGTGGTATATTTAAACTTTTTTATGTAAATCTCTGAAAAAAAATTCTAATAAGAGATTTCAAGATTTCTAAGAATGAAAACGATCTGTGGAATATCTAAACTTTTTGGGGAGATATACATCACCGAAAGAATATTGAAAAAAGTGATTGCTAAAGAATAGAAAATTTTGTGGTATATTTAATATTTCTTTTATATAAAACGCTGATAAGATTTTCCAATAAGCGATTTGAATATATCTAAGAAAGAAAAGGTTATGTGGTATACTTAATCATTAGCATTTTAATCTCCAATCGTCTATGCTAAATAAAACAAAAAACTGATAATTTGGTTCGTTTTTGTAAATAGGTCAAAAACCTCTGTTCCCTTACAAAAATGGAACAAGTGTCTTCTGAGAAATAAAAAGTCCTGTGATAATTCAAAATTATTTGGGGAGGTGAGATATACACCGACAAGATTTTTGAGAACAAGTGATTTCTAAGAAAGAAAAGGTTCTGTAATATATTGAATTTGGTTAGTAAAGAATTTGTACTGTTTTTAATTTTTTTTTTTTAATCGCCCTTCTTATGTTCCCCCAAATAAACCAAAATTGCAATATTGAGGCTCGTTTTTGAAAGAAAGCCAGAAAATATTTGTTTACTTTAAAAAAATTAAAAAATTTTAAAAAAAGCGACTTCTAGTAAATAAAAAGTCCTGTGGTATTTATAATCATTTTTTGAATAAATTTTTGGGAGGATATTTTTTAATTTGGAAAATAACATAAGTCTTTCCAATCCTAAGTTTTCAATTTTTCTGTGTTAATACAATGATTGTAACTTTAAAAAACATAATCTTACGATATAATAATTGTCAATAAATTGTTATATTTTGTGAGCGTACTGCTATATTGATAATGTGTAGAGATTAGTGAGTTAATTTATAATTATTCAGATATCGTGAGATGCGGTCTGGTGTGATGTAGGTTTCAGAAAAACATTTTCTTTATCGTGCCAACGTTCCGATCTTTATTGAGATCATCTTCAGGGCTCAAAGTGTTTGTCTTCTGTGTAATTGCGCCATTCTTGCGTGTCGTTTTGCGAGTGCTTTTGCTGTTTTATGTTTCATACATAAAAACATCAAACATAATACAGCAAAATCTCACTGGCACTCTCAACACGACACGCAAGAATGGCACAATTGATTGAAGTGTGTGCACAAGTGAGTAAAAATGCTTTGATTGAATATCAAATATATTTTGCATTTTATAAATTCACTTTTCCACATCCTATATGTATTTTTTAAATGTAAACAATGTTTGTAAATCTCAGGCCCTGAAGATGATCTCGATAAAAGATCGAAACGTTGGCACGATAAAGAAAATGTTTTTCTAATACTTACCAGACCGCATCTCACGATATCTGAATAATTATTTATTGATAATCGTGAAATTTATGACATATGTGGCAGATATGAAAAGTTGAATTATTTATTTTTGTAATTATATTGTGTATTTTATGATACGTACTATCTTGTCGAATTTTACCAAAAGCTTGATAGTAACTATCGTATACGACAATCCATGATTGAAAACTGTTTTTAAAAAATCTATGATTATTCCTATTCACCGAGTGCGTTTATTAAGGTTAGTTCAAAAAACACTCTCCATGTTAGAAGAAGACTTCTATAAAATAATATGTTTGAATGCTTGTGTTCCAAACGCTAAATCTGAGCTATTAGGTTGATTATCGTAGAACAGAAACATTTAGATTTTTAAGAACGATAAAACAGTTTTTTTTCTCTCTTCGTGTTATTGCCCCTATTAAAGGTGAGCTCTATCTATTTTTCACAATTAGAGGATAATACGGCAATTTCGAGAGGGAAAATTTCCGCAGAGATAATGGGCCAAGCTCGGGTTTTAGGCCATAAAAACGCAGGGGCGGGGGTGGCGTCGAAGGTTATAAAAGCAGCCGTGAGGGTGCGAGGGGTTAATGTGAGGTCCGTGGGTTAATTGGCAGAGTTAACTCCTTAACAATAACAGTGAAGATAAGCAGGGCTTGGTGCGTGACTCTCGACTGTTGATTGATACGGCCGCGGACCGTAATACCCTCCAACTCGCAACCTCTAATTTTACAGAAGGATCGAGGGATTAGTGTCTGACTAGGTTAATCCATCCAGATCGTTTGGTATCTCTAAAATCGAACTATCCGTTTCAGTTGTTTCTGACGTGTTTGAAGTGGCTAAACGAGGCTCATGCACTACGTCCATTAAATATGACAATTGCTATCCTTCTCATAATGATTACAGATCTGGCTTCTAGTATTCAATTATCCTCCGTGATGAGAATTAGCAGATTTGCTTGGCATACTTTCTATCCTAGCCACCGCCTATGATGCAGCAAGGTGTGCAGTTTAGATGAGACTTTCCTGAAGAAATCTTTTGTTTGTAATATATTTCCATCCTGGGATTTTTCCCAGCTGTTTGATATTTTACACACACAAATGTTCTGATACTATTGATGTTGCTGAGAACACCTTCTAGGCTAGTTTATTAGTCTCCTTGTTATCATTTGTCCCACGGGTCCAGAGAACAAAACAACAGACAGGTTGTTTGCTGTTCCTATTTCTTCCAGTACGCACATGCAGTCCGAAATCCACTAAACACACTACATAGTTATTAATGTACCTCTTTTAAAGCTATCATTGGGGTTGCTTTTTCGTTAAGTATTCTGTAGAGTGTATACAATAGAACGGCAAAATGAGTTAGTTCAGGTAAAGCGAAACCTTCAAAACGGAGTAAGGGAAAGTAGCGTGAATTTTTATCCCATCGTGAGTTTATAACAACATACTTTGCAATTTATCCTTTTTTTATGGGGCCAGGTTCTTCTGGTATAAGTGAGTAATCTTCTTTGGTTCGTTCATCTGCCTCTTCGCTTGTACTGTGCCAGGGGCAAAAGTTCCGTACATCCCGTACATGATCTTTACCTCTTTGTTTTCCTGTATGTATTCTGTAAGCAATTGTTTCAAACCAGCAAATGGGTTAGTGTAATTTATGCTAATCCTCCAAAAATGTGTGTAAAAAAACTAGCGTGGATTGGTGTTTTGGAATTGCTTTTTTGAATAAATTGAGGTCCTACTGGCGATGCTCGAACCCTCCCTGATTAATTTCTATGCCCCGCAGTTGAAGTAGTGTGTCTGCTGACCGTTTGATTTCATTTATTCCCCAGTTCATTCACGCAGTCCCATACAGCACATGATCTTACAGTTGATCCCAGCAAAATAGTTTTAAAAAAATGTTGGAGTAGAAGAGATCTGTTAAGATAGCTATACAAAGATACACGATTCTGATATATTGGAGAATGTTGAAAGTTTTTTTTATGAGGATTTGTTTTCGTCTGATTTCCTCTACTAGGTCTTGCTGAATCAGGCTGAAACGTCGGCGGTATCGTTTGTGCACGTGAGGAGTACTGAATCCAAAGGAATATCTGAAGTGTATACTGAAAGAAGAATGGGACTAAAGAGTCTGCCTTGCGGAACTCTAGCTTCAGCATATGTAAAGTGAGGAAGGAGATTTCTATTCGTATTTGAACGTACGTATTGGATAGTTTGAAATTTAGGATGAGCTAATAAATGAAAAAAATTTCAAAGTTTTTGTCTTAGAAGATCTATTTTTTCTAATCCCATATGGAGACATATATATCTATGGACCATTGTTTTACCTCAGATTTTGTTTTATGTGTTTGATGTAGATGTAATTTTTCCAGTGTATGGTTTACGGCGCCCTTTAAGAACCACTCTGCCTAAAGCACGATCGCTGAGTCCTGTTTCATCAAGAAACTTGATTAATAGGCATGGTTTTAGTGGTTGAAAATGGTCTATGGTCACATGATACATCCCAAAACATTTCCTCCTGCGGGCTAGTGTAGCGCCGCAGTTTGTTAGTAAAAGTTTTGGTGTCTCTTCTGCCTCCTTGCAGGATCTACATGTGCCATCTTGGATTGTTCCAATTCTCTTTAAAGCTCCATTTAATTTGCAGTGTCCTGTTGGGATTCGCAGGATGTTCCTGCTTCTTTTGACCCATTCTGTGCTTTTTTTGTTGCCAAAATTGGTTACAAGATTCTTGGATTATATATGCACAGTTTTATTTATTTGATCAGCTCTCTTTTTAATTATACTATACCATAATTTACTCGCCAAATTTTTCCTTCATCGGCATACTACTTGTGTCTTTAATGAGCTATCGTGGGTTCTCTTAAGGTATGCAACGAACGTGAACCTTAGGTCAAGAACTTCTTACTTCTAAGCTTCTTTTTTGGAATCCATTCTTTGTTGGTTTCGCAGTGTTGTAGTTGTATGAATGGTTGGTACAACTCATTAAGGTTTTTAGTTGAGATGAAAAAAGCAATTGGCGGGATTCGAACTACCGACCTTCGGCTAGATACGCCGCTGCTCTACCAATTGAGCTATCGTGACCTCGATCCACTCGGACATCAACTTTCTATCTCAACCTCATCTTTAGAATTTTCCCTCCTTTTTGCCATTTTTCAAATGTCGTATAATCGGTTTGATTTTCGACGACAATTGAAATGTCGACGGAGAGCTTTAGTGAAGTGTACATCATTTTTAAATCATTAAATCACTACTTTCCGCTTGACCAATTACAACTGTTGATTTTAAGGGTTTATATTTAGACTCTTGGCTGTTGGTTTTCATTCTGTTCGCAGCCTTTTTCTTCTTTTCACAGTGCTTAATTTTGTCTCAAGTTCTGGGGGAAATATTCCTTGAAAAATTGACATTTATTTCCTTCCACCCTGCCTCCTGTGTCTGTTGATTTTGAGGTATATTTGCACTGTGCTATACCCTGTGTATTTCCTAAAAATGTGAATGAGTATTAACACTAGAGAAGGTAAGAACTAAACATGGATCACGTCATGATTTATATTTTTGGAAATTTGAGATTAAGACCATCGAACAAAATAAGTGCATAACTTAACTCTCTCACCAAGTTGTTAATCTGTATCTGGTTTAATGAAACCTACATACCGCCTCCAAATGCTCAGCATGAGTTTTATTCCAAAATGCATTCGGAAAACTTTCGTCAATTTGGACTTACGCTTCAGACTATAATGCTAGTGACATGACTTGGTTATCCAGTTTTTATTGCAAGCAGTGGCACGTAACGTTTACGACCATTCTTAATGGTTGTTCATCTAATTGAATAAGCAACCGTAAAACATGTAGAACAAAACGCCATAATAACTTCAAGATGTCTATCACAAGAATTCAAAAGTATCAAACAAAGACATTATCACAGAGTGAGCATGAACGAAAGCAATTGAGCTCCTTTAAAAGATAGTCCTTACTCTCAGTTTGTTGTTTTCGACGATTCGACTTATTAATCAGTCTTACACGTTTGTAAAACCTTCAAACTGATGATGTCCGCGTAATGCTTGAAACCGGATCGTTGAAAACAATAAACTATGTGTAAGTACAATCCTCTAACGTAGTTTAACATCATACTCACCCCAGTTTTATAATTTGTATTAAAGCCATTGGGGTCGATGTGGGAACGGGTAAGATTGATGCCCGTACCCTTCCGAGTCCGAAAGAGTAGTTCGCCTGTTACTAATTGTTCAGATCGATGTCGATATTTGCCTAACGAGGGAAGGATCCGTCATTCGTCCGCTCGTTAACTCTAATGCGACATGATTTACATAATTGTTCCGCGCTTAATGATCCCACTGCGATCAGCGGCCGTCGACTGTAATCCATGCACGTACGAAATTTCGGTTCATCAGTGTTGAACCTTAATGCTGACCCTCGTCCACGAAAAACAGGCTAAACGTCATTGCAGACGTTATTTGTTATCAAATATGTGAAAATTTTCCTTATATAATAAAACCTCTTGCTAAGGGACATTCATGGTGTCACTACTTTCGTCCTCTTTCAAAAGATGTCCTGTTGTTTTTATTTTATTTTTTATTTTATTTTTTTTTTTTAATCTGATAACCCACAACTGTCTGTTTAATTCGCAAGATACGTCATGTGAGGTTTTCAATTTTCAACATTTTCAATTTCTTTGCTGTCTTTTAAAATCTACATTTTGCTAAACTTTAATTTATCAGCTCATGACTGCTCTTAATAGAACTCCCAAAATTAGCCATAGTGGGTAGGTCAGACCCATGTTTTTTTTTGTTTTTTTTTTTTTTGTTTTTTTTTCATGTATTCATTTATTTTACAACAGCGTGAAAAATGCACCAAGCAATAATTATGTTATTCACAATGATATATTGTATGCACATTTACACGTCTGGTGTGATTGATTTGAACGGCCACCATTCAGTGTGCCTTTATGACGTGAAGTACAGCAGTTCAATCAGTTGCCGAAGATTCAGAATCACAGGGTCACTAGGCCATCTGTGCTTCAGTCTTCTATGAAAATTGGAAGAAAGGGTCGACTGGCTGTACAGGTATGAGGTTCGTAGTGAAATTTATTGTAGCGGGAGTATGCCACATTTAGGATGTAGGATTGAGGGCTGAGTGGATAGTATGGTAAGGTGACGACTATTTTGCGATTGATTTTGGTTTTTAGGGGTTGGATTTGTTAAGATTAGAACTGGCTGTCCCGTACAATTTAAGTTTGTAAGCCAAAATTGGGGAGATTATAGTAGTTAGTCACGATGCCTTTGGCCGAAAAATTCAGCTTCTGGCACCGCTCTCGGAGCACGTCTCGAAGAACCATGGACATCACGCCCTTCGCCTCCGCAACACGGCTTAGTGCGTAGCCAGATTCATATACCACTGCAAGATCTAGTACATTTACTTCATCTTGATTAGTGGCGACTATGACTATGTCAGGTCACAGCGTTTGCCCATCGTCGGTCCTTAAGGGGAGCTCGACGCTAACTGCGTACTCGGAAGCACGTAGACCGGCAACAAGGACATCGGACTCGACGGGCATGTGGACAGCAAATATAAGGGAGAGCGATTCGTTACCATCCCCACATCTCCTACATTCGACTGGCTAACTATTGTCTGCTCTCCTCATGGCCTCCCTCGTTCGCATCGAGTTGGCCAACAAACCGGGACTCCTGACGGATCAGACGATGGCCAGAAAGACACCGGTTGCCCACCGCGTCGCCGGTAACACCATGCCCTGTGGCACCCAGGCTCGCCCAGTAGTCGAGCTCTCCTTTATGAAGACGTCGTTTTAGCGAGTGCAGGGCAGTGTAGTTGATCGGCCACTCCCCTACACCGAACCGGACGCACGCCTTGTTCAGACGCTCGCCGACGCGGTTCAGTTCGTAAACCTTACTGACCCACGGGTAAAGGTACAGTGAATTCGTTTTAGTTCGTATGTTGTGTGTGTGTGTGTGTGTGTGCTGTGAGGATTCCATTTAAGTTTTGATGTGTTTGTCAAATTTTGTTGTCGACGGAGAGTTTAGATTTGTTGTCCAGTGAACTTTTAAGTAATCGATATCGTCGGTTTATCCAAGTTGCGAACGTGGATTCAGTCGCTTGTATAGTTTAAGGAGGAAGGAAGTGAAGGTTACGTTTTGAGAGGTGTCGGGATAGGAAGAGATATCAGCAGTATACACAGAGTTTAATACTGTTAAAATGAAAGACCACCGTCCCTCTTGTACAGGTATGCGAGAGATACTACTGTAAAGTATCCTTAAATAAAGAAGTCTGTAGAAGGAGGACCATGAGTTTGCACCCATGCGCCAAACATGATCGTAACCAACATCGAGGAAAATCCCCGAGCAGGATTTCTTCTTCTTAAGGGAGAATGCGATGATGATCACAACTCGATAGCACCGCTGTAGAATGGTGACTCCTAAATTCAAGCAGAATTGTGTTATGCATTCGAGAATTATTGGCTTACAAGGGAGGGTTTAAAGCAGTTTACCAAGAATTGGCATTAAACCGATGAGACGGTAGATATTCAAAAGGTGGTTCGTTGAGTGTATTGGGTGAACCATGGAACGATTTCATGACGAGGAGAAGTGCGTGGTTGAATGGGCAAATAACGATATAAAAAATGACACAAGATTTATTCGCGCTTTCGATTACTGTTCCGATCCTATTCCCACTATTTATTTAGGTATATCAATTTTGCTTATTAACGATGATGTAAAAAAATTATCGACACAGTCTAAACTATCATTTCATTCTCCAGCAGCGGAAAAATTTGTTCCTCAAACTATATATTATAAACAGTCCTACAGTTATTAACTTGAACAGTACTCTAGTACTTTTGATGACGGACGCCTACTTTTGATGATGAGGTTTCGAAGTCGTTTTATACGTCGGTCATATGCCTATTAACGGTTGTACATTGGAAAAGTTACTTTATAAGTGCTCTTAACTAGAAATAAACTCAAGAAGTTGAGTGCTTTTCGATTTCTCGATCACCGAGGGGGAAACCATGACCGATTATTCTGGGCATGCTAAGCGCCTTGAATAGTTATGGCAGAAGACATCGATTTTGATTTATTCTTTTTATTTTAAATTACGTGACTTAGGTCTGAAGAGTAGTTTTAATTGAAAAGAGTTCTTTTTCAAACTTCTCTAATCCTTTGAGTCGAAAGGAGAAAAAGAACTGATCATTAAACTAACTTCGAAACGGCTGCGATCAATTCAACCTAGATCAACAATAAAAGTTCGACTGTAAAAACGATTTGGTTACATTATTTTGACATTTTACCTACCCTCGCGGATGTAATAAAAGTGTTTCGTTTAAAGCCAAACCGTGTGATTAAAATGGCAAATAATTCATCTAGTTAAACCCATCATTTAAAAGAAAACCATGCAATAGCATTGCTAAAACAATCGTTTTCTTAATATGCGACAAAGTAATCTATTCAGAAACGCCAATCGTGGTCAAATACCGTCTTGTCATAAATACTGGATTAACTTCCGTTTCTTCCGAATTCCCGTTGGGCTGGTTGTAAAGGCGTTTTGGGCCGTCCTTGGCGTGATTCTGTCCCATGGAAGTTATTAATGCCTGTAATCTCTCAATGCTCTCATTAGGGCTCACGTGAGGCAGCGGGACGCCCTTTTCCACCCTTTCTCAGGCCATAACGTTGCCCAATAAGTCAACTGCCAAAATAATGAAAATAAACAAATTGTTATTTGGTTTGTTCCCTGTTTTATTTAACTTATTAAAAAACTATGTTCATACACGCAAACAACTGACATTGCTAACCTCTTTTTCTCTTCTTTCCATTTTCGGAGTACAGAATTATGGGATAGAAAAATTTCGTCATATAACGCAAATATTACTATAAATAATAAAGCTACGAAAAAAAATTATTGGCATGTTTTTTTCAACTGCCAGTCTAGTGAACTCGCTTTGACTAAAAAATTAGCTTTTGAAAATAAGTTCTATTCTTGATATTTTTCAATTAATTAAGGTTTTTATCTGGGATAAAAAAAGTCTTTGTCAAGAGCGGGATTCGAACCCACGACCTTCCGCTAGATACGCCACTGCTCTACCACTTGAGCTGTCATAGGTTTCGATCCACTCGGACTCTAACTTCTCATCTCAACCCCACCTTTTGAATTTTCCCTCCTTTTCGCCACTTTTCAGTTAGTGACCGAGTGGATCGAGTCACTATAGCTCAAGTGGTAAAGCAGGCGGCGTATTAGACGAAGATCGTGGGTTCGAATCCCGCTCTTGATACTGTCTTTTTTACCTCAACGAAAAATCTTAATTAATTGAAAGATATGAATTGGTAAAGCGGACCACAAAACCAGCGAATACATGATATTATCAGTTCGTTGAGGTATTTTTCATGTGGTCTACGGGGACATGAGCCTTTAATTTGATCTTGGAGTGCCTACCTTAGCCGAGCTGGTCTGTCACCTACGACACTGACGAAAAAAAACACTTGCCAAATGGGTGGGCAGTTCCTCACATTCTGTGCATGCCCATATGTTAATCGGTTTGAAATGAAATTGGCAGAGGACTATTTATATCAAACCGCAATAATTGATCATATGGATTCGGGGTTTTGATAAATACAAGGAATCTACCACAGAAAGACATGGAACAAAATTTTGGAAGACAAACCTCATACTAACCCTAGTCCAACACCTTTCATCAAGAACTCATCACTAACCATCCTAAGAATTACCATATAAATTTTTTGGATTTCCATCATGAATACAGCAGTCTTCGTATGTACCATTGGTATTAGAGATACCCATATAGCTCCCACCTTGGAATTCACTGTCTCTCTCATTCTCTTTTTCTCCTTGTTCTCTTTTCTCTCTCTCTCTGAAAACAAACTTTTTTTTGTAAAAGAAATATTTGTATGATTGATAATAAGTACTATTCGATCATATAGTCACATTGAAGGTGAAATGCGTGGGGTGGGTGATTCTCGAGTCTGCCGACTGCAAATAGCAAACACTGGAATTGCAAGAAGACTAAGAGAAGCCAATAGACTCAACTCAGCACATGTTTGTAGGTTCGTAAATACAACTTATGTGTGGATTTGATCCTATGTTAATCTAATCCAATCCAGTACATTTATTTATTATTATTACAAACAGGCAAGAGCCAAGAGAAACATCAAACAATGAACATGTTATCTGTACTGCCATATAAGTAAAAGAATTATAACAATTCTATTTAAATTAATATGTATAATAGCATATTTTCTAAATATGATGAGAAATTAATTATTGCTATTAGAAGATGTTTGTCAGGACTGCCTACGGAAGATCGGCATTAGTTCTGCTTACTTGGGAGCAACCTCAAAATTATTTGTATATATGATACCGTGGTTAATACAAATTTTACGTTATTTTCTTATGAGTAATCTAAAAAAAACGTTGCTTTTATAAATATTCGTCGGATTTTGAGATACTGTTGAAAATTTTAGGTATAATAATCTCACGTGATAAAAACCTGTGGCTGTGGCTTCTTAAGTATATAAAGTCTGCTTAGGTTTACAGCCCTAATTATTATTAAAGGATTTGACCCCGACGAGCTTTACTGCAAATTGATGTAATCTCTTAAAGACCCTTCCCCCCTCCGCCGCCGTCGCCGCACCAGGAAAAAAGTCCCTCCTCCTCGGAAGCGCACGATACAGCAACCGGGGCGAGAGAGAAAAGTCGCGTGAGAAACAAACCGGCCACAAACTTTTGGCCCATTTTCTTGTAAACTGATTGGTGTAATTTCTCGATCGCGTGAGGAGCCCGGCAGCGACGCCATTTAGTACGACAGTATCTCTACCGAACGGCAAATGCCTTAACTTGAAAAACGCATTTTGTCCATCCAGAAAAGAAAAAGGAATCACGCATTGAATAATGTTATTCCTTTACGTCAGGGATTAAATCTAATAAAAACATAATTACAGGGTATTATAATATTTAAAGGCCTTCGCTTTATAATATTTAATATTAATTATCACCTGTTGAGATCTCTTTGCGGTGTAAAATTGGGTTGCAAAACAATCTGATTGCTGATTTATATAAGATCAAATTTCCACATATATGTATATATGTACAGAGTTGAGCATTTCAATTTGCAGTAAATTACCTACAGACATCAATAATCACCCACCCCAGGTGTTGGCAGTCCTGGGTGAGACGTTTGTCTCATCCCCCCAGCCACCGTGTTTGGGCTCCAAGGGCTATCAACAGCTAAGTCATTTTAGCACTTAATGCAATAGTTCATAAATCGAAGTCCGTTCACACTATGGTATAGTAAAACGGATACTAGGAAGATGGGTTTGAGCTCCCCAGGTACTGCAACAGTTTGGCTTATTTTTCCTTTAGTTCAGTGCAATAGACTCAATCCTTCTCCTTAGAAATATCAGGTTGCAATTTGATTCCCTAAGTTTTTCTAGTTTAGGTTAACTCTCCATTGAGCTGTTGCTTCGCATTAGAAGATGATATGGGTGATTGTTTCCTCCTCCTACATAATCTGCAGATGGACTCATAGCTGTATTACCCATGTTGAGTAGATGTTTTCTCAGATGCCAATGACTGGTTAGTAGTCCTACCTACTAAACTCCTCTGAGTTTGGCTCTCTCCAATTGCAGCAATGATTTTGGCAGTCTTGGTGAGGGTTGTTTCATCATAAGTTTACTATGTATACCGCTGAGTGTGGTGTTCAATACTTTCTTCATTTTTCTGCCGGCGTTTCGACCTTTATAAAGGTCATCTTCAGAACAAAGGCGTGGTGCTATTCCTGCAGTGTCATATTGGTGTTAAAACAGGGTGAAAAAAACGAAAATGTCGGGGGGGAAAATGAAAACAGTGTTTTTCTAAACTACCTCATTCTTCACCCCCTCCTCACGAATCCAACAATATTAAATAATAAATATTTTTATGTTAGATTTTGGTTGAAATGAAAAAGCTAGCGCCACGAATGGGATTCGAACCTACGGCTAATAGGCCGCTGCTCTACCACTTGAGGTAAATGTGACTTCGATCCACTCGTACACTAAAAAGAAAAAATGACAAAAAGTAGGGAAAATTCGAAAGGTTGTAGGTTGTACGGGGAGTTAGTGTCCGAGTGGATCGAAGTCACGATACCTCAAGTGGTA
Organism: Cimex hemipterus; assembly: GCA_039619505.1. Lineage (NCBI taxonomy): Eukaryota > Metazoa > Arthropoda > Insecta > Hemiptera > Cimicidae > Cimex > Cimex hemipterus. The sequence goes on along the minus strand of CM077103.1, from coordinate 26,518,102 downwards.
CGCCTCTGCTGTATTTATCCGATGGTCTTCGGTTCTAATTACATTTCATTCCAAGAAAAGTTTAAATAAAACTTTACAAATATATTATTTAATTAACTCATGTTATAAGAAAAAAAAGAAAAAATATGTTGTTAAATTTTAAGTTCACACCTTGTTTGGTCATTACGTATAACCTAAAGGTTAGAGTTTCCAAATATATATCTGGCACAGCAACTGCCCCAAGGAGAGATAAAGCCATGAGCAGGAGGCATAAAAGTGCCGCCCTTGGATGTAAATCGTGAAACAGATGTAAAGGGAGCGAGGCTGTGAACACATGTGGCCAGCTAAGATATGATAAGTCGTTTGTCCGTCTGTCCTTCCGACCGACGGTCAGTCATCGGGGCAAAAACTGGGGCTTCATCCCTCGCCTCCCTCTGTCAATTTGTCCCGAAATAGCATCGTGTCACACACAGTCAAGAAAAACGAGAATCCTCTTGTTTCTTTGGGTGCTTGAAGTAGCATTTGTCAACAGCCTAGCTAAACTTCTAATATAATTTTTTTAATGATTAAAGGTTGGTTTATTTTCTTTAATTGTGTGAATTAAGGGTTGAACGTATCACTCACTAAAATTATAAAAGAGATTTTTTTAAAAGTATTTTGTAGATATTTGGAAGTATGGAAAACAAACTTTAACCCCTTCCCCCCACAAGTTACAACATATATCGCATCCCACAAGAAAAGTGGCGTGGTAAAATTATAAAAACCGGATTATTTAGTTTGTTTTTTTTTTTTAAAGCATACGGACAGAGAGATAGATAGATAGACAGAGAGGGGGGGGGGTTTCGACTTATTTTAAGGTCGTCATCAGTCGATATTAATAGTCAGCCTATATTAATTTCACATTACGAAAAACATATTTGTACAATTGATT
>CM077103.1:26502355-26517182 GCA_039619505.1 Cimex hemipterus | reverse complement strand
ACAATTCTACAAGTATGTCAAAATAATATAAGCCCTGATGATCTCCTTAAAATAGGTCGAAACTAACGAAAAGAAATTAATCTAAAATAATTCACGAACGCTCGAGATCAATGCTTGGTCTTAAAGAAAAAGAAAATTCAGTTGTTCTGCCCTGTTTTCGACCTATTTTAAGGTCATATAAACATAAATAATATAAGCCCTGATTATGCCCTTAAAATAGGCCGAAAAGGAGGTAGTAAAGAATGAATTTTCTTTTTCTTCAAGACCAACCATTTATCTCGAGCGTTTGTGAATTATTTAGTTTCATTTCTTTTATTTTAATAACATTCTTAATTATAATATTGTTTTTTCGTAATTTTTGAACAAAGTTGGCTTTTAAATTTTATGTTATAGTTTCAACGATTTTTTAATGTTTTGATTAAATTGTTGTCAATAATCAAAAAAGGCTTTATATAAATAATTAATTTTGTATTTGAAAAGTCTTCAAGAGGAAAGCACATTTGGGTCACAAATGCTCTTAGTAAAACTTAATATTTGGGAATAATGGATATTTATGCTCGTTAGGTTTGTATGTTATATATTACTATCAAAAAAAAATTTTGCAATCATTCATTGACCACCATTTTGTTAGAGCAAACAAACTAACTTAAATTACTGAGAGCCAATATATGCAAGAAAAGTGTCACACACAAAAGGGTCAATTTTTTATGGTTAATACTAATAAGTAATAATAGTAAATAATAATTTATGGTTTTCGCTTACGTCTAGGGGAAACGAAAAACAATTTTAATGGATCATGACCATTTTTATTTCCAACGACCATAATGGCGCGTACTTACATATGTCAAAAAAAAATAAACTTCTATTTGTCTTCCGTGTGAAATTTTCTTTCGTTGTGTCACTTACATGAAGAAATTGTATATAAGTATGACCACTTGTAGTAAGTTGGGTTATATTAAGTCATCCATACATTAAGTTTTACTAAGAGCATTTTTGACCCAAATGTGCTTTCCTCTTGGAGACAGGTTTTTTCAAATACAAAATTAATTATTGATATAAAGTGTTTGTTGATTATTGACAAGCATCTTATTAAAACATTAAAAAATCGTTGAAACTATAAAATAACGTAAAATTTAAAAGCCAACTTTGTTAAAAAAAATTGCGAAAAAACAATATTTTAATTAAGAATGTTATTAAAATAAAAGAAATAAAAGTAAAATAATTCCCCAACGCTCGAGTAAAATATGAAATATTAGTTTTCAAACCTTTAAGAACTAGAGAAAGCTAAAGAAATGGAATCTTCAATGGAGGTCATATGTTTTGGGGGCATATCATTAAATGGATAAATTTGATCGAATATGCTCATATAGCAATATTAGATATGAAAATAATTAATTAAGGTTTTTAGTTGAGATAGAAAGTTCAGTGGCACGAGCGGGATTCGAACCCACGATCTACGGCTATATAAGCCACTGCTCTACCACTTGAGCTAGCGTGACTCGATCCACTCGGACATCAACTTCCATGTCAACCCCACCTTTTGAATTTTCCTTCCTTTTTGCCATTTTTCAGCGGCGTATCAAGCCGAAGATCGTCGGTTCGAATCCCGCTTATGCCATTGACTTTTATTAATAATGCGATGATTGGTCAAGCGGACCACGAAATTAGTGAAAATAATATTTACAAAACGATTAAAGAAATTTTATAATTTGTCCTACAATGTTCCTGCAATTGATCTTTTCCTCAACTGAACACCCTTAATTACATAAACAATTTGCAAATTTAACAGATAACAATTCAGATGCTCTATACTAATCTGAATTTTTGAAAAGTCGGCCAGACGACCTAAGCAGCCGTTACTCCTCTTTATTTTATAGCCCCGAGGGGCAGTAGCGCCTCCTTTGACCCCGGAATTTGACGTTGAGTAATATGTGGTCTCTGCGACCTTTTCCGAGAAAGAAAACATTAACTCATCCGCGTACACACGGGCCGGGACACCCTCTCGTCTGTATCCTCTCTGTCTGTCTGGTATGGAAACCCGTCTCCGATTTCAACGGCTCGGTTCACACATCTAAATCTTTACGATCGCAAGAAGAAAAGTGAAAATCAAAATAATCAATTTACGACCAGTAAATTCAAGCATACGTCTTTCGACGCTCGTTCTGCACGAAGAGATTTTTTTAAATGAGCTTTGTTAAATCAGAAAAATGCAATGCATGACATTTTATAAAATGCCATATTCTATTATATCACCTCTTGAATAATTAACGATCAGGCTACAATTATAATTATATAAAATAAAATGAAAGTAAATATTGAGACCATCGCATCAGATTTGACACTGACAGTACATTTTATAACAGAACTGGAAGTCCTGATGTATGCTTTATACATATATAAATATATTTACAATAATTTTCTAAGAAACCAACAGAAAGAAAAAAGTATATAGACAGGAATAAAATCTGTCTGCCCGAGATTGCCAAGTGTTAAACAGTAGAAATACTACTTCGATAGGTTGGATTTTTGGAAAGGACTCTGGAATATTTAGCTTTTCTTCCTGGCACTTTTTCAACGTTAGATTTTTTGGGGAGAATTATATAGAAATATATTTAAGGTATTGGTTGAGATAAAAATAAATTTGATCAAGCGGACCAATAAACCTAGTGAATTATAGAAAAAATTTAATCCTTGTACAATAGTTAAGAGACCAACCACACAAACAACCCGGCCAAAGGATTTCTTTCAAAACAAGCATTAAGCGGAGAAAGTTTTCTGAAATTTTCTGTTGTGACATGTTTGTTTATTTGTCAGTAGGTCCTATTTTAAGTGCAGATAACCACTGAAGATTGCGAAGTGCAGAAAGGCGTTTACAGGACCTAACTAGCGACGGCAGGAAGACTAGGATGATCTAAAATGGTCGAACTACATTCACAGAATCTTTTATTCCCCTTATTTTCAACTTTAAGAATGACTTCACTAGTTTTCGTGGCCCGCTTGACCATATAATATCTTCCGATTAATTAATCTGTATTTAAGGTATTGGTTGAGATAAAAAAAAATTTGGTCAAACAGACCATAAAAACTATTGAATTATGCAGAAAGATAATCCTTGTATTTAATTAAGGACATCCCGACCAAAGGATTTCTTTCAAAACTAAATCAGCATTAAGAAGGGAACATTTTCCTAGAATTTCTGTTGTGGCGCGTTCGTTCATTTTTCGGTAGGTCGTTTTATAAGTACAGATAACCACTGAAGTTTTAGAAGTGCAGAAAGGCGTTTTCAGGGCCTAACTAGCGACAGCAGGAAGACCAGGATGATCTAAAATGTTCAAACTACATTCACAGAATTTTTTATTCCCCTCATTTTCAACTTTAAGAATGACTTCACCAGTTTTCGGGGCCCGCTTGACCAAATAATATCGATTAATGAATCTGTACTTAAGTTATGGGTTGAAATAAAAAAAGTAAACGGGATTCGAACCCATGAACTTCGGATTAATACATAAAGCTATTCTCCGCCATTTCATTTGGCAAAAAGGAGAGAAAATTCTAAAGGTGATGTTGAGATGGGAAGTTGGTGTCCGAGTGGATCGAAGACACGATAGCTCAAGTAGTAGAGCAGCGGCATATTTGTCCGAACATCGTGGGTTCGAATCCCGCTCATGACACTGACTTTTCTATCTCAACCAATACATTAAACACAGATTAATTAATGAAGAAAGACTACCACATTTTTTTATGTTAGATCCTCGTTGTCCCGATGTTATTCAACAAAATTAGCAACTTGTTTACATTTTATTTCATCTCGGTGAAAGAGGAAATACCGATTTTCATAGATATCGAGTTCGGTTTCACATTTGACCCCCAACATCTGCATCCTCCGACAATCGGTTCGTCACGGGGCTCGTTAATGCGCGGCCCCCGATCTGTCTGCTGTCAGACGTGTCGTGGATCGTTGGTGGTAAGGGATGAGGAAAATTCCCATTCGGACACAATCGTTCCGAACGTGAGGATGACATGCAGAATTGAAATAGCAAAACAAAATTAACCGCCCAAAGAAAGAGAAAAAACATTCTGTTTAACAAAAATTAAAACATAAATACCAAGATGGAAGTATTAAGATGCATTTATAAGAAAATACAGAAAGCTACTACATTTCCTATTAATATTGTTCGTTCAGATTTTTTTTTTTTTTTTTTTTTTTTTTTTTTTTTTTTTTTTTTTTTTTTACTTTAATAACAACAGCCATAACACAAACACACAACTTAGATCACCCAAACTATCACCAAATTTCTATTAGTTTAGCGCTAAGTTGTAGAGAGATTTTTTAAGATAGTTTGAAAATGTACGTAGACTGACAGGCAAAAAATTCCACCCACTCGTAATGTAACTCAATTTGATATATTTTTTAATCAAAGTTTCACGTTTTAAGGTTTAATAATTGAATCTTTGTACAAAAAAGTTTTTTACAAAATGTAAATGCTAAAGAAAATGAAAAATAGGAAAAGACAGACGGGTAAAATTAGTTTTAGATTTTTAATTAACATTTCAATATCTCGAATTTCCTCCTCTTGCCTCAACTACAACTCCAAGATGCCACTTTTTACCAGTCTGGAAACGTCTCTTTGCTGAAGGTTAGCCCATTCTTTACAAAGAGTCCATACAAGATCGTGGAGTTTAACAGGACGTGACCGACGCGCCCTTCTCGTATTTCGAAGTAATCCCATAAATGTTCGCTGGGGTTCAAGTCTGAAAAACGGGCTGGCCAGGCTAAGACCCGGATATGCTGTTAAAGGTATGTACTAAGGGGATTGGACATGTGGACGGGCATTATCGTGCATTACAATGAGCTAGAAATGCTAGAATATCATGCTCGAGCACCATTTTCAGATTGGATGGCAGGATGACATGACTACACGCTCCCTGTAGGGAGCCAAGGCATGTCGTAATACGTAATATTTTGAACCTGACAGGTTTGAACAGGTTAAAAATATTAAAACGTTTTCCCCAGTCTGAATAAGCACCACACTGGCGATTTTTTTAAAATAAACTGTTATAAAATATTAATGACTGACGACCACTTTTTTAACCATTGCGTTAACTCGTCTGAGGAAGGAATAACATGAATCCGAAACGTGTGGATAAAAACTGGTTGTGGATTTTTTGAGATAATCTATTACCCACCTTCAAGAAGGAAAAATCATAACAAAAAAGGTAAAAAATACGGTTTAATTTCACTGTTGAAGTAAGTAATTAATTAATTACTTTACAAAATTGTTTCATAAGTTTTTATTTGTACAAACCAGTTTTTTCTTAAATACAACACACTTGAATCGTACTTTTCTATAAGATTATTTTCTTCCATTATTCATCCAGCATTTAAATTCGGTTTTCGTCATTTTCAAGATAAAATATTTTATGTCGCTTCCTATAATTTAAAAGTAAGTGTAGGTCCAGAAAGGTAAATATTCAAATGGAGTGTTTTCTACGTATAAATTGGGAGAGGCAAGGTGCTACTTCTTTCATGCCAATTTTTCCTTCATCAAGATGAACTATGTGCTATGTTTCTCTTGTTAGCATTATTCGTCGTGACAGACCTAGTCGTGACCTGTGAGAATGGAGTGCGGCCAAGATTTTCGAGCAGGTACCCCCGACCCAGGAGGCGGATGTACTGAATGTTAACAGGAGTTGTATTGTTTAATTAATTGGCGTGAATATGTTCCGATTATGTTTGTCCTCATTGATTGCGGTTGAACACGCACGAGCCATGCGCCTTTCTCGGCCAACGATACTTTAAAGTTCTCTAGGTGCTTTTTTTTTCACAGATGGAAGTCGAGATACTTAAGTTCAGAAACATTTTCCCAACCGATTCATACAAAAGAAATTTCGAATAATGAAACCTAAAGCTAAAAAGGGTAGAGTTATGAGACAAATTGTGTAAAGTAATGAACGGTTTTCTTCAATATCTCTACAATAGCATTCTGAACAAAAAGCCAATATTATAAACTATATTTTTCTTTTTGGAAATTTAAAACTAGTCCGTTACAAAGATCCTTGTACATTAAACCGTCAACGTGGTTGTAGAACTCTTTAAACTGATGATGAGTTAAGGGCTCGAAATCCGGTCGTACAAAACAACTTACTGTGAGTACGAACAATCTTTTTAAAAGGGATCCGCACTCATTTCACCATTCATTACTATTTAAATTCATTCCTTGGACAATAATATTCAGCTTACTTTTATTGTAGTATCAGTTATATGAATTATTACTTAATCAATCTATTGTTGTTTATAAGTTTTCGGATAGTGGTGATAATAGATAAAGGATTAAGAAAGAGATTTCTCTTGGGGTTTGGTGTTGGTTAAGCTATACTGCAGACATGTCCAAAACAACAAAGATAAGAAGTCCATATTGATCGGAAAGTACCAAACTTCGCCGTGAAATAATGGTGGTTTTGTCTCTCCTTGCTCATACCCTGACACCTCTCTATCTACGGTCCCAATCAACGGCACTTGTGTTAACTGAAAACACTGGAAAATTATAGAGAAAAATACTGCGATCAACCGGAACAAAGCAATGCTGCAACAACGAACTGCACAATGTTCGACTTGAAACAGGCACAGCTGTTAGCAATGAACCGGCGTCTTGCCTCCCCGTGTTTATATCCCTGACACTTCTCCGTATAACATGTCATCTACAGTCAACGGTACTGGACGTACTTCGGAATAAAGCAATTCTGCAACAACTAGCAGCACATCCTTCATCTTGAAATAGGCAGAACTGGTAGGAATGAGTCAGCGTCTATCCTCTCCCTGCTTATAACCCTGACAACATGCGATCATGATCTTTTCCAGCAACTGCAATTTTTTGGGATTAGTGGGAGGGACTAGATGTGCTTTTAAACCTTCAAAATAAAAACATTTTCCATTTACAATCGTGGAATGGCAAGTAATGGAAAAGAAATTAATCTGATTGCATGACACTTCATCGTCAACAAAGGAGAATTTTTACTGAGAAAAATACAAATAAACAAAATAAACACTAAGCACATCCATTTATGTTTCCTAGTCAATTGACTAAGTTATTTGCTTCTATCAATTAATTATTCTTTCTAAGGTCTTGGTTAAGATAAAAAAATATCAGTGACTCGAGCGGGATTCGAACCCACGATCTTCGGCTAGATACGCCGCTTCTCTACCATTTGAGCTATCGTGACTTCGATCCTCTCGGACACCAACTCTCCATCTCAACTTACGAATCGTTAGAACTTTCCCTCTTTTCGCCATCATCAAATGTCTTATAATCAGGATTGGATTCTATCCAACTCTTTGGATTGAAAACACTGACTTTTTTATCTCAACCAAGACCTTAGAAAGAATACTTAATTGATTGAAAGACTACGCACATCGTACCTTCTTGCCCGGAAAAGCAGTCAGTAAGGAATGAATTTAGCGCCTTGCCTCTCCCTGCTTATAACCCTGACATAAACGCCGTAGTTTTTGGACTAAAAGTACTCTTAAATATAAGGATGAGAAATTGGCCTGTATGTATTATATTATTATCGCGTTGATATCTCTCCATTTATAGTCTTCACCGGTCAACGGATATTTGTGTGAGTCGGACAATCTTTGAAAACTAGGATGATAAAAATGTAAAATACAATTAAACTGGATACAACTAGACAGACACTACTGCACATTGTTCGTGAAGTAGGTAGACCACCAGGAATGCAGTCAGCGCCTCGCCTCTCCCTGCTTATAACCCTGACTTCACGCCATGAATTTTTCCGACAAGCTACTTTTTTTTTAACTTGTGCTTTTAAAACCGCAAAGTAAGAATATTTTCCATCCTCAGTCGTGGAAAGCCAAGTAGAAAGAAGTGCTATTTGACTGCACTCCATATCCTCGACTACATAGATGGACCAAACTACAAAATTTTAAAATTTACTGACAATATTTTTTCTCTATTCTTGACCTATCATAGAAACTGTAATTGAAATTGTTGACAAATTTAATTTTTAATGCAGTTGCCTATTAAATAGCCTTTAAGAGGAATTCTCAAGGAAAAAGTTTTTCTTATTATTTGTTATTTAATAAGACCAAGTGTTATATGAGAAAGTTCAGCAGTATAGGACGGCAACCGTCGACAATATTATCATGGAAAACCGTCTGACCACGACCATTAACTGACTGACTAAACACTTTCAACAATTTAGCTATTGTTTGTCATTTTTGAAATGTAGCGTTCTGATACCGAACTAGAAATGGAATCTGAATATTGGAAAGGAAATTCCTTTATTCCCTCGATGCAACGAGTTGAACGTTGATGTTGTTCTTTCCAACGAGGACAATGGAAATTCAAGCGGATTTTAATTGAATCGTGTTTCACTTAATGGTTTATACATATTTCTATAATGACGGGACAACAATCGGGCTCGGCCGTGTGTCAACAACTGGTTTAACAACTGGTCCAAAAGCGCGAATGACCAAATAAGAGTAAACAAAATAATACACTACAAACGACCCTTTCTGCACAATGTGCGATTTCACTTTGAAAAAGCAACAAATTAAAATTATCTCTATTTATGATTTCGGTTCAAATTTATCCTAATTTTTCTTATTTAATAATGCACATAAGAAATAAGTAAAACCATAAATAAAATGAAGCACAGATACATAACCAGAATTGTTAAATTTGGCTTTATAGTCTTTATACTCTCAAATACAACCCAAGGGTCAGAGGAACACCTCTAAAGGCCAATTCCTATTGGTAAAGAAGCGGCTCAAAACCTGATAAAGAGACGAGAGCTTAAGTCTTAGAAATGAATCCAAAGTCCGAACTGACTTTAAACTTAGATAAACAAGGTACAGTTTTGCCTGACATCATGGCAATTGAACACTGCACTTGAGAAATAAAAAAGGCTAAGAACCCAAATCCATGGAAGAAGGCCTTTTCTCTGAAAGTGCGATGTGAAGGCGGACAATTGTATTGAAATCTTGGCAGAAATCGGAGACATCAATGACTAGGGCATGGGCCCCCGGGCATTTGGGACATAGAGGCAATGAGTGATGATGGCATGCGTCTATGATTCTCTAGGCCCGTAACCCTACTGTGGTGTTGCATCTTGTCACGAAAAAATGACACATCCAAAAACAATACCCTAGCATTCAAGCAGATTCATCCGGCCATTTGCAAAACTTACAAAGGAATGTCTGGAAGTTACCGGCAACAGAACCAGGACTCTGCTGCCTAAGTAGGCACATGCACCAGATAGTGATTCAGACAGAATTACTGTGCAGATACCACAGGAAGAAGAGAATACGGCAGAAAACATTGTGTTTTGTGAAAATCTATGTAGGTGCAGATCACTGCAAATACCTCGATCCACGCAGACATCAACTCCCCATCTCAACCTCACATTACGAGTTTTCCCTCCTTTTTTTCATCTCAACTAAAAACCGTAATTATAATCATAATTGTTTTTTCCGGGTAGTTAGGAACATTTAGGTTGTGCCTCCTTACCTTGCCGATTTGGTTTCTCATTTCGCTATCTTCAGAGTACCCTATTTTTAAATAACTTTTCAACAATTCAATACAAATTGATTGGCACCTGCACCAGATAGTGATTCAGACAGAATTACTATGCAGATACCACAGGAAGAAGAGAAGACGGCAGAAAACATTGTATGTTTTGTGAAGGTCTAGGCAGGTGCAAATCACTGCAAATAGAAGAGAAAAAGGCGGCAAGAAAGATCCTACTCTAAGGAGCTATAGACAAGGCTATGGAGGTTAACAACCTGAAGGGGAAGGGGAGAAAACCAGGAGCACATTAGTGATTCACCACTCAGGTCGAGGTGAAGAATTCCTTGTGGCCACCTCTTTTATCCTTATACCTACATCCATAAATAAGTAAAAACATCAATAATGATATAAATATTCTGAAGATTTTTAAAAATTTAATCAGTAAAAGATTTGTTTGTAATTAATTAAATTTTTTTTACAAAAGTCGTATAGCAGGAAAGTAGTACAGCTAACAGTATATTTGAAAAAGGATCTATAAATTTATTTTAGCTAAGTCAGAGGCTGGCAAAACCTTTTAGACTTTGAGAAAAGGGCCAGATAGTAAATGAAAATCAAGTTCAATGGGCCAGGTTGAAAAATAAATAGGTATATTTTTTAGTACATGTTTGAAAATATATTTTCAGTGTCTTGCTCAAGTAATCATAATTATTCACTATTTTCGTGGTCTGCTTGACCAAGTAATATATATATCAATTAATTACGGTTTTTAGTTGAAATGAGAAAAGCCAATGGCACGAGAGGGATTCGGACCCACGACGCTAGATACGCCGCTGCTCTACCACCTGAGCTAGCTAGCTATCGTGACCTCGATCCACGCAGGCATCAACTCCCCATCTCAACCTCACATTACGAGTTTTCCCTCCTTTTTTTCATCTCAACTAAAAACCGTAATTAATTATAATGATAATTGTTTTTTACGGGGAGTTAGGAACATTTAGGTTGTGCCTCCTTACCTTGCTGATTTGGTCTCATTTCGCCATCTTCAGAGTACCCCACTTTTCAACAATTCAATACAAATTGATTTAATTACTATTTTTCCTGTCAATACGATATTAACTAGGCCAAACTCAAACTAGGCTGCAGGCTGGGCCGTATTTGGTTGACACAAGGGCCATACTTTCAATTCCTTCCCTAAATTTTCAATTACTTCTTTATCATCTAAAAAAAAATTAAAACTCTTTAGGCCTACACCCCTAAATGAGTTAGATTTTTTTTCCTTTTAAGAAAAAACATTCGAAGTATACATTCAGGGCTTTGATGGATGCTTTCATATATTAAGATTATTACTTCTTTTCCCAATTTTCAATATGGAGGGGGGAGGGTCAATACGGTGGATGTTGTCATGGTGCAAGAAAGGATTTTGTCTTTAAACTTATATGTACTATATAAAGCTATCAAATACTTTCAGGCTCAATAATCAATTCCATTAAGAACCACCCCACAATTCTACAAATCATTTGGACATCAAAGTCCCACTACTGAAAATTGACAAGATTTTACAAAATTCCACTTGCATATCCATAAAGTTGGAGCGAAGTATAAATTCAGTGCTCTGTATTCAATAACCTGCCTTTATTTGTTTATTTTTTTTTTTTTTTTTTAACCCACTGTAGATTGCTTCTCCATCATCAATCATCACAGCTTACTGCGTTGTTCCTTAAGGAAGTTGACACTGAATATTTGTTTATACAGGTTAGTAAGAGGATTCAATCAAACACTCAAATTTCCATTTAATCAAAACATACTCATGAACCTTTTTGTTTATTTCAACTGTGTTTAAGCATAAGATAACAAAAATAAGATGTTTTTGTCTCTTAAGCAAGTAGACACGTCCAGCTTTTTTTTCTCTTAAAGAAGGAAAGTTCATTAATAAAGACAGTGTTTGCATTTATTTTTTGTTTTTTCAGTCAAAAAACAGTGTTAAAATTCTTATACACTTAAACTTTATAAAAGTGTTAATCGCCATCACAGCTAAAGAAATTTTGTTTGCACGATAGAAAATAAATTTTATTTTATACTATAAACACAGCAATCACAACAGTCTAGATTTAAAAAAAAAAAAGATTTTAAAATATTTTATACAAACAAAACAATTCTGAAAGGGTATGCAACATGTATGTGTATTAACATTCATTCAGATCTTAGTCTTAAATATACAAATCATTTCTGAAAAAATAAAATGCAACCAGACCACCATAAAAGCCGGATTACAATGGAATGATCGTACTATCGCTTGCCAGAGAAATTCACATCATATAAATACTTTTCCTTTGTGTATGTTTGTGTGTGTGTTTGGTTTTTTCTAATTGCTGTTGGAAGCAACTTTAGTCATCTAGACTTCAAAAGATGTAATATATAAAACAAAAGATATACTATGTACACTAGATTGTTTTCTTTCGTCCATTTAGTTGTACTGCTCTGGTAGAACATAAGAGATGTCGTCCCAAGGATGACGATACAGACCTTGCTTCAGCCTCTTCTGATCCATGTAATGACCTACGCAACAATTTAAAAAAAAATTAACTTTTAATAATTTTTTTTAGTTGTATTGAATACTACAACTATCCACAAGGTAAGAAGAATGAAAGGCTATGAATAGGTCATACAAGAATAACTCACAGGCACCTTCTAGCCCGAAAATGACCAATTAGGTTCCATTTTCAACAGGAGATTAATATTTTGATATATTGTGCATAGTCTTAGGGCATGGCAGTGGTACCTCAAGGGTACGGATTTCTAATTGTATATAGATTTTGTTTTGTGTTTCTGTTGAATCTGTGTTGTGTTTATGTTAACTTACTTTTAAAGCATGTCATGATGTCTGTTTGTATGAGAAGTTCCATTCATGTTAATTTTTTGAACGAATGTAATTTATTAGCGTGAAAGAAACACCACCCCGGATGTATATTGAGGACTCTGGGATAGTGTATGTGACCAGATGTTTGTATAAGGTGATGTACATATATTTATTGTATGTTTTGTGTTTGTTCTGCAGTTCACAACCTGCGGTACAAATGGAAGGCTAGAAGGTTAGAATATTGGCTTATTTTCATACAAAAGAAGAGAGTCAGCAAAAACATCACTCGATTGGCTGCAGTTTAAAAAATATACATATAAGACTACAAAAATTAGTAAAATATGCAGACCGTTGGCCACGACCTCTCCTGTTAGTCGGTGTATAAACTTGTCACATTATGCATATGAGTGAAAGAGAAAAAAAATAGAGAGAAGTTACCCATAGTTCTGGTATGGTAAAGTAAAATGAGACCAGTTTCGATAGGATGGTATATGGAAAAGCTCCCTCACTAGCAGGAAAATACTGGACAAGGTAGGTAGGATCACGTAATCGTAGTAAGAGTAATGTAAGCATGCCTGAATGGCAAACCCCAAACAAGGCCTGAGCTTCATCGAGGAATGGATGGATCCCAAGAGGGAGGATGAGATGTCTCTTTTTTTTTTTTTTTTTTTTTTTTTTTTGACAGTTCGTACCATCCTGCAAAAAGTTTCCTCCACGCTAATGGGCCTTTCGACATTGGGGAGATGTGTCAGTTGTATGATGTAGCCTTTCCAAGAAACAGAGAAGTGAGTGGATTTTATTTTATTTTTATTTTTATGAGGGTTGGCAACCGCAGAGAAACCCTCGGGTGCCGGTGTTTTTGAAAAAAAAAGCCCTTTTGTAAGTATGCCGGGTTTGATTGCACGACCGCTGGATTCGAACCCGGGACCTTTACTTTACAGTGATGGGCGCCGCGTCAAAGACTAAACCTCGCGGCCACCGACGCCCGGAAAAGTGAATTAAAGAGATATGTAATATAGGCGGTTGCTTTCTTGTGGAGTTTTATTAATTTAATCAAAAAATTATAATTAATTACTCACCAATAAAACCAATACTTCGTCCAAGAACAAATAAACTATTTATTGCTCCCATTTCAATATACTCTTGCGCTTCCTCCCTACAAATTAAAACAATAATTATATTATATATTAAAGATCTTTTTTTCTTTAATTAAGCAATTACCTTGTGAAACTACCACTATGCCTCAAAAGGTCTACGAATGATACAGCAATAACACCGTCGACATTGAGAATGAGATTTGGCTTTTTCGAAGTTGTGATCTTCTCCACCTCAAGAGCATAGTTAAGTAGAGGTGTAGATGGGAAAGTTTCCAAAACAAATTCTTTAATGATCTTCACTCTCATATCTGGATTATTGATCTACAAATGAAACATAAGAATTAAAATATATACGTATAAATGAAGACTATTGTGAAACCCCATATAGCAAACATAAGAAGAAAAAAATCTTATTAATTTGTACAATGCAAAAAATTTATTTTTTATGTTCAATCAAATCTACTGACTGGAAGTGTGTTTTCTGTGTAAGTGTGCCATTCTTGCGTATCGTGTTGAGAGTGCCAGTGAGATTTTGCTGTACACATTGGATTTTGAAGGGGTGGGGAAGGGAGTCGGTATAGAAAAGACATTTTTGTATAAGGCGTCGGCTTCTTTGAGGTGAAAAGAGCCGACGAACGGAAAAAAACGTTGGTAATAGTTTGGCCAGATTATGCTTTCAGGATTAGATAGATGGGGATAATTAGAGAAAGGCAAGCTAAACAGATGAAAAACTAGACTATGTAAAAATGTTTGATACGTGGAATATTTTATATGTTATATGTTTTGTGGATGGGATGATTATATTCTCTCTTAATTAATTTCCTTATTTATCCCCGTCTATATAATCCTTAAAGGATAATACAGTCCTAACCATTACCAACGTTTTTTTCCCGTTTATCGGCCCTTTTCATCTCAATGAAGCCGACGCCTTGTACAAAAATGACTTTTCCATACCGACTTACTTCCCCACCCATTCAAAATCCAACGAATACAAACATAAAATAGCAATATCTATCTCACAAGCACGTTCAACAGGACACTCAAGAATGGCACATTTACGCAGAAAACCAATACTTTGATTGAATATTAACAAAAAATTATCAAATTGACTTTTTCCTCATCCTACATGTATTTGTTAAATTTAAACAATGTTTGTAAATCCCGGGCGCTGAAGATGATCTCAAAAAAGATCGAAACGTTGGCACGATAAAGAAAATATTCTTCTGAAATTATTGAGATATCGTGAGATGCGGTCTGGTGCGATGTAGGTTTCAGAAAAACATTTTCTTTATCTTGCCGACGTTTCGATCTTTTATTGAGATCATCTTCAGGGCTCAATAAAAGAT
>CM077103.1:26474779-26502255 GCA_039619505.1 Cimex hemipterus | reverse complement strand
GAAACCTACATCGCACCAGACCGCATCTCACGATTTCTAAATAAATATCGATTAACGGTCACTAATCACTACACGTTATATTAATTATAACATGCTTATTTTAATATAAGCCAAATTAAATGAGATCAACCCCGCCTCGAGGAATATCGAGTACTCTGTGAAAGTGACCAGATCTCTGTTTCTATCGAGTGTTGTGTTGCGTTAATTTATTGTAATGAATGTAATTTATTAGCGTGAAAGAAAGGTGTTGCTTATAACTCCGTTACGAGGAATATCGAGTTCTCTGGGGGAATGAATGTGACCAGACATCTATCTTTGTGGTGATGTATACAAATATATATGTTTTGTTTATATTCTGTATTTGACACCTTGAGGTACAAACAACAGACTAACATTCTAAATATCAATGTTGTAGTATATATCTGAAATCAGAGAGTCAGTCACCAGATCGAGATGAAAAAAAAAGGAAAAGATGGAAAACACGCAGAGGGCCAGCGATAACCTTAGCTGTTTGTCGGCCCATAGACTTTCCCACTTATGCAAATGAAATAAAAAATTCATTAATTTTTCTCAGGATTATATAATTGTGATGGTTAGGCAGAAAATTTATAGAAACACCGGAATAACTTTATTTTAAAAAATTCTATTTAACTAACAATGTATTACAATGTTTTGCTCCAAATAGTATATTAAGATCCAAAGAGCCATTGGAACTGTGATACAGATTATTGTGATAAATGCTCTGTGATTGTGCATGGTGGGTGCTTGACGTTGCACACTCTACCAAAAGAAATGAGGTGTCGAGTAGCATTACATCAGGTAAGCATGTTCTCCACTTAAAGCATAGAAAAATAGCTCTTTCACTTATACACATGCCACATGAATGAAGCAGGGTTGAAACTTGAGATCCAAGTTGTCCTCATTTGGCCAATAGCAGATCAAACAAATAGGCACACAGAGTTAGAGCATAGGGGCAAGAAATTCCGGTTCCTCCATAAATGAGAAGCTTTTAAATAAGTATCGGAATGTACAAACACAAAATATTTTGCAGAAAAATAAGAAACAAAATAATAATAATAACCCATCAAATACATGAACTATTCCTCTCCGGAATGTTTTCTAACAAAAGGATTACTAAAACACAGAACAAGATATCTAGGTTAGGATTACGTACCGAACCTAGTCTACTATCCTAAAATGTTTTTGTCTAAAATTTTTTAAATTATCCTACAAATAATTTATCATATGCTTATTTTTACTGTTTACATCCATTCAAGAGCAAAATGAGGAGTGAAGGCAGTGTATGTAATAGTATGGAGAGGTTCTGTTTCAGAAGGGTTTAAAAATGTAAAGATTTTTTTTTTTTTTTGTAACGAGGGAAAGCAAAAATTGTCTGTTAGTAAAAGAGGTCACTAGACACAGAAGGAGGGTGCCTATTAAGAAGGGTTTCACATTTTCTTTTTGTTTTAAATGTATTTATATTTTTTGACTTACCGATTTCACTCTATGTCCAATACCCATGATCAGTTGGCCCTTCTTCCTCATCGAATTAACAAATTCCATAGGGATGAGTCCGCTGTCATATGCCTCTGAGAATTGCTTAGCAGCACCATCCAACGCACCGCCGAATCGTTCACCCTGAAAATCCGATTGTTATTTTATCGCGTATAACATCACAATTGAACAAAGTATTACAATTGTGAGGAGACCAGAGACGACGGAAGACACCAAGTCTTTCCCTGCTCTTGCACAGACGATTGTGTTGTGCGCTCCAGAAACAGCAGGGCCGTGGTCAGCAGTAACCATCAGACACATTTCAAAAAACTTGCACACATACTGCGGCAAAGACCGTTGAAACCAAAGGAGCGAGACTACACCACCAATTCCCATGTTTTGTTTCAAAACCTATAATAAATTTTTAAAAAAACGGTTGAATTCATTTGTATTTTGATTTGTAAATGTCTAAGACGCACATCGCTAATAGGCATTCCTGCGTATAAAAGCTCCTGTCCTCTTTCATCACAAATACTAGTCATGAACGAAGCTGGTTTTCGAATAAGACCCAATTCCTATAAAAATTAAAATTAATTAATGATAATCATTGTAAATATTATGTATTATGTTTTTACATTATTTATGTATTATTAATACTTCCTTACCCTTGCCCATGAGTAATCCATCGGGACGGTCGGTGGAGGTAGTTCTGGTGTCGGAACAATTGTTCCATTCTTGACAAGGGTAGAATAAACTTCTTGAATCGCTTCTCCTAAATAGTCAAATGATTCTGGGACTTTTGCCCCGGCAGCTCTTAGAGCAGAATTTTTAGCGAGTGCAGTTTCCCGTTCAGAGTTGGCACAAGATCCTGCATGTCCAAACTGCACTTCTGATGTAAACATGGCTGGAATGAAAGAAAACGTTTATGTTCTGTTTCAACAAAAATTAATAAAAACAAAATAATCAATACAACTTACAAGCACATGTGCCAATGCACCACGCAACTAAAGGTTTTGTCAGTTTTCTATTTCTTATTGCTTCACAAACATCGTATTCCTCAACACCACCAACTTCACCAAGTAAAACAATCATTTTAACCTAAAATCCCAAATAATTATGGCATAAAGTTACATTCGTAAAAAAAATTATAACGCTTACAGCTGGATCTGCTTGGTATCTCATGATGTGATCCATAAATGTTGTGCCCGGATACCTGTCCCCTCCAATAGCTACACCTTCATAGACACCGTTTGTCGCTTTTGAAACAATATTGTTCAACTCGTTTGACATTCCTCCAGAACGAGAGACGTACGCTACGCTTCCTGGTCGGTATAATTTTGAGTGGAGGATGTTGTCCATCATTCCTCCGGTGTTACCGATTTTAAGGCAGCCTGGTTTGATACCGCCTACAGTCGCAGGGCCAATGATTGAAACGCCTTTTTGGTTCGCTTTCAGAATCAGTTTACGCGTCATGTTCTCCGGAATTCCTTCGGCTATTATCGCAATTACTTTAATCTGCAATATTATACAGAAATTCAGCGTTGCTCAGGAAAACAAAATTACTGCAATAAAATTACTTACTTGTGGGAAATTAAGCGTTTCAAGAGTGCTTTCGTAAGCAGATCTCAGTGAAGCGAAATTAATAAGTACATCAGCTTTTGGGTGTTTTGCCATAGCATCGTCCATTCTTTTGTAGACTAGAGTAAGAAAAAAAATTTTACATTTTCAATTTTCAAAGTTTTTTTTTTTGTTTTTTTTTAATTACCAGGGATGAGGACTTCTTTGTGGCCCCAGTAAAATTTTAGTTTATGATCTCCAGTAAAAGGATATACCAAACATGAAACAGAAGGCTCCTCTCTTCGACATACAAAATCAAAATCTAACATACTCTGAAAAAAGAAAATCAATTTGTTCGTATATATTTTCAATCATGATGAAAATATCGTTAAATAATTACCTGAACTGCTCTAGTCTGCATGCCCCAGATTATGGCCTTACTTTCTGATGAAAAAAGTGGCTTGTAAGTTTTCGAAGTCTCGCTCCCATCGACCATATCTGTATATTCGGACTTTTCAAGATGTTTATGCGGTGAAGGAGCTCTCTGGTTCTGGCCACCAGGAAGAAGAAAATTTGCAGTGGAAAACTCCATCTCAGCCTCTTTCTGAATCGGTTTCTTGCCTAATGCCATCCCTACGATTGCAGTCATGTGCGTCTCAGGTCCAAACACATAAATAGGAATACGAAGTGATTTTCCAACATCACGAATTATCCTTAAAAAAATTAAAAAAGTTGGCCTATTTAATATGTTATAAACAGGAGCTTTATTTACTGATTTTCAAATTGCAAAAATTCATTTTTATTTGTATTTTATTGCTTTAATAGTCTTTATTACCTTAGCCCTTCTTGATAATTGGGACCAGCTCTCCTAACGTAAATTGAGATATTGTGCTCAAGGAGCTTGCCTTGGAATTCCGTGAGTGCTGTCACAATACCCTTGAAGGTAGCTGCGACGTTAGTGAAATTGGCAATACCTCCTCCAGTAATAAGAACCTGAAATATACTCATATTATCATAATGTTATTTTTCTCCTTGGAAAATTGAACTGAAGGAATTTACCTTTCCCTGTGGGTGTTTTTCAGCGGTCATTAATGATAAAATAGTTTTGGCATATTCATAAGTTTGCTGTTCTGAAGGTGCTCCAGAATACTCTCCATAGTTAGCAAGTTCAGAAGCACCCCCATAATCACAGATCGTATCGCTGTAAATCACAGACGCACCACCCCCAGCAACCATTGT
Organism: Cimex hemipterus; assembly: GCA_039619505.1. NCBI lineage: Eukaryota > Metazoa > Arthropoda > Insecta > Hemiptera > Cimicidae > Cimex > Cimex hemipterus. Next base: position 26,497,965 of record CM077103.1, on the reverse strand, counting down.
CCATATCCGTCCTGATTTGTTTAAAATTGTCAACTGTGAGATGAAAAAAATATTTAATTAAAGTATGTCGATAGTTTGCCGATGTACAAACTGGCTTACCTTTAAGGAAGCACCACTCTTGGCATCGAGATCTGCTATGTAAGCCTCCTCTGGGAAAGCATCCCTTCCAAAAGGTGGTGGATAATCGATTTCGCCCCACAACTGCCGACACACAAAGTCTGCCGTCACATCCAGTTTTGCAGCTAAGTCCAAAATATAAATCGAATCGTTGGTCACAACCAAAGGATTGACCTCTAGATAGGTAAAATACAGGTCGACATATGTTTTGTATAAAGATGATATGAAGTTTGCTAACATCCTGAAATTAATCTATTATTAATAATTGTTAAAGAAACCCCTACACCGTTGTAAATTCTCTTCAAATATTAAAACAAAAGAAAAAAGTCTGTCGAATATACTTACTGTCGTTTGCTCTCAGGCATGTTAGTTAAAAGGTTTTTGACTATGTCATCCAAGGAAAGAGTCTTGTCAACAGGCACATCCAATTTCAAAGCCTTAGCATCAACGTCTCCGATATCAACTCCTCCCTCATGATGGAATAAAATTGTATCTGCATGTCTGTGTGAATATATACAGACATAAGCCTCTTCTTTCTAAAATCGTGCAATAAGTTAACCAATAATGTAAGAAAATATAAAAAATATATATCTTACATCTTCATGTGGAATGAATGGTTCAATAATAAAATTCCTTAGTTTGCCTTTTGCCTTTCCAACCTGAAAGATAGGTCGATTAGAATGTTTTATTTTTAATTATTATTATTATGACATATAGAATTGTAGGGATGGTCTATGTTGGGTTTGACTGAGACTATTGTAGTGATGGAGAGATTATGGTGGAACTTGGTCAATTTTTGGGGAATTAATTTAAGGCCTATTATAGGATTTGTTTCAGTCAAAAGTGTGAATTCCATATTAAGCATGAGCCCTTCAGTATTCTTGCGGTTAAGAAAGCAGTTTTCAGAGTAACCAGATACTTGTCAGACAGGAAAGAACAATTCTGTTAGATAAAAGTGGAAGATTAAGTAGAGGACGTTCCAATTTGGAAGAACATGCTTTAGTTTGTAGAGGTCAAACATGCTTCAACCACAAAGGTTACCATACAATATCGCACCCCAGGAAGGATTCTGTAATATGAAAAAACTTGCTGGGCTGTGGAATATATAGTGGGAACGAAAGCCGAACTGACAATCTGTGATAAAATTAGAGGGCTAGAATTTAGGAAGTCTTTTTAAAAAATTCACAATTTTTCGTGGTCCACCTGACCAATTAATATCTTTCAGTTAATTAAGGTTTTTTAATGGAGATAAAAAAGTCAGTGTCACCAATGGGATTCGAACCCATGACCTTAGGCTGACTTTAAAAAAATTCAAATCCTTTGGGCACAACGGGATGTAAACTAATCAGATGATACGATCAGGCTTTTTTAAACTGGTTTGCTTGGTTACTAAAGTAAGAGGATGCTGTTCGATTTTCAGAGTAGGGGAAAACAAGTAGTGCAGAATATACAATTGTACGGGTATGTCAGGAATACAATAGCTTTTTGTGGGGGTTGTTGGAAAATTTTGGATTTAATTAGGTCTAAGCTAAGAGATGATAATAAGGAGGGGAGATATAAGGTACTCATCAATATCTGTTTTGTCTGAAACACTTTCAAGCTCATGGTGATGGGTGAAAGTTTCTAGATGTCGAGAAAATATATTTTTCTTGGTCAGACTTGACATACGATCCATTGTTGTGATAGGGGAAAAAAAGGAAATGTTTTTCTGGATTCTTCTGTCTGTCTAGAGTGAATTATTAGAGGTTGTAAGGTTACATAGAAACAAAAACTGTTATGTTGGAATTTTCATGTTTTTTTAACCATAAGAGATCATTTTTTATTAACAATAGCAATTATTATTTGTAATACCTCTTGATCCTTTCCCATTCGAGCGGTTACCCATTCTTGTACGCCAGCAAAATCTGTTTTGACCTTGATTAGGCCAAGCTTCCCCCTTCGTTTAATCAATTGATCAGGTTTAACAACTAAAGGCTAAAAAAAACAACGAACGAACAGAAAAATTAATTTTTATCATCACTCGACGTGTTGAACAAGGCAATTTCCGCATACCTGAGTTTTCAGCCAAGGATGTTCGTTCGGAAGATCCGACCAATTGGTGCTTTCTGTGACAGTCGCAAATCTGCATTTTGCGAGCGAAGACGAGGACAGGTGCCGGTTTAGGAGATCTTTCCCAGTTGCCTCTCTTATAGCTTTTGCGGACATTTTTCAATCTGAAAACAACAAAAAATTCCTAACTATTAAACAAACAAACAAAAAATCTACTCTAAACCTATTGACAAAAATAATTTATAAAAAAGAACAACTCTCCTACAATATCAAAGACAAAATCAAAGCGTTGTTTAATTGTAATTTTTATTTTTATTTTATTTATTTATTCATGTTTGGGTTAGTTTTTCTCAAAAAAATTAATATAAATACACATAAAATATTAATAATTATAAATATTTGTGAAATCTATATATCAGCCTTTTTTTCAATAAAAACAACTATGTTTGAAGTATTATTTTAACAATTATTAACATTAATAAATTAAATAAAAATTGAAAAAAATTACAAAACACTTAAACTTAAGTGACAAATTGTAAATAATTAATTAAATCTAGTTTAAATTACTTAAACTTCCACAATTGCACAATTACAAGGGGGAAATGTGCCGGCTCAACTGTTGAAATGTAAGATAGTAATTTAGTTCCTGAATGAACTGCATTCCACCACCTAGACTTCACCCCTCCCAACAAGAGAAAGTAAGTCCTGTAACTTTGTTTAGGCTTAGGCACAATTCTGACTTATTATGTAACGACCAAGGTATTCTTGTTGTAACGTCCAAAATGTACTTTCTGGGTTGTACAAGCAAAAATATCTAAAAATGCAATCATTTTAAAAATTGATTTCGGTTCAGTTTGAACACCAACAGATTAAAATAATAAAGGACTTACTTTTTATGGGGATTTTTTTTTTAACATTCGTAATCGAAGCTACGAGATCTCATGTCACTAAATTTTTCCCATCTTCATTGTGTTTTTTTGCAATATTTAATTGACCAACGCTGATTATTTAGACAAGGAATGATAACTATAATCAGTAATTACAAACAAAAAAAAAAAAAGGAATCACGTGAGATAATCTCCAGAAATTCGGTGATGCAATGCACTTATGTATCAAACTCTGTCATTTACATATTAACTAATTTTTTTTAGAGATTTCTTTCTACTAAAAATTCACAATGTTTTAGACTATTTTCTTGATTCATAAGTTAAAATTATACTGAATAATGAAATAGACTTAACCTACTTGACAGTATTCAATGGCACACGTAAGATCTTATCAGACACGTGTATGCTAATAATAATGCAAAACCTTTAGTAAAACAAAAGTTTTAACTTTCCTATTACACCAAATTTCCTATATATTTGTATAATTATAATCTCATAATATAATCGTTTTATCATTAAATTATAAAAAATTATTAATGTTGACAGTTATTATTAAAATAAAATCATAAATCTGTTAATAACGATTTCAACTGCTACATTGTGCATTCACATGTAGATATTTTTATTTTAAAGCACATTAATTTATATCAATGTTTAATTATCACATAGAAATAGTTTTTTTTATTACTTTTTTTGTTAATGAAAAACAGCTTTGGTTATCTTTATATTTCTTAATTGTATTTCTTTCTTTTTTTAATTACAAAAAAGATTACTACAATACACACTACTATAGCTAATGATAATCTGATATTATATGTGATAAAATTAAACAAAAATGTGAATTTGGAAGAAAAATAGATGAAAAGAAATTAAAAGATTTTAAAATTTAATACTATACATGAAGTTTAGAATTTAAAATAACGGTTATATTTCTTGATTTTCTTTTTGGAGGGAATTTTTCATCTGGATTGTAGAAACTTTGGCAGCTTTTTTTTTTTTTTTTTTCTTTTCTTAGGTATTACGTATTGTTTTAGGCATATAAGGTAAAATGTAAAAAAAGTTGGACAAGCTTAAGGGCTTGTTACAATCAAAATTCATATTTATGATTGAGTAGTTTCTACTGAAGTTATTATTTTTAGTTTATGTGGCATTAAGGTGTTTCCTGATTTACTAAAAAACCTACAAATTTGTGATTTTTTTCTTTCCCGTAGGCGTACGTCAATTAAAAATGTTTAACTAGCGCTGGAACTGGATTTTCGCCATCTCCAGTGAGGAACGAACTACTCTTAGCGAATTGAAAAGCATTAAAAACACTCGAGTGTAGACGGACCCAGTTCAACGTGTATTCCCCGACAATCCACTAAGCACTTCAATTGGTCTTTAAGTTTTTAACAAATAATTTTTAAAGTCTTTAAAAAAACTATTTTAACGCTACAAGCAACAGCTTACAAATAACATCTTTTTGGCCCTAATTTTCAGGGACGATAATGCGAAATTTATCCAAATTTAAGTAATTTTTATAGTTTTTTCTTCTCTACGGTTGATAATCTATTTGTCCGTATATGTTCTTTTTTATAGGTGTTAGAAGGAAATTATGCATTTGTTCGTCTTTATCCTTTGTAGGTATGTATAATTTATTCTTAGCGGTGTCTTGTGGGAACGTTGCGGGAATTTTGCATTCAACTTAAAAAAAAACTCAGACTTTTTTAGTGAAAATTACTTGTTTTAAATGCCATTGTGCAATGAATGTAAAACTTAACCGGCTACCATAGGAAAAAAAACATGGTAGGTGTTAATTAATCTTAAGCCATGAACAACAGGTTGCATTTTAAGCTCGTTTTTCTCTTTACGTATAAAAATTAATAATCGATAAATTAACAGCTTTAAGGCATTTTAACGAAAATAAGTGGAGCGTCGTGGCCGCAACGGTTTAGGTTGAAACGGCGCTCATCACTGTACGGTAAAGGTCGCGGGTTCGAACCAGCAGCCCTGCATTCATCGAACCTGACATACTTACAAATTAGGCTTATTTTCTTTTTTTTTTCAAAAACACCGGCACACCGAGGGTTGATGTAACCTCTGCTGTTGTCAACCCTCGTTTAAAAAATATGTATATATTCACAGATTATCCTACAAAAGATTTCCACCACACTAAAATTTTAGTCAGATTTTGCTTTTTGTTCGTTATGAAATCTAGTTTTTGATTTCACCGATTCCAGAAATAACTTTGTGGTTCTTTTCTCTTATATAGCATGTGCCTACATAACTTTTTTTTTTAATGAGATCCAACTTTTTATTTCAGATTTCAAAACTAGATCATTTATAAGAATTTTTCGTCTAGATCAGGATGCGGTATCTCAATTTTTATAAAAGTTACCCAAATGAGTTTGTCTATTTAGTGAAAAATTATTCAGAAATCGTGAGATGCGGTCTGGTGTGATATAGGTTTCAGAAAAACATTTACTTTATCGTGCCTACGTTTCAATCTTTATTGAGATCATCTTCAGTGAGTGCCTCTCAACTCGACAGGGACGGAAAACAAACACTTCGAGTCTTGGAGAAGATCTCAATAAAGATCGAAACGTTGGTACGACATAGAAAATGTTTTTCTAAAACTTACGTCACACCGCATCTCACGATTTCTGAATAATTATCGATTAACGGTCACTAATCACTACACATTAGTGAAGAATGACAATTCATTGTAAAATTACATTTTTTTTTTTGTAAAGATTGTTGTATAAAATGAACAACAAAACATATCCGTTGTTTATTTGTCTTTGGACGTATAATTATTGGGCTAATACTAACGACCTCATCCTTAAACCTTTCGAAAAAGAAAATTTATATTTTTTGGATCGAATCATAGGAAAAATTATTTAAATCATTGTACAGTTAATAAAAATAAAATTCGTAGCAAGGCTAAAGATTACAGTTCAGAGGTTAAAAATTTTGTCTTTTCCTTAATGAAAAATTCAATTGGTCACTCACTCCACAATAGTTTTCCAAAAAATAAAAACAAACTCAATTTTGTGTTTTTTCAAATTTCAATAGTTATTCCCTTCTGTGTAATGACCTTTCTGATAAGGTTTCCGACTTCAAGTAAGATACAGCGTTCCATGAACTGCTGTGTATTGATTTGAAGAAAAGAGAACACATTAGACCCCACCATGAAGATTAAACTAGCTTAAAATTTCCTTTTTCTAAATCGAGCAAACAACCGTTTGCATTTACAACATTAGTACCACACACGAATTTTCAATTGTAACAATTTCACTGATTCCTTTTTGCAAATTATAAACGCCTTAAATGCGTTTCAAGTCGACTTGATTCCGATTAAAATATTCCACACAACTAAAGAAGTTGAAACGGAAACTGAGGGGAAATAAAGCTTAGACCAAAATGTAAATATTCAACTAATTAATCCTATAATTGAAAAACGACATTACTTTCTTGTCAAACCAATACGCATATAGTTCAATTATATAAATAAACTATTTATATAGTGCTTAGAAACAAAGCATAGTGCTTCTCTCTGGCCGTTGGTCAATCCACGGAACATCTCACACAATGGTTCACAAGGAGGGCAAATAAGAATTTTCAATTTTCAGGTTTTTAGAGTTGATGAAAAGTTTGCCGACTGATGCGCCTCCGTTTCTCCTACGTTCATTTTCAAGTTCAAAGCGTCAACGTAAAACCCTAAACAGGACGGATTTAGATTTCTTCGGTGAGAAGGTCTCGGAAACGTTTAATCAGACGATGAAATTTTGGGAGCGAGCCAAACAGTCACTAAACATGAACATGAACAATCAGCCCGCAGAAACACAACGGTATAAAACTTTTTAAAATTAAACGCATTTTTTTAAATATCCAAACAACAAACCTTTCCCCATTGTCTGATAAGGAATTAACAAAGAAAATATTAATTTTGCCCTCTTATCCTATACCAAAAAAAAAACTTAAACATTTATTAGCAAATCTAGTTTTAAATATGCTACAAAGAATGTAGAGAATTTAAAAAACTTGCATTTTAACGCCCATTTAACATTTACCTATGGGTTACACTTGTGCATTGCCTTAAAAAATAAACTAAACTACTAATTACTACGTAAGTAATTTTATTATTCATGTTTAATTTTATGGGTAATATCTGTTTGACACCTTTTAAGTATTTTTGGTCCATGCTCAGTGATTTGTAAGTAACAATGTCGCATGTACGCCAGTGGCATACGACAAAATCATTATTCACTGTTTTCGTGGTCCGCTCGACCAATTAATATTTTTATTAATTTTTCATCCCAACCAAAAACCGTAATTAATTGTGATATACGACAAAATGTTTGTGGCGCAACATATTTTGTATGCGTAAATTAAATTTATATTTGATTTTTTTTTAAATATTTTCATGAGAAACTTAATTACGTTACTGTTTTTCCATTTTAGAATATCATTGAACGATGTAGTTTAGTGTTTAGAGGATCCAAAATGTGTGCGTATTTGCGTGCGTGCGCGCGCGCGCGTGTATATATGGTGCACCCTTGAATTGAGAACATAAAAATACCCCATTTTGGCTGCATTTTATTTTATATGGGCATCTCTTTCTGATAGAACAATTGGGGCTTCATTTGTAATATTTTTCTTAGTTTTTGGCACGTTTGTTTTTATTGGTTTCCTAATTGTTTCCTTACGATACTTGTGGCAATATGTTTGCACAATGCACTTCCTAAAATGTATGTAAGTACAGTTATTTCTTCTAAACATTTTATGAAGGAACTACATATATTTTATTTATTTTATTATACATATTTTTTCAGAATGAATAGGTTTTAAAAATATTAAAGTTTGTTAACCTTTTTTTTGTGAAAAATAGTTCAAGATAATTATTTGATAAATTCTATAATTCCGTGATCCATTTGACCATTTAATGCATTACAATTAATTAAGGTTTTCAATTGAGATAAAAAAGTCAGTGGCATGACCGGGATTCGAACTCACGATCTTCGGCTAGATTCGCCGCTGCTCTACCACCTGAGCTATCCTTACTTCGATCCACTCGGACATCAACTTCATATCTCAACCCCACCTTATGAGTTTTCCCTCCTTTTGCCATTTTTGTACTTGACTTGACATCAACTTCCTGAAAAATGCCAAAATGGAGGGAAAACTCAAAACGGTGGGGTTGAGATAGGAAGTTGAGGTCCGAGTGGATCGAGGTCACGATAGTTCAAGTGGTAGAGCAGCGGTGTATCTAGCCGAAGATCGTGGATTCGAATCCCGCTCATGCCACTACTTTTTTATCTCAACTAAAAACCTTAATTAATTGTAATAATTATTTGTGTGATTATATCAAATTTGTAATGTCAAATGTTTTGTTCTTGAGTTCCCGCAATGCCCAGACACCTGTAGGTGAACAAGTCTGTAATTATTTGAATATAGTGTGATGGAAAAACTACATTTACTGTACTATCAGAGTGCCAAAAAAATAGCAAATATAAAAAAATAATAATAAAACATTTTATTTTGACTAGGGGTGTACCCAAAAAAAACGGATACAGCTTTTTGGGACTATCAAAAATAAGATTACTCGAATTTTTAGCCTATCCAACTGCCTTTTTTCACACGAAAATCACAAAGACTGTGATAACTTTGAAACACTCCATACACGATCCACCACTATCCACACAAAACCTGACAGTGATTTAGAAATCTGTAAACTACACTTAATTGCTTCCGTTAGCCTCTTTACGTAAATCAGAATTCGAGAAATAACTTTTGGGAAATTTGTGTTATTTGCATCCTAATTTTTCACTGGCTTCCTCTGTACATCAACAACGAGGTACCGATTTCCATTCAAATCGAACACCTCATACCTAGACAACAGACGGACATGGAATCCCACAGAAGGCTCAATAAACAAAATAAGACTTACACAACTACGAAGATTTTTAGGACCGAAATCCGTCTTGACCGTTAAAATAAACTAACATACAATAATTGGCCGTGTACACTTTGGATATACGGAATAGAAATGTGGGGTTTTGCCAAGTCATCCACCATCCCGGACATTCAATCCTTCCAATCAAAAGTTCTCAAAAAAATCATGACACTACTGTTAGTGCAGTGACCGTGTGAAAAACAGCCTTGTAATCACATTCGTAATATGTACACGAAAAAAATCCCACAATGGCTTAAAATCTAAATATTCTTAACATAGATTAAACATTATATATTCCACTTTCCAAAAGTTGTAATAAATGTGGAATTTGGATAAAAATCCGGATGAGTTATATGATACACATATTGGTAAAAAATTGCAACCAATAATGTAAATTTTCTGTTTGCCATAAAAAAATGAAAAGCTTAATTTTTTAATTGCGAGATGAAAGGGTACCTAAAACAAACCCCCTTTTTGCATAGTTAACTCCTCGACAGATGTGTTTATAATTTTTAATATACCTAATCTTATTACATACCATTCATATTATTTTCTTATTGTACGTAAAAATACAAATCGATGGATATATATCGATAATGGATGTGGAAATTGAACTCAAAATGAGTTTATAAATTTTACCGAACAAAATAAAAGAATATTAAAGAAACTTGAACAAAATAAAATATTTAATTATTCAGAAATCGTGAGATGTGGTCTGATGTGGTGTAGATTTCAGAAAAAGATTTTCTTTACCGTGCCAACGTTTCGATCTATTGAGATCATCTTCAGGGCTCAAAGTGTTTGTCTTCTGTGTACTCGTGACTTTCTTGCGTGTCGTGATGAGAGTGCCACATCTACATAGAAAACAACACTTTGAATCCTGAAGATGATCTCAATAAAGATCGAAACGTAGGTATGATAAAGAAAATGTTTGTCTGAAACCTACATCATACCAGACCGCATCTCACGACATCTGAATAATTTTCGATTAACGTTCACTAATCTCTACAGAAAATAAAATATGATTTCGACACACAACACACTTATTAACGTCTCTTTTATTACTTATTATCCACATTACTTTTATTACTTACCTCTTCCCATTTATACTTCTTCCCAGCTGCCGATTAGAGCATATCGTATCATTTCGTACATACGTAACAACAAAAGTTTTATCTCAACCAAGATCTTACATAGAAAGAATAATTAATTGAAAGAAGTAACTTGGTCTACTGACCACTAAAATGTAAATGGATTAACTATTTAACGACCTTCAAGACATACAAAACAACGGGAGAAAAAAGAGGCGTCGATGGTGAGGGCTCATCAATGTAATACAAAGGTCACGGGTTCTAATACAGACCCTGCATTCCAACTCATTTTCTTTTTTAAAAAAACACCGACACCCCGACGGCTGATATGACCTGCTGTTGCGAAATCTCGTAAAATATAGTAATAAAAGGCAGAAAGCAGTATTTAATAAAACGTCAATTGCTTTTTTTTTATCGGTCAAGTATAATCAAAAATAGTTTCATTGAAATCGGGGATCTCCTTGGTAGATATCAAATTTCCATTTTAAAAAAGGTATATTGTACGTACAATTATTTGAATCTTACAATTAAATTAAGGGATGTTAATAATTTATTAATTATTGGTTTACCAGTTGGTAATAAACAGAAACGTGTTGGTTTTGGTTTAATTCGATACGATGGTAGTCGGTGGATAGCATAAATAATACTTCGTGCGATAGCATTGTATCATATATCACAGGGAAATGAAGAATTGGACTCCATGTAATCTGCCCGGACGAAACGTAAAACGAAGATTTATTTCCTATTTTAGCAACCTGCTCCCAGTTGGGCAATATCAAGATAAATATAGTTTAGTGGTAAAATACACTCTATTGAAACGGTTAATTATGCTGTCGACTGACAAAACTTAATCTTAAATATTCATCAGTTTAATTAGCGAAGATCTTCAACGTGATGCACTTTCATAATAGGCCATAGAAGAATACGTATTGTGAGTCGACCCCTAACGGGCCATACCAACGTTTTATTTATAATAAAAAAATTCAATTCTTCTTAAAACGCATTATAATCTCCAAATCGGAATGGGAGCACAAAATAGGACAAAGAATTCCAGGGATGGCGATATACTACGTCAGAATATCGCCTGACATGCAACGTTGGTTATTGACCTTGCACCTTAGTGAATGATGCAACACAAATTAACGAATTTTCTGTATGTATGCCGTTCATAAGACAGATATATTGGGTGATGAACTTGGGTCTGGACGTCAAAAAGTACATTCAGGCGTACAATTTTCAATGTGTCGTAAGTCATACGTCTTAGTTATACTCGTATATTGCATTAGTATGTTCATTTACGAATGTAATGTGCTTTACGTCCAATTTTCGAGGTGCTAAGTAACAACAGGAGTTTTAGGTATGGAAGTCCTTCAAAAGATTAACATGTTGGGCGATATGGTGGGTTCGGATGTCAGAAGTTATATTAAGACTATTTTGAAGATAAACAAACTTAATTTGTATTGCGTTATTTACAAAGTTGCGTATATGGTAGTACTGTTCTTTACATACAATTTTCATCGTAGCAAGTGTTCGTAAATCCAAAGAACTTTTTTTCCATCTTATTTCGATACCCAGATACTGGATCTGCAGGCTTGCTTAAGCTGTTCAAACCTATCAAAAAATCCTTCTTGCCAAAAATAAAACATATACTTAGTCGTAGTTGATAAATCATTATTGAAAAAAAATAAATATTTCCAGCTATTAACATAATTGCCAACTTGATGATACTAGTCTAGAGTAATTCAATCTTCCATGGGACAAAACAAGAGAAATCTGAAAGTAAAACCGAAAGCAAAGCCAAGAAAGTAAATTTCAAGCAATGTAATCTGGGATTGCCCTTCAGCCTAACAAATGGAACACACCCTCGAGATAAAACACTTTCCAAATTTTGGGGGCAAAAAAGGCAAGTAAACAAATCCGTTATTACGGCAATTCTGAGATTTATTGGTCACTGCTAGCTGAATGGATGTAATTTTAAGATTTTTAAGATTCGTAAATACAAGAAAACTATGAGATTGGGTTGTCACTCCCCGATGAGGTGGCCTTACTTATTGGCAGGTTATAAGTGGTCATACCAAGATGACGTTGGTAGTATTTTGTGATAGGAAGTGCCCGAAATGTCTCTCTCTTGATTAACTAGGAAACTATTTCTTCCCAAAAATATTAAATTGATATACGATTTATTAGGGTATAAAACAAAGAATTTGGTGCACATCAATATAAGGTTGGGCAAGCGAAGACTGTTGGAATTCACAATGCTGTATGGACGTTACGCAGTTACGATTTTTGTGGAGATCCTCATTTGGAATCCATAGAGCAGGTTTTTTAAAAACTGCGGAAATAATAACTTCGTTCATCATGAAAGGATCAGAAATCGTTTTCCACCAGGTTAAAAAAAAAGTTTACTAAGTGACTCACCAGGTGAATCGCTACGTAACCACGTGCTATTGTGGCCGTTCTCGTATTTTCTACTGTTCGTTTTCTTGAGAGACACACCAAGCGATTCGCCTTGTCACCAGTCATAGCTTGTCACCTCCGGTATGGCCTTACCCAGTGTATATCTAGCTACACCCATCCAGTTATGTGGCAGGGTCGCTACTATCCTTCGTAAGCCAAATGCCCAGGATATCATCGCTTCCTTACCAACAGATTAGACTCCGACGAGGGCTATCGACATATAGGCCATTTCAGCCTCAAACTCATGCTAAATATAATCTAGCCTAATACTACTTAACTTGGATAATCAGTCGCACAAGTGCATTCATGCATTGCACTCATTCGGATTAGATGATGAAGTACTGGATATTCCTCCATCAACCTACACACGGTATAATATATCAACCTAAATTACGATCGATAAAGTATTGTGGTAAACATTCCACCATCGACTTAAGCACACTCACTGCTGTAGGGGCGATAGTGAAGATATATTTCAATATTTCACCCTCGCCACTCACATTAATAAATACACCCGATGACAAAACACATGGAATATAATTATATACAGTAAAATATAGAAATCCTCTACAAAACGGAACAGGGGACCTGGAAACCGACTGCTGTACTCGATAATCTTTCCTAAATTCAGTGGCACATCTTCACGCCTCTGTTATGTGGGACAAATCGAGCAACGTTTTTCTACATAAGGAGTGCCAGCGCGGGTTTTGGCACAAAAGACGTCATTTATTAAATTGAAATTGTTAATGGCGTACATTGTAACACTCATTGCACTCCACGAAAATATTGATCTTTTATTAACAATAAATGGAACTTCAAAGAATGTCGATTTTACTTTCCTTTGGTACACTGGAAAGACAAATATTTACGACTCAAGTTAATTTATATTTCGTGTTTTATTTTCAAGGTTAACCATTTTCAACATAAAATTATTTTTGATACACAAATATTGAGAGTTTCAATCGCTAAACGTTGTAAATCTTAATCATTGACAACATGCCAAACATTGCGAAAATTTGAGTACAATTAACTAACATAGCTGGTCGTTTCGATCAATTTTTTTAAAATACAGAAATGTGGTTAAAGCTATTTTTTATAGTAAAATCGGAATATCTTTCATTCAGTGTATTTTTCCTTTGTACAAACCAGTTAAAAAGTTTGGTTGTCTTCGATCATTTTGGTCAATCTCTTTGTGACCTTTCACCATTTTCAATAGACGATTTGTAGTTATAAACAGGCACGATTGACTAATTAACAAATCAACCATTGAAGATGGCGAAAGTTATGGCGTTGTGATACAGACCGAAACAGCGAAGTTAGACCAGAATGTTCGGAAATGGCCAAACTACAGAATCATCAGACCAAACTCACACACAAAATTTTGTTAATTTTTTTAAATACGTAGCAAAATTAAAAAATCTAACTATAAAACATATACTGGACCGCTGGACTCGAACAACCTTAGAACGATGAACGGCCGCCGACGCTCCTTATTGACTGTTTAAGTTCATTTATCTGAAAGATTGTTATCCTCAATTTTTAAGATTTTTAACGTATTATAACAATATTACTAATTAATTAGAAGTATATAATTATTGTTTATTTTGAAATTATCTAAATCTAGAAATTTAGGTTTAAGTCAATTGAGTCACAGGAGTGAACTCAGCCCACCCTGGCCAAAGCTAGTTTAAAATATTTTATGAGATTTACAAGCCGTGAAAGTAAATATAAAAGAGGAGAAATGTTTTGAGAGCAGTTTGAGTGCAAGCAGCAGCATCCCAAACGAATTATCCCCAGCAATACAGAGACGTCTTTAAGCAACGGGTTGTGCCTGGGCGTCCTCTTCCTTTGACAAATGTGCCATGTATTTGGTAAACCCAATTGACCTCAATGGTACAAGCCGTTATGAAAGAGCTGCTCCACGTCCCGAATTTATAAATGGATGAGAAAATTAAGAAAAACTCAGAATAAATTGTAACATTCCATACATACATGCCAGCCTTAAAATTCCATACGCCCTCGAGACAAGTGTAAGTATGATTTTTAGATGCACGCTTGCACGATGGAAAACACGTCAAAAAGGAGTGAAGAGGTCACCATCGAAGTTCGGAAAATGTACTGGTTATTGGGCAGAGCTTTGCTCATTAAAATTAAGTTTTACATATCACAACGTCCTCAAGCCTATGTGGATGTACGGCATCCAGCTCTGGAACTGTCAGAGCAAGATCAACCGTCAATCCATAGAAAAATTTCGGAAAGAGCAATGAGAAGAATAGTCAATGAACTCTGGTAAACCAAACATAAAGATCACCACCGTGATATTAAAATGAATACAATAGAGGATGCCATACGACTCCAACGAATCAAGCAACATAATTTATTGCTAGTGCAGTGATATGGTGAAAACAACATTATGTTTATTGCCTATGACAATTATTAGAAAAATATTAATTATTAACTAAGTTAACAGCTTTAAGTCTGAATAAAGCGTTTGACGTCCTGACCCAAGAGTATCACCTAACGCCCAATATTGCAGCTTTTGAGGGAGACTACTTACTATCACATACCTACATTATTACATGTATGACTACATTTACTACTAACACGATATATTACGCGTTTAACTGAGAATACGGCTTATGAACATCGAACATATTCATGGAAATATTTTTTGACATCCTGACCCACGTGCATGACCTTATCGATGTTTGATTCAACTGAAGGACATATATGCACCAAAATGCAAGGACAAATACCAACCAACCGTTGCGTAACAGGTGAAAGTCTCATTTAGCACCTTGACCCTTAAAAAAATGAATTATAAATTGTAGGCCGATCCTACTCAATTAGTTCTTAACTCTTATTGTAAATTATTACATAATATTAACTATACTATATTGTATAGTTTAAGTGTAACTATTTCTTGGAACCATAACGCATTGCAATGAAAAATGTTGGTTACATATAATTTTTTTGTAAATTTTTGGAACAAAACGAAACGGTAAAATATGTAATTTTGAACAAAGATTTTTTTGTACCCGTTTCCTTTTTCATCAATAAATTGATTGTTTACTTTAATAAATTTAATGTAAAAAGCAAAAACCAAAAACCACTTTCCCAAGTAATTAAAAAAGTCCAACTTACGTTACGTTTTTCATAAAACTAGTACATAAAAAGTAGAGTTGTTTCAAGCATTTGGAAAAGTTGTAACTTTGGGACTTGGCCCAATTATAAACAGGATTCGCACATTCTCGATTTCAATATTGTATAATGGGGGGGAGGGGCGTCGGTGGCCGCAAGGTTGTCTTTGACACGGCGCTCATCACTGTAAGGTAAAGGCCCCGGGTTCGAATCCAGCGGCCCTGCATTTGAACACGACATACTTACAAATGGGCGTTTTTTCAAAAACACCGGCGCCCTGTGGGTTTATATGACCTCTGCTGTTGAGACCCCTTGTAAAAAAAATTTGTACAATAGATGCCTTCAATTGTTCTTTAAAGTTAAGTATCATATTTCAAACCGTAACTTGTGACAAAAGAGCAAAAGCAAAGTAAAAGCAAAGAGCCGGAGAGGGCAGGTTCCAATTAAACTGCTGATAAAGAAATGTCATTAAGTAGTTGAACGAAAACGTGAATTTGAGTTTAAACATACTCGAACCACTCTTGGATGATGGATGAAATACTGGATAGATATCAAATTCCGTTTCATTCAAATTTTAAAATAGATTTTCATCATAAATGACCTCTCTCTCTAAGAAAATTATAGTTTAATTTTATGTAAAACGTGCAGATCGAAGGTACATTCTAAAAGGTACCCATTTTTTTTTTTCAAACTTCAATTTGTCAAGACTGTGGATTACCACATGCATTTTCTTGTGACCAGAGAAAAACAAGTACTCGCACTTATCTTACTGACAAACGGCCCGAGATAAAAAGTTTTGAGGTTAACGCACGTCGTAAATCAAGTTTCTTCAGAGTTTAAATAGAGTTTTTCAGATTTATTATATTCGGAATTGAACGACAAACGTTACTTTGCCAATCGTCTTTTCATTTAAAAATTTTCATTAGAAAATCATATAAAGCTTCGAATTTTACGACGACGATTGAACTTTCGATGCTAGAGACCTCGCGTGTTACTTTTGTTTAAATTTGGATGAACCACATGTAGAGAAAAAGGACAAAGTTTGACAGACATAATCGACAGGAGCCAAGGACGGTGGGAGAAAGTAGGAAAATTAGTAATATCGCACCTTTGGAGATAAACTTCATAGTTCCTTCTACACAAGTGGCTCTTATCGACTAACGTAATAGCTTTACAGTTGGTGATGATGAGTAAATAGTATTTTGGTAGAGCTAAGTGGTTTCTACGTTTGATTGACCTTTTTAAGTGTTTTTATCGTCTTTTCTCGATATATTTTCAATGTTTTTCTCTTTATCAGAATTTCCACGTTAAAGCTGGGCAATTAAACTACGTTATCCGTGTTAGTTGTTATTACTATCTTTTTTGGGTTGTATATTGTAAGTAGGTCGCATATGATTATCACCTATAATTATTTTGGTAAGTTATGTATTTAAAATTGAAATTGGTTGATGAGTCAATAATAGGAAACGAAAGCAAGCGGACCCAAATGATTAACAAAAACGTATTTGATATATTTAATAAATTGACGGACAAAAATTTAAATAATTATATGTTGTGATTTTTTTGTTAGGCCTAGAGTGATGAACTTGGTCCGCCGACCCTCGCTGGTTTTAATTAGTCGGAATATGTAATATGCAGATCATCTTTTTCTTTTTTAAACGAGGGTTCGCATCAGAGTGCTGGTGTTTTTCAAAACAAGTCCATTTGTAAGTATGTCGGGTTTGGAATGAAGGGCGGCTGGATTCGAACCCGGTACTTTTACCGTACAGGGTTGAGCGCCTAAACCGTTGCGGCCACCCTTCACTGGCTGAACTGACTTTTCATCGCAAGATGAACTAATGAACGCATGAAGAAGAGAACGTAAAAAGCGAAAATAGCGAAGATATGCGGACCGAGATAATCGGAAACGACCATAGTACGAATAAATTATGTAACGAAAAATAATTGTTATACATATAAAATAGCTTAACGTTGTTCTTTCTCAATGTTATTTGCAATTAAAATTCCGTGGGTCGTGCCGGGATTCGAACCCAACACTAATTTGAATTTGAGGGCGGCAAATTCAAGTCGGGCATCGAAATCGTCAAGGTCCCTCTATTCTTTTTTATAGTTTCGTTGCATCAATTGGGGATTTTTAAACGATATAACCTTGGTGGTTATTTATTAATCGATATCCAGATCAATTAAACCAAAATTGACGATCTGAAAATATTGCAATAAGGGGAATCGAGTTAATGTTATTTTTACTATATGAATTTTTTGTTTGAACATTTTACATTTAAAATCTTAATTTCATGCGAATAAGAATTATCTAAAAATATTTTATAACCGATGAAGCTATAAGATTAAATTGAAAAAATAGATATGCTGTATCCTGGAGATAAAGAAGTAAAAAACTGGCAAATCAAGATCGCCTCAAGGTCATTGCTATTCATATATAAAATTTTCCCACCTTAAAATTTCACGAGGGTACGGTTTTGCAAAAATGGAGATACATATTTTACAGAAATGATTAATGTAAGTTTTAATTTAATCACCCCTTGGTTGTACATCAAGATCTTTAAAAAACATAAAATTCTCTTACACGTGCATTTAATCTATGTTCAAAACTATTGCGTTAAATAATTTTTGAATATGATTTTCAGCACGATTCGATGAAATAAGCTTGAATCTTCCCGCCTATTTTTAGACATCCGTGTTTGACGAACGCGAATTGAACATTTGTCCGTTGAACTTTATCAACAATGATCATCCTGTTCCGACAAACCTCAGTCAGATGAGATACTACAGATTACAAGAAGAAAAAATCTCAATTCAATATTTATTTCACAGGCTAGAACTGTTGCATAATCTGGCCCGAAAATTTAGAAAAGAGACACATTGTGGACGAATGTTTTAGATTCAACCAATTTAGGAGGGAGCGAGGGAAATGATTCCGAAATGAAACATGCAGGCTTTTCAAGCTTTTTGTTTTATTTTAGAACAATTCATAAGATAAATGGTGGATACTTTCTAACATATATAAAAGAAATAGAAAGAATCTTTTATTGCAGCATTATAAGATTTTATTATAATCAAATAGGTCAATTATTTTCGCACGTCTACAGCGCAACTTGACTAAATAACATTAATTAGCCTAAAAAATATCCGCTATTGCGTAAAAGATCACATGAATGGACAAAGCTATTTCCTGATTAGATTTTCACTTTTATCCAGTATTAAAACGAAATGGAGCGCGTTATCACAAAGGCTTATCTTTTTTTAGGATGTTAATTACCTACGCATATTCTCCCCAAAAAAACCATAATTTTAGCCCAATTTCAAGTCTAGCTTTGAACCGGGATTGATTAACTTCGGTTGAAAACCGAACGACAAGATAAAATGGTAAAGTCGTTGGTCAAATATGACCGAACACTCGGAAAAAAAAAACACTGAAAAAACCTTACTTTTACAGTCAATGTCGGTTTAAAATGTAAGCTTTTACTTACAGGGTACTTCCCTGAAGTAGATGTGCTGCAGACCAGGCGGACGGTCACTAACTGAAGCCAAACGGTTTCGGCCTAAGGGAGCCGTCGAGATAACGGTAAAGGTTTCCAATGCCACTCTCACAATCTCTCCCCGATTGACCCATGTTCTATCTGTTCGTGCGAAAAAACAACTTAATTTTTTTAATCATTTTTTTGCCTTTAAAAAAAGGACCACGGTTGACGTGTTCGGTACGTGATATCCAGCTGTACCGACGACTAGCTACAAGTGGTACAAGCCGTTATATTTAATTTTTTCAATTTAAAATCGCTTAAGTCATATTTTGATCGATTTGATTTTTTTCTTAACTTAATTATAGCAA
The DNA here is from genome assembly GCA_039619505.1 of Cimex hemipterus. Taxonomy (NCBI): domain Eukaryota; kingdom Metazoa; phylum Arthropoda; class Insecta; order Hemiptera; family Cimicidae; genus Cimex; species Cimex hemipterus. Next base: position 26,478,441 of record CM077103.1, on the reverse strand, counting down.
AGTGTAAATTTTTGGTATAGAAAAATAAATACAAAATTACTAAAAATTTAAAAATTATAGCCACTGTCGTAGCATTTTTTTCATTGGCCTGGAATTAGACCTTTTCCCTCAAAGAGCCGCTGACAAAAAAACGCTGAATTCTTAAGGTTATGTGGAAAATAGTAAAACACATTACTTCAAAAAGGAAAATTCTATTTACCTCATATACATGCTAAGACGCGATAGCAAAGTAATTTAAATGGATATCTGAAGCGGAAAAAAGCACATTTTCACTTTTTCCATGCGTGTTTTTTCCCAACTAGGATGAATGTATTTATAAGCGTGAGTGCTTGAAAGAATAGGTGGGCCCGTGGCGTAATAAAGACCTACCAAACTAGGTTAGTTATTTTACTTAAATAAATGAATTTATATACGTGATCGGTTGAGAGAGCGAGTGAGAGAGAGAGAGAGAGTGTGTGTGTGTAGTAGAGAATAGAGTACCACATCAGTTTTTTTCTATTTGGTCATTCTGTTTAGAGTGACAGGAGAAAGGAACCGCACGTAATATCAACTATGCAAGTGAGTCCCCAAATTTTATCTGCACATTAGTACTGCATAAACGTATTTATTAGAATGTGCGGAATGGTTCATCCACAACCTCTTGAACTTGTAATTGTACATAAGATTTGAAAGTTTCTACTATAAATAACGGCAGGTATTCGGCGGAATTAACCAGTAACCCTGAGACCCGCCAAACTTAGGTTAGTCCACATAATATATGTGTACAAAAGGTTCAAAGCCTTTTCACCTCGTGTGAGAGGGCCAAGCTAATAGAGTCCCAGTTCTATCAAACATTAAAGATCGCCAGGCCCTCCTACTGGAGAGCCAAATTTTACCAGCAAAAAAACGAAAGGTGCCGGCACTGGCTAAAAAATGACATCATAATTGATCGCAAAAAGAACTCCGTCATTAATAGCATCAAATATTAAAAACCCCATAAGACAAAATCGTGATTGCAGAAACTTGTAAGGCGGGCTAAGGCTCTCCTGGAAAAAATACGACTTTTAATCACGCAAACTTTCTCAAATTAGTTAAAATAATCAGCCCTCTAATACTAGAATTGACTTCATACGACTTCACGCGTCCAGGACATGATACTCCTCCCTCCAAGGTGGGATTTTTTGCGTACGACACCTAATGCCACTTGTCAATTTTCTTACCGTTTTGCGAAATATGTTATATAAATGTTAAATCCAAGAATTACTATTTTTGTAATAAAGTTAAGATCTACGAATTTCAGAGAGTTAATAGTTTTTATGATACATTTGATCACAAATAGGGATAGTATTCGTAAAAGTATAACCAATTTTCTTCTTTTTCGATGCCTTTGCTTAATCAACTAACTAATATTAACTAGGTAAAACAAATGACCGAGCTCAAGTCGAACCACTAAGTTTTTCACACTCGCAGTCGTACTTAGTCGATTCAAATCATTCATAAAAAATTTGATTTTTAAAGAAAAAACTGGAAAGCTTATGCACAATATTATTTCTGGTCTTTTAATTGTACAGTTTATAAATCATACAGGAGGAATAAGTTTATCTTTTATACCAATTTATTGTATATTTGTTAAACATTAAAAAACATATTTACTGCCGTTAAAATATTACTTTTATATTGGCTAAAGTTAATGTTAATTTCACGATATTACTTTTAAAAGACAAGATTGATTTAGGAAGCCATGTGAAGTTTATTTCGTATGTTTAGAAGGATTTTTGTTTGAACAGTAATCACTTTTGTGCCCTTAATTATGATAATTGTAATTTAAAAACACTTCATTAATTGGATAAGGTAATTTATCTAAAAATCATATTAACGTTAGGATTTAAACGATGTTTATAAATATATATATCACGAAAATAAATCAATCCTTGAGCTCAAAAGGGGTCAAAGCATGAATCCCATACAGGATAAACAGAAAACAAGGCTCCGTAAACATGGGAATACAATTATCGTGATCATTCCTGCATAAAGAAATACTATATCTGGCTTGGTTCGATCTGATTTGCTATGAATATCTCGAAAAGACAAACACATAACGAAATTTTAATACCACAGACACTTGCTTTCTACAAAGAGAAATTATAAATTGTTCCGAGAAGGGAGGGAGGGTGGTTCATATGTAAAGACAAGGATGGTGAAAGTGAACGGCTTTCACTCGCATCGAAGAATGTCTACTGGTTTGAAAGAAAGAAAACAAATTACAGTCTGAACAGTCGTTTTACATTTTAGTTGATTTTTCCCCCAATAAAATCTGTTTCGCCAATCCAGAAAAAAATAAACTGATAAGAAAACAATAGGATGCTTATTATTAAAACAAATCATTTTCATAACAATCACTAATTATTCATGACTATTGGATAGTCTTAAATTGTAATTTTTCAGGAAAAGGAGGAAACATTTTGTTATTTGGTCTTTTTTAAATATTGTTTTACTTATTCCAATGATTCAATTTCTTTTCTTATTGATGTTCAAAGTATTTTAATATTGATAAATATATGTTTAATTAAAGATTAGTGGACCAAATGCAACTAGTTTTTCCAGGTCATTCACTGATGAATCGTGAAGCCTTGCTTAAATTAACACGGAGGAAAATGTCAAAATGTGTCGACGCAGTCATTCTTTTCTTGAATATGAATGTAAATGACAGTTCGAAATTCTGTCTGTATTTCCAGCCAATTAAATAGTTTTAAATGGCCGTCAATAGTGATTTATTTCTTTATGATCACTTCGCTTTCAGTACTGTAAACAAATCATAAAACAGAATTGCTGCGTCTTACTTTCGGGCTTATGAAAGTTGGTGACACCTTTTATCATGCCTGTGATAATCTTTGCATTTCACAAGAAAGAATCTTTAGTGAAAACTTATTCGCGACCGTCGGAGTCCTTTCAAAGAGTTCTCAGAGATCTTGAAGAACATGTACACTCATACAACCAACATATTTCTTCTTTTTTTTCAAATAATAATTCCGCTACACTATCACCGAAAATTCAGCCCAGTTCACGTCTAATGAATTAAAAATACCGTTGGTGTATTCAAAATGTACATAATATACCTAACAACCACTTTAGGTTATTAGGATGACTGAATTACAATAATAATATCTCATTACCATACTTTTCCATGCATATTTTTTATTTCGGCGATTATAAAACGGTGCATACTATGAAAAAAAACGAGAGAAGATTGGATATCGAAAGATCCTTTTCAAACAAAATATGTTTGAGAATGTATATAGCAATGAACTTGAGCCCAGATATTCTTGGAGGTGTTTCAATATTAGAAATGGCACGAAACCCTTTCCCTAGACGACGAAATTCGTACATTAAAAACGTCGATCCATGTCAGTGAGTTGGATGATTTGCAAAGTAGGTTTGTTTAAACGATGTACATTACTTAAGTTTAATATTATTATCAAGCAAGGTTGTATCAATAAATTAATATTAATAAATCATCACAAGACCTCAAAAACGTAAACGATCAGTTTAAAAAAGTATTAAAAGTTGTACATTGTACAAGTACATTGTAATATATAGAAGTTATAGATAGATGGATAGCTATATAGACAGATGAGAGAGAGAAACAGAGAGAGAGAGAGAGAGAGAGAGAGAGAGAGAGAGAG
>CM077103.1:26394435-26469779 GCA_039619505.1 Cimex hemipterus | reverse complement strand
ACACATACATACATACATACATACATATATATATATATATATATATATATATATAATATAATTTTTTTAAATTGCAAGTTGTAATCATTTTGATTCCATTGTTATAATTAATATGTACAACTATATTTGTTTGTTTGTTTAAAGCTTAAACAATTAATGATTGTTTACAATTTGTAACTACACTTTGCACTTTTATAATTATACTTTGGCCAAATTCGAATAAAACAGACGAAATAGTTATAGATTGATTTAATTTTTAAGTATGATTTTATTTCAAAAATCTATCTAAATCATAAAGTTTGGTGTGATTTAAAACATAACCGACAGGATAGGGGCTGTCTTAAGGGGTCCGGTGTAATTATTGATCAACCTTCAATTATTATTATTATACTAAAAATAATCAGGAAGGAGGTCATTTGGAAGTAAGCGATCAATTACTTCGTCAATCTTTCATGATGTATCTTATTCATACTTTACTCAAAGCGACTATTGGTTTTTGCAACTTGTTATGCGTCTAACCTCATTCAATACAATTACAAACATGCATAACAAAGGCAGAAAACTGTCGGCTCCTCGACCTCATTGGCAAGAACGCTAGGACATTTATCTTTTCAACATGTGTGAAAAATTTGTTTTTACATTTAATTAAATTCTTTTTAAGCCACTTAACTTCTGGAACTGCTTAACTACAATTATCACAGTTAAGTATGAATAGGTTTCAAAATATAATTATGATTTTGATAATACTTTTCTACAGTATAGTCTTACATTTTCATTTTGTTATTAAAGTTTCAACAAATGAATAATAGTTTGTTGTTTTTTTTTTGTTTGTTTTTTTGCTGGGGCTTCCGACATGTATGTCATTTCAGTCCCTAACTAAATCTATATATTCTATATTCTATACCCACTCAAACACTACATTCATACAAATAAATACATTCATACACTTAAATACATCCATACAGTACACTCATTCCGTTTGGTCGGTGGAGTACTTGACATTCCTCTACCGACCTACACTTAAACTAAACTAGATTGGGGTCGATGAGGGACTTTTATTAACATTCCGCCATCGACCCCGAACACACAGTCACTCGCTTTCATCGTTCGAGGGGCGATGATGACGTTATATTCATCCTCACCCCTCGACATACACGCTAATAAATACAAGCACTCAGACAAAACATACAGACGCAACAAATAAGACATGCTATATACAATAAAACACCCCAATTTCCCCTAAAAAGCGGAACAAGAGACTCTGAAACTCGCTACCGTGCCCGAGAACCTTCTTAAGTCCAGCGGCATGCCTAATAGTTTTATGGTTAAAACAGCATATTGAAAAATAAGAGTATGAAGCATAGAATTATGCTTACCCAATATTACTTGTTACTGATTTATATAAGCTCTAATCTGCACAGGCATGTACATATGTACAAACGTGTACAAAGTTGAACCTACCACTTTTCAGAATCCATTGGCAATTCCAGCTTTTGTTTTTTATACAATGCGTTAGCGTCAGGTCTTGACAAACCACTCGCCTCGGGAGATGGCAGTCCGGTATCAGACCCGGGTCTTGTCCGTCCAGCCAATGACGTTGGGCTCTTGGTGGTATCAACATCTAGGTCATTTCATAACCCAACAAAATCAGTTCCTAAATCCTAAACCTTTCAACTAGATGGAACACGTGGAGCAACCTGTCTTTGCATTCCGGGTGGGGGGGGGTTATTTGGCTTAAAAGTAATTGTCCGTCCGACATCTCGCATTTTCTATTCTTAATCGTCTGAGAATGGCCCTTATTATACGCATCAGGTCTACCGAGGGCCACCTATCGACCAAATTCTTGATACGTGAGGTTTGTTTATTGATCCGGCCCACCAACACTGTTACTTTCTTTTAATCCTGTTTTTGTTACATTTTTAACGTCAGAGTACCGGATCGAAGTGCTCAGGTCCGTAGTATTATGTTATGAAAATTATTGTAATCTTTTATTTATATTATTATCTGCTTTAACCAAAAGTGATGGATTGCTAAATTTTACATATTTACTATTGTCAGTGGTGAAGGAATAATTCGTTTTTTTATTTCAAAAAATAAATAAATAAAATTGTAAAACATAATTTTACTTTAGACTTAGGAAAATTACTTTAATGTCGTATATTATTTATATTATGTACTAGGTTTTACGCGTGACTTCATTCACGCGGGACTCAGTCTCAATGTACCTTTCTGTTGCAGAATGGCAGTGTGGCTTTCTAATGCAGGTTTCCCAAAATTTTTTCTTCGTTAGCTGTTGGGCTCTGTGACCTTCAATTACATGATGCTCCATGGTTAACAATTGTCCATATGATCCCCTTAGGGATAAAACATCAAAGAATCCTTTCTCAGCGGCTATCCTTGTCAAAACTTCAACCGCAATATCCATCGGTTTGGTCTGGGCGTTGTTTGTCAGTTTGTTTTATACCCTTTGACAGGCAAAAAATTCCACCCAATTGATATTTTTTCTCTGTAAAAGAAAATTCTGCAATCGATTTGTCTCGATGTTTTTACCAGTAAATATTTGTTTATGCTATGTTTCAAATTACTTAACACTTAATCCATAATCCAAACCAAGGGTAAAGGATTTTTCAATGTATTGCTTTTTTACGGAATTTAAAACGTTTATTCACATTCATTTAAATTCTGAAGAAATGAACTGTTTAGTTTTCTGTGATTTACTTTTAATTTTCAAACTTAAAAATGCCACATAGTGTGAGAATGTTGGGAGTGGTGTAGCATTTATTGACAATGGGCGCTCCATTAGGTATGGAGCTATTGGCATCGGAGTTCTTTACGAAACTCTGCGAGACGCCGTTAGACTTCCGTCCGAGAAAGTGGGTCCTACTAAGCCCTCGGATGGATGACACAGATCGCCACAGGCTGGCAGTTTCTTGACTTTGAGAATTTTGCGAAACCGGCACCTTACTGTTGTTCAAGCGATTCTTCAACTTCAGGTCAACGAGGTGTCCAACTTTCTGAACGCAATGCTCGGCGAAGAATCAGTGTTGACTGATGGCTTTTTGCCCTGTAAGAGGACCAGAATTGACCAAAACACAGAGAATCACGGCTTCCATTTGTTCGACAACACTGTATGTTGTACTTTTTACAGATGAGTCTACATTTCCTCTACGACTCCAGATGGGGGTGAAAGAGTATGGAGAAGGCGAAATTAAGCCTGTTTTTTTATCATACTAGAGCCAACCTGTTCAACGTAGCTCAGTGATGGTATGGGCGGGAATTTCAATGGAGAGTCATACAGAGTTGGTTGTCGTTCGTGGAGGGTCTTTGACGGTCACTCGCTATGTGGGTGAAATTGTGGAACTTCATGCCTTGCCTATCCTAAATGACCGTCCACATGTTGCTCGCATAGTACCTACGTACCATTTAACTGCATATAACAGCCAGACATGAATCGCATCGAACATTTAGGGATAACCTCAAAAGGCGAATAAGAGCTTGTCCATCGCTACCTGTACACTTCACGACCTTGAAAGGTCTCTTCGCGAAGAATGGGCTAACGTCCAGCAGAGAGACTTTGCAGACTGGTAGAAAGTATGCCGAGACGTCCTCGAGATATAATTAAGTCAGGAAAAAGGAAATACGCGATATTGAAATGCTAATTAAAAATCTAAAATAAAAATGTTATCTCTCCGACTTTTTTTAATTTTTCATTTTCCTTCCTTCATTTTTTGACGACTTTTATGACTCAATAATTAAACGTTAAAAAATTTGAAACTGATTAATATACAAAAAATATATACAAACAAATCAAATTATATTACAAGTGGGTGGAATTTTTTGCCTGTCGGTGTATATAGATAGGGACGGAATTTCAAAAATTTCTTTCTTGGCGGTTATCCATATCATTATAGGAATGCACCGTCGAAATTTCGGCCATTCAGATTCAGGGGTTTGGTCTGTGCGTTGTCTGCCAGTCAGTCACGGAACAGGTGTGTGTGTGTGTGGTGATCAGCTTCCCCCAAATTTGATGATGAAGGAATGATTCGCTGGGTTGTTTTTTTTTTTTTTTTTTTTTTTTTTTTAAATATAAATACCATTTATGAAAATTATTTTGATATTTGATCTATATTGTTGTTATATTGGTCCATTTTGAGGGATCTATTTCGAATTAGATTTTAAAAAAAACATGATGAAGAATGTCATGTACATTACTGGTCAATAAAATAAATTGAAAATAAATAAATGACAATGATTATCAGAAGTCTTCCTACATGGTACTTATTAAATGATTCCAATCTAGTCGAACAAATGTAAAAATAACAAATAAATAAATTGAGAAATGAAGAGGGAATAAGACAAATTTAATAGATCAAAATTGCGAAGACCTGACTTTTATCAATTTCTTATGTGAATGGAAAATTGTTATTTTTCACCCCATCTCGACATGCCCTGCCAAAATAAAACTTTTGATTTCATCAGTGTAAATTTAAAATCCTGGAGAAATTCAGTTACGTCTGCTACGGAGTGGATTTGCCCCAACGGACCGGGTAAAATCAATTTTGGTGATCGGCTTCCACCAAAATTGATGGATTTTAAAATTTGACTTATTTCTTATTTCAGTTATGAAGGAATGATTCGTTGATATTTTTAATAAATAAGCTTTATAAAAATGGTTTTAATATTTGATAGATATTTTATTGTTTAGATCCATTTTGACGGATCTATTTGACTAGATGAAAAACCACATGATGAAGAATGTCGACATTAATGGTCAATAAAATAAATGATAATTATCAGAAATCTTCGTATTGATAGTTTATTATATTTTTCTAATCTAGTGAAACAAATATTATTATAATACAAACTAAAGGGGGTGTCGGTGGCCGCAACGGTTTTGGCGTTGACACGACGATCATTACTGAAAGGTAAAGGTCCTGGGTTCGAATCCAGCGGCCCTGAATTCGAACCCCACATATTTACAAATGGGCTTTTTTTTTTCGAAAAGACCGGCACCCCGAGGTTATAACCTCTGCTGTTGCAAACCCTCGTAAAAAAATAAATAAAAACTAGATAAATTGAGAAATGAAGAAGGAATAAGACAAATTTCATCTTTCAACCTATCTCGATATGCCCTGCCAAAATAAAAATTTTGGTTTTATCCTTCTAAATTTTAAGTCCTGGAGATATTCAATTTTGTCTTTTACGGAGATGGATGGATATGCCCCGATGGGCCGAGTAAAATGTGGTGATCCGCTCCCCCCAAAATTGATGGACTTCCAAATTTGACTTATTTCCTACTTTCACTGGCTAACAACTCTCTGTTATTTTTTGAATTTGGTAAACATGTAAAAACCGAAGGGAAAGAAAATACAAATATCATGTGGGATCAATCCAAATTGTAATTGTATTATTATAAAGCTTCCACTTGGTAGATCTAATTAAAACGATGAATTTAAACGTTAATTATATATTTTGATGTATGTAAATGTTATAACCCAACTGACGTGAGTTGCGCTTCGGAGGTCACGTGGAAGCGGAAGGTTTTGGAAAAAAGACAACTTACGGTAACGGGGAGGCTGCCACGTCTCAAACGGAGTGAAATCTGCTGCAGAGGAATCGGGGAATTATCATAGGAGGTGTCAGACCTCGGGCCTGCAATCACAAACAAATCGGCACTGGGAGTACACGACACTGTTCACCCGGTTTCCGATCGGGAGGGATGGTTGTAAGCCGACTTGGCAGAATGCGCTGCAGACAGCCAACCCACCTTCCAACTTGGCAAGTAAGACGGGAATGTAGCTTTCCAGTTTCTCATGAGGCGAATTTTGTCACCGAGTGACGTCCGTACCGTGCTTTTTTTCCATACGCAACTGGGTTTCCCTGTTTGGTCATGCCGGGTGACAAGGTCGAGAAACAAATGACTGTAATCGACCCAATCCCGCCAGGATTTAAAAACTAAGCCTTGGCATGTTCTAATTCAAGAAGTTCAGATTTCTTTAAAATGAAGCGGTCACCGGTGACCAGGATTACCAATTGCACATAAACTCCTTTATCCTGTCATTTTCTTGTGAAATTGTGTTACATTTTACAGTTAACAACCGCAAAAGAGACAATAATGTCATCAGAGTTACTAACTGCTGTATTCTTATATTCATTAAAATCATAGTTCTTTAGGTTTCAAAGTTGAAAATAGATGCTTCATATTTGTTCATCATTTAAAATATAAATACTGCTGGGTTCCTCACTGAAGATGGCCAAAGCCGAAACACGTCGAGTAATATCAAGAGAACGCAACAAGAAAGGGGACGCCTTGTAAGAACAAAATCTGTTGAACCTCTGATAGGATGCCCTTCTGTAACATAGAAATCCACAATCTCAATAAACACCTCAGACAGAAAGGATAAAAAAAAGTGAGCGAACAATGGATTTCACTCATTGAACACAAACAATCCAAGAACATTCAACAAACTTTGGTGTGGACAGAGGTAACAGAATGGTTAGGGATGGTCAATGCATTAAAGAAACCAGGAAAAATTGCGAACCCTAACAGGATTCTTACAGGACACTGCAAAATAAATGGAACCAACGTGGCAAGTGCAGATTTTGGAAAGAAGCAGAGGAAATACCAACCCAAATGTAGTGCTTCATTTTCCCGCAGAAGACAGACATACCATGTAAAAGTACAATTGGTCCACTGAAACCGGACCTACTAATCAAGTTTCCTCGATGAACTAGGACTCACTGGTATGCTATAAGCACAGAACTTGGGGTACAACGGTTCCAAAAGGGCAAGTTTAATACACGTCCCGGGTAATACATCTATAGTTAACATCAAGAACATGCGAGTAAAACAAATGGAGAAGATACCATTTGAAAGCTCCATGAACGAACGTCTTCATGCGAATTGGAGTTAATTAATAATAATTACAATTTATTATTCAATTTATAATTCTTATTTGTCTGGAAGAGTTGTCCATGATGTCTGCGTGGTGATGTACATGTAGTTTGGTCATGGCAGATCATTTTGGTAGCCATTAAATTCTATTTCTGTTGGTCTACTGCGTGCCTACTGCTTCTTTCCATCTTTATAGCAATAAAAGTATTGCCTATACTCAACAGTACATGTTTTCCCTTAATTCATACTTAAGTAGTTCCAAACAGACCCTTCACTGAATAGGGCGAAATGCCATCTGACAGACCAAACCAGAGAGAACAAGATGATCGTTAACGACGAAACTACCAGATATTCATTTTTGTCATTCTATTTGTACCTTGTTCTAATTATGGTTTTTGGTGGTAAATGGTTGGTCATGTTTGTTGCTGAATTCATTGGCCCATCACTCTCGTGAGATTTTCTTTTGTAATTTGATCCTTACCAAGTGGGTCAGGAGGTCACCTGAAGATGGCGAAATACCGAAACACATCTGACAGATCAACCAACAAAAGGAGGACGCCATAACATTAAAAAAAAGGAAAAAAAAGCGCGTACTACTGCATTGTTTGACTACAAAGAACTTCTTAAAAGTTCAAAATACATACATTTCGAAAAATTAAAAAGCTAATTAATCATAAATTTTAAAAAATCAATAATACTTAATGAACGAATTTTAGGTCAACGGATGAACTATCAAACATACTTACAGATCTTTTAAAAGTGCAGAAAAATATGGATTTTTGAAAAAGTAATTGTTTCCTATTAATACTTATAGTGGTCTAATTGAAAAAAAAAAAAAAAAACGCTTATTTCAATTAATTATTCTTGTTACGTAACGTCTTGGTTAATATGAAAAAGTCAGTGTCACGAGCGGGATTCGAACCCATGAACTTCGACTAAATACACCGCTGCTCTACCCACTTAAGCTATCGTAAAAACGATCCACTCGAACTCTCCATCCCGCTCGTGAACAATGAATGAACTTTTTCATCCCAACCAAGACCTAACATAAAAAGAATAGCTAATTGAAATAAGCATTTTTTCCGTTGAAATGCTACCCACAATCCCTTGCGCCCTAATTCCTGGACTGCTTCCCTCGTAACTTGCTTCCGTGCTGAAATCATAAGTGTTAGCATACTTTAAATCCTTACATCAAGACTTAGAAGTTATTTTCAGTTTAATTTTCTTTTAATTTACAATTACCGGAGTGAAATCCGCCAGCTGCCGACAGAAAAGGTTCGGACTGAACCTAGCAGGTATCGTGGTAATCTAAGCCCATCATATTATCCTTGGCCTTGTTTATGCTGAGGGATTATGTGCTGCATAGCTTGGCCCGAAAAGAAAATTGGGACTGCATACCTCACACCTCAGGTATTGAGTTTTATTTAAATTTAGCTTATTTTATCATTTGAATTATTCGTTTCGCGACCACACCAGCTGCTTTAATGGGGCATACAGAATTGAATATTAAGTATAGTAAATTTTTGAAAAACGAAAGAGACTGAAATTATTAATAATTAAACGCATTAAAGGCTAGTTTACCGGATACATCATCAATAAGTTAAAAAAATTTCACACCCAAACAGAATATACAGACATCACAGAACTGCAGTACAAAAAGGAAGAAATTAAAATTTAGCAAAAAAAAAACCGTATTGAAATAAAGTTGTTTTCTCTAATGTAATTGGAAAAATGATGACTGATTTATATAACGTTAAATATTCACATTTATGTACGTGCTCAGGGTTTCTTTCGTAGTTCTGCATCGTCTTCATTTTTCTTTACTTATTTACATACTAAATTAGATATTTCTGCATCACCCTTTTACACCTAATGTATAACTTCGCTAATTGAGAGTTGATGGTGTGCTCAAAGTTACACCATCGGGGCCTTTCATACTACTCCAATAAATACATTCACTTTCACGCACACTAGGGACGTAAAACTATCACTATATTGACAATTGAAAGAGGGATACACTCAGGGGCTCGCAGTTGTGCTCAAGTTCTATGAAAGTGATATGAGAACATCGGGTGGCACTCTTATGCGCGCTATATATGGAGCCAAGTAGCTTTTAGCTGTTTTTTCTTTATTCAAATGCAGTCAAAATTTTCAAAAAATTAGTTGGTTAGCAAAAGTAGTTGCGTTTTCAAACTGACATCTATGTTTTAGGTTTTAGATTAACAATAGTGTTTATCAATTAATCATTTTGTATTGGTTAACATTAAAAAAAGTCAGTCACTTGGGTTGAGATGGAAAGTTTGTGTTTAAGTGGATCGAAGTCACAATAGCTCAAGTGGCAAAGCAGTGGCGTATTTGACTGAAGGTCGTGGGTTCGAGTCCCACTTGTGACACTGACTTTTTTATATCAACCAATACCTTACATAAAGATTAATTAATTAAAAGATGTTATTCGGTCAATCGAACCACAAAATCTAATGAATTTAACAGTTTTTATCTTTACATTTATGTTGGAGTCAATGTTCAATGTCTATAAACTTTCAATTCTTCTCTTCTAATACAAAGAACGTAAAGCTAAAAATAAGTTTCACATCTATTATTACTTATTTATATGGTCTTTTAACAGATTATTTGCTATAAAAAGTATCTCATCTTAAACTATAAACTACATAACTGTTTGATAATTGTGTCGAATCTGCCATATATTAGAAACTATGGCTGTTCAAAATGGCATACCGTATCACACCGTTGTTGGAAGACTTGTGATCTTCTGTACAAAGAATGCAAATTATATGACTTATCAACTGTAGTTAAAATAATAATGATAGTATCAATTAATTTTCAATGACTTAGTAATTTAGACAAATATTGAAAAGCAAGTTTAAAAAATATCAGAATAGTGCTAGATTCTACCACTGGTAGATGCTGCATCAGCAAGATGTTTTATGTTCACAGGGTGAACCGCTGTGTCTGACTGTTAGAAAAACAAGCTTTTTATTTCATTACAATTACATTAACCATCCAATATAAATCTATAAATAAAGTACATGGCCTTAAGATTTAACCATTTCAAATATTGCCAGTGTAGAAAAAAATAGGCATTGATATTAAAAAGAGTCAGAATTTTAATTATGCAAGGTAGCTTTTGTTTGTTGTATGTTTTCTTTTACTTGAATTCAAAAGTAAATTGTATATTCACATTTATTTATTTGTGCTGAACCTGAATAGGTAATGACCCTGTGCCGGTTCAACATGAATTCATCAACTCACAGACCAAAACCCATCATCAAGTTTATTTATTTGACTTTAAAGTATAATAATTACTGAAGAAAACATAAGGTTCTCTAGATAGTGTGTATATCTACTTTTTATTTATTTATTTTTTAAACAAAAATTGTTCCCTTATAGTAGACTTTTAGACTTCTTACCCTTGCTTCATCCTTTTGAAAACATCATAGCAAATATTTTAGTCAGAATCCTTTGGGGAAAATATGATAATGGAAATTGGGATGTCGGTGACCGCAGTGGTTTAGACTTTGACACAGCATTCATCACTGTAAGGAAAAGGCCCCAGGTTCAAATCCAGTGTCTGTGCGTTTGAACCTGACATACAATTATTTTAACAACGGCAGCCCAAGGGTTGATATAACCTCTACCTGCAAGCTGTGCCTGCCACAAATCTTGTTAAAAAATGCTGTATATAATCATGACAGGCCAACACAGGCCAAAATGATTGGTAAAAGCTAAATTAAAATTACTGACCAGAAACCAGATCCCAAACATATAAATCTTTATGGTTGATTTCATCTTCATTAACTAAATTAAAAGGTTCATCATCAGTATTGCAGACCATACAGGAGAAATCTTAATACATATTAGTATTATTATTCATAATCCTTTTCAATTAATTAATCTTTAGGTAACATATTGGTTGAAATAAAAATTGGACCACAAAACCTAATTGATTATTTATAATCCTAAATTTTTTGATGATAAAGGTATTCAAATGAGTTAGGAAGTTAGAAGATAGGTTGTGTCCCTCAAGTACTTCAACTATCTGGCTTATTTTCATTTACATAGCACATTCAATTATCTGACCGTTCTTTTTAAAAAGTAGTATCTCATTGACTTTCATTGCTAAAATTCTTTTTCCCAAGTTTCTTTGGCCCCTATGTTATGTCTCCATTGAACAGTTGCTTCACATTTGAAAATTATATGAGTGGAAGTTTCTTCCTCTTCATTGCATAACCTATAAATTGGGTCACCACTGAATGTACCATGTAGATTTTTTCTCAGAAGCCAGTTATATGGCCCAATCATTCTTCTCAATTTTACCCTGTCTAATTGTTTTCCAGTTTTGATGAGGGCTCTTTAATCATTAATTTGCTATGTCTAACATCTTTGGATTTTTTCCACTCCTCCTTTTGTTTTTTTGTTCTATGATGGATGAGTCAATGTTTGATTTTGTTATTGCAAATATATATAATTATGCAGGGCAGAAGACCAAGACACGAGGGGTTAAATGCCTGGGTAAGCTCGTACCCCATCCCTAAAGGGCTCGGGGCTTGGTTGGTTTTCGTGTCCTGCAACCCCAAGATTTTGAACCATTTTATCTCGGGGAGTGATTTGGTAATGTCCAATCCAGTAAAAGTTTCGAATCTAAACCTGGCATAGCTATACTCTGTGAGGTAGTGCCATGCTGTTTCTTCTTGTATTTCACAAAAACGGCAGAAGGGATCTGGTAAAATACCCATCAGCTTCTTAATTCCTTCCTTGACTTAGAGAATAGACAATTCAATTCTTTTGGTTTGATCTCCTTCACAAACTCCTTCAATTGCTCTGGGGGACAGATTCCATTCTTTAAAGAATTGTTTCATACCCCAGCCATTAATACATACTTTCTTTCGCTGTGCTTATAGAGTGGGGTAATACTGGTTGTAGCCCGACAAAGTATTTGAGCTTTCTTTGGCCAGGCTTTCCACCTCTTCATTGCCACCTGTGTCCTTTATGTGCTGGTATCCGAATGAGGGTTACCTATTCTCATACCTAGAAGTGATTGATAAGATCAACAGATTCCTCCACCAGCCTAGATGTTGATAACTCATTTTGTAATTACCTAAGACTGGCCTTATTGCAAGCCTGATGATTCTCTTCTAGCCAGTTTGCCTGTGTGTCATTACCCAAGATATTGCCAGGTTGTTGTGGTTTTCCTTATTTTGAAGATTGTGAATGCATTCGTAGACTAATTTTGATGTGACCTTTTTATGTACTAATATTTTTAGGCCAGCTTGGCCATCTGATCTTATGAGGCTTTTTTTGTCAGTATAGCTACTTTTAAGTATGCACTATGGTACATCCTTGGTAGCATGAACTTCAGCTTGAAAGACAGAGGTGTGTTTGGAGCCTTCTCTTTAACATGCACTTAACGTTAACTTAACATATTGATTTTATCCTGATTTTTCTTCTTCTTTGTGTCTGTGCAAACTTTATGAAATGTGGCAAAGGCCATTTACAAATTATGTAAAAATTGGTATTTGATTTGATTTGTTATTGTTGTAATGTTCCATTCCCATTTTATTTATTTTTAAAAAATTTTTTTGGAGTCTGTATGAGCTTTTCCTCGCTTCTTCTAATTTATAACTCACCTCAATTTTACCAATTCTTGTCTTAAAAAAACCCAGCCAAACAAAATTATCTGAGATACTGCAGGAATATAATGAAACCATTTATATTTAGTGCTATAATTGGCCATATTAATTATTTCATTTAATTATACTTTTTGTGTAAGGTCTTGGTTGAGATGAAAAAGTGCCATTATTATTAAGTGACCTTGGCTCAATACACCTCTGCTCTAACTATTTCAACTGTCACAATAGCTCCTTTAGTTAGGACAGTGGTGTATTGAGCCGAAGGTCGTGGGTTCGAATCCCATTTATGACACTAACTTTTCATTTAAACTAAGATCTTACGTAAAAAGTATAATTAATTGAAATAATTAATATGGTCAGTTACAGTGCTAATTCAACATTTTTTATCGAAAGAAATCTTTTAATGTTGGAAGTACTGTAATATAAAAGGGGGAGTAAGCAACACCTAGCAGTTTATAAGTGGGTAGCTTTGTTCTGCTTTAACCACATTACAAGACTTGTAATTTGTAAAACAGAATTTTAAAAAAAATTTACAACAAAGAATCTTTACAACATTTACTTATCAACTTTCAAATTGGCTCATGGGATTCATGGGATTTTTTGAAGCTGAAACTGAATGCGAACAGCTAAAGTCAATGAGCAAAACAAGGTTGATACAATGTTGGCTCAAACTGATGATTAAATTGTACTTGTTATCTCTTATCTTATGGTAATAGCTTTTAACACATTTATTTTTTTACGCTCTTGTTTAATTTATTACCCAAATCGTACAACTATTGACCTAATAAATTTTAACACTTTTCTGGAAAACCAACAGGCTTAAAAATATGTACTTAAACAACTCAAATAATTCAATGTATAAGTTAAAAAAATTTTCAAGATTTTACTAATTTTTTAATAAGAAAGATTGAGCCAACTTTTCAATCTAGCAAATTGATTAATAGCTTAAATAAACTATGTGAATTGCACAATTAAAAGGAACAATGTTGCAATCTCTTTCTTAGTAAGAATGTAGTTTCAAGTGTTTTAATCGGCACATCAACATGTTTGAGGAAATACAGAAAAAAAAGACTGATTTTATTGTGTAAATGAATGTTTATTTCAAATACATCTACTTATTTCATAACATGAAACATTGAATCTTTGATAACATCAATTCATGTAGCTGATTATTATAATGGTACTTGTCGGTAAAGAAACTGTTTTAAAAGACAGTGTGATTTAATAAATGCAGTTAACTTTTAAGGCATTTGACTGGTAGCTGATGGAAGTTAAGTTCGCACGCGTACAAAACCAAACAAAAATAATTTTATTGCTAATATTCTGCCACGTTTCCTGTTCGCACTAACTGCATACGACAATACAATTGTGAAAAGATTGAGCGTTTGATTACAGCATACAATATACACCAGTAGAAATGTACAATTCCAGTATGTTGTTTCCCTGAGAAAAGCTGTCACAAAGAAATTCGTTCGTCTTGGTGTCGTTTATAAATGCATTTGATTAAGGCATTTCAATGGTGATTGATTGATGTAGCAAAATATGTATGTTGTACGCATACAAAAAAATTATATATTTCTATTTTAAAACATCAATACTGATCCTATTAAATGCATAAATCTACATATTTTAGCATAACATTTAATCTTGCATAGTAACAATCTTTATACTATATCTCTATATGCATCTCTCCAAGATTATTGTACTCGCTGTTTACTATTATACATTAAAAAGTTTCTTGTACTTGTCTCCCTGAGTTGATTTCATAGTGGAAATTTTTTAAATAATTAGGGCATTTCTTTTTTCAGATTTTGTTATTTGTATTTAATGACATTATTTTATAGTTAGTATTAAATGCATCATTACAGTTTTGTAATTATTCTTTGTTTTTATTGGTGTATTGAAGGTTTAATCAACATTCGTCCAGGGGACAGACTAGTTTGCACATTCAATTTTATATTTTTAAAAAGCCAAAGTGTTTTTTTAACACTATATATTTTTTGTTAATATGTATGAATAAACAGACTAAAATACACAATATTCAGGAATATAATTTAGTATTAACAAACAATAATTCTTACAATGGTAATTTCGTGTCAACCATTAACTTGTTTGTACAATGAATTTTTAAAAAAACTTACAAAATCAGATTTTTAAAAATAAATATACAAAACAAATTTACCAGCGAAAAATAAAGCAGCATTAAAATGCTTAATGCTTTTTAATTTTTTTTTTCTTCTGAATTAAAGTACAATTTTTGCAAAATGGAAAAAATATAATTATATTTTGTGAGAGAATAATTACATATAACGGCCGATTAATACTGCAGCGGACGCGAGGATGATGCCGGCAGTAGCGTGGAAAGTGGTCCCTGCGTTGCAGAGGTCGCCTGTGCAGAATTGACAGCTTTTGACCGCATTGGCATCCTTCAATTTACTGCACCAATCGCTCTCCTTCCCGATGACACATGATCTGGTAACATCTCCTGGAAAATTTGTTCGCATTATTTCATTATACTTGTGCCTATGGCAAAAAGTCTTCTCACCGTTTGTTTTGACCACCTTGGCGCATGAGAAATCTAATTTAGTGTTCTTATCTCCCCCGAACAACGAGCCTGCCAAATCTGCGACTTTATTTATGATTTCATTGTTGCACTCAGTAGCTTCTTGGTCTGACAGGGTCTCAGCTTCAGTGCATTTTTTGTTTGCCATTGAGTCACACATGTAGCATTTCAGTGCGAAACCTGTAAGATATCAGATTCAAACGTTAATATTTTTAGTTTACAAAAAAATCATTTGGGGAATAAAAAGATAACAATAGAAATCAAATTTCTTCGCCATTTCCGATGTATATTTGCTTGTTATTTAATTAACTAAATAATTATTTGCTTACTTTCATATGTTATTTACATTACCACAAATCATATTAATTTTTTACCTCTTAACTAAACAATTTATGTATTAAAGGTTGTGTGCGACAATGTTGCTATAACACCAGGCAATAAAACAATTTTCCAATTTGGCAAGATCTTCCACAATTGGACATTAAATAATAATAAAAATAAAATCTGTTTTATTGGTTACAAGAAGGTTAAAAACACAAAAACACAGGCCCTTGCAAAACGTTTATTAGCTTAATTAAAAGGTGCTAAAATTAACTATTTCTACTATACTATCAGCATTAAAGTAGAGGCTAGAAGATTTTGAAGAAACAAGTATAAATATATCTAAAAATAGGCATATATATTTTGTTTTTATTATTATTTGAAGTTTGTTCGCTTAATTATTAAATCAAATATACTAAAATTGTCATATTGCATGATATAATTATACACCATCCCAATTACGTATTTACAAAAACTTTAAAACGTGTCTCATTCAGAATAAATATTAGTAGCTAATAATTGAATTAATCGCCTAATCTGCATAATCTCACTACATCGAAAAGCGAGAAAGAGAAAGAGAGAGAAGAGACGAAAAAAGAGAAACAGGGAGAAATATAAAAAAAGAGATTGAGTCAGAGAGAAAGAGAGGGGGGATGAGAGAGATAGAGAAAGAAATGACGAAAGACGACTGTGAAACGGAGGAGATCGATGAGAAAAAGAAGAAAATAGATTGAGAAAAAGAAAGAAAAGAGAGAGAGAGAGAGTGAGAGAGAGCAATGAGACAAATAGACGCGAACATTTTTACAATGTATCCATCCAAAATGTAATTGTTATATGAAAACAATGTTTGTAAATCCCAGGCCCTGAAGATGATCTCAATAAAGACCGAAACGTTGGCACGATAAATAAAATGTTTTTCTGATACCTACATCACACCAGACCGCATCTCACGATATCTCAACTACACGTTTTTACAAAGGTTGAAATAGGTAGAAAAATGTTCATGCTTCGATAGGCAGATTAAAAAGGATCAGTATGAAAATAATCTTTTAAATTAATGGAAGTGGAATAAAGTGACAAATAAACGAGAATTTTTTTAGTGTTCAATCTGGAACTTAATACTTTCATTGAAAAACAAATGTATTGATATCAGCAATACTCTTTTTTGTCATCATTTTTCTGACTGTACCATCGTGTGAAAGATTGCTTTTTAAAAATTCAAGTATTTTTCAATGAACTTAATACTACCTTTCGGAGGAAAGTTGAAATACCAGGGCAAAGTTTGGATTGTTCTGCTAATTTTACAGCGGGACGATAAACACCTTAATACTCGGTTGCGATATAATTACTTCATCGATTATTCCGACGCAATGACAAGACGCGTACCATTACTCACGAAAAATACGGTAATTTAGATACGACTTTTTTGGGGGTGGACGAATCAAGTTATGGCCAAGGAATATTTGTTTACAGTCGGACTGGGAGGCTCAGGACCGGATCGATATCACTGGAGCCTAAAAGCTTCGTCCTTTAGGGCGTAGTTTGGTTTTATCCGTTCCTAAAACATCGTCCTTCGAATAATATAAGAAACTCTTTTTAAAGAATAAATTAGGAACAAAGTCGTTAAATCCCCTGACAATTTCTTTCCTTGCTTTGACAATTGTACTAATCCCATGATCGGTAATTCATAAATTTCTCAAGGGTTCAAATTGAACTTGAATAATAATTAAATATTTTATAATATTTACATTTATAAATTAATAATAACTCATTATAATTAATAATAATGTTTATACAATGGCAATTTTGATCCACCTTTGGCTCATTGTTTCGTCGATAGACTCGAGACATATCGAGGTCAGTGGAACCAAGTTGATTAATTTTTACATGTCGATACAGACTTCATCAACTTTCTCAGTTTACCGAAAGTAATTTAGGTACAACTTTAAGTGCAACTTTTGTAATTTGGACATTACATATAGGATAAGCAAGAGGGGTCAATTATTCTTTATTCTTGATTATTATTATTATAATTTTTTTTTATTGTGGTGGATACGAGGAACTGGTGGAGTTCCAATCTGAAGCTCTATAGAGTTTGCTGTACTCCTTCCTGGAGCCTCCAGTGTGTTGCTGTTCTTCCATCCAAAAATTCATTTTTGTAGGTGGAAGGGACCAAATTAGGTTGGGCCGCTGAGATTCGATCTTGGTTCCGTTTTCTCTATGATTTGGGCCCTTTTTTAACGTTTGTTATATTGACATTAACGATTTTTTTGGTTTCTGTGAGTTAAATAAGCTTTAATCATTTTCGCTATGCGGCTGCTAATCAGTATTATATTATTCTGTGAATTCGAGAAGATCGTCGTTTAATTGATCAAACAAAAAAAGAAAATTCAGGGATAAAAAGAAAATGATCTATTTTTAGCGATTATTTTCCCCCTGTTGCAAGGTGACCCACCCCGACCCAGCACTGAAGATGGCGAAAAGCCAAAACGCGCCAGACAGACATAAGTGATTCTCCGTCCCAACTGCTGTACAGTCGCCTGTTATGGTGCAATTTTTTAACCGTTCTAAAATTCCGTCGACGACGAATTTCGATCCAAGAATATTCAGATAATTTTAAAACGAAGAATTTTTATTTTATCGAAGCATATCCGTAATAAAATAATATTTTATCAGGTAACTTCTGCCCAAATCTATAAGGTAGCTATCGATTAAAACTTAGCGAGTATTGGAAATATTTCTTCTTGAAAATACCACTACCGTTGGATTTTATGAACAAGGCAGAAGACAACGCCAGAAATGATCGAATTCGATTAGAAATTTGGTTAAAGTATTGTAGAACCGAGCTTAGCCTTGGCCCGGCTCATTTTTCGCGATGGTCGTGGGATTTCCGTCCTTGATAGCTTCTTGCATGCATGTTGACGTGACTGGAGCAGGGGAAAAGCCGCCACTTATCGTTTTGGAGATACGTCCCCGTATTTTTGGTGAAGCCGGCATTACAATTACGGTATGAATGGTTTTAAAATCCTTTTTGAAAAGTTCGGGTGTAGAAAATTAATACATACGTGTTATGATCGTATGCGATGTTTTTCAAAATGAAAAACATCCAATCGAATAAAGAATGAATACATTGTGACGTTGGGCCTTTTTATAAAATGAGAGGTTACCGAACACTTCGGCCGTACAAATAACTTGCTTCTTTACGTATTTTTGTTGTTAGCTACTCATGGCTTAGTTTTGGCAAAACACAACAGCGTCTAATTTGCTATTCAAGAAGGAAAAACATAAGTGATTGTATGTTAATGAACGGATCTGAGAAATGTAATTTTTGATGTCTATAGAAAAACACCCATACAGACAACGTATAATAAACTGTAAATGGATAAGT
Source organism: Cimex hemipterus (assembly GCA_039619505.1). Lineage (NCBI taxonomy): Eukaryota > Metazoa > Arthropoda > Insecta > Hemiptera > Cimicidae > Cimex > Cimex hemipterus. The sequence continues at coordinate 26,450,964 of CM077103.1, read as the reverse complement.
CGAAATAGTTTATTCGTCCATATGTGTTCAAATAACTGTTTTCCTTACAGTTGGTCACAAAAAAGCGAAAAAAGGAGCAAATTGTTGTTTAAACAGAAATACCCGAATTCATACACCCACAACCCGACATACATATACTTTTACAAAGAGACCTTTTCAGAAGCGAACGTGTTTTTGTAATTTATAGAAACTTGACGTCTTGATAAGTGGGTCTGACTCATTACACTACAGTAATTTGCAGTGTGTTTTCATCGATTCACACATTTCATTCTTAATGAACAGCTGCACTTCCACAATTTTATACATGGTTTGTCATATCCGCTGAATTAATGGCATTACTATACAAAAAATTTCCGATAAGTGTCGATAATATCAGGCGTTTCTACTCACTATATGCAACAAAAAAAATTCCCTGTTCAAATTTCAACGGTAAAGGAATAATTTCAGATTTTGGGTGTTTTATAACAATTGGACTTAGGTCTATTAAATTGCTTATAAACTTCAGATTTATAACTGTAGAAAAATTTGGTGTGTGCACCTGAAAGAACGTTCAATTTTCCGTAAGGAAACCTATTTATATTGCAAAATTGATGAAAAAATTTTACAAGAAAAACCAAAATGTTGAAATTTGGAATTTTTTAAAACGTCGGATTGGCAAATGTCAATAACTACCAACTCTTGAAGCTTCGCGAATTCCCCTCCCCCCGCAAGCAAAAAAGTTAACCATTCAATTAGCTTCCAGCGGTACACTCACTTTTTTTAGATTGCGCTCCTTGAAAGCCCGAAAATTTTGCATTTTGTTGAAAAAAATTGGTGTCGATAAAGAGGGCTCGAGGGCTTCAATTTTGCCAGAGTTTCTTGACAGTCCTTTATGTCCAATTCAATCAGTTTGTTTATATTATTAGCGACAACAACTTCAGGTAGATGATTTAACTTTTGTCCTTGTTTCCTTATGCACTTCTTCCTGATATGCATTTTATTTATGGTTAAGCAACTACTGTCACAAGGGGAGAATAGCTAGTTTTCCCCATTAAGACGTTCTAACATCGCTCCTTCCAGCGACTACACCAGAGGCTGAGGGCAACTGGGTTTTAAAAGTTAAAATTATAAATACCCAAAACCTGAATTACTTTTTTACTGTTGATATTTGGACAGAGGTTTATAGAAAGTTTTTTGTTACATATGGTGAATAGAAACACCTCCTGAAATTTTGGACAGTTGTTGCCATCAGAGAGAGAGAGAGAGAGAGAGAGAGAGAGAGAGAGAGAGAGAGAGAGAGAGAGATCCTTGTAATAGTTTTGCAAAAACAGGCAATACAGTTACAGTCCTCGGTAATGTTAAAACTGAGTAAGCGTTCGAGGAAAATTGAGATCCCCTATAAAAAAAAAAAAACTTAAATATGTTAACCTGAAAACATATTTCAGATGGTTTTGCCCAGATGATGACCTTAAAATAAGTCAAAAGTTTGGCAGTAACTGAAAATTCAAGGCCATACCTTGATCCAGATTGTTTGTCTGAATTTACCTTTAAGAAGTGAATGAGACTTTTGAAAATCCACATACCACACGTGAACTTTTTGGCACACCTATCTAGACTTGGCTCCCTGCGTGTTTGTCTCTTAGTCAGAATCCATTGCTTCCTGTCTGCGGGTTGTTCACTTTTCTTCGCTAGTGAACATTGAACTGTGGTTTGTTAGTAGAGTTTTGAACATTTCAACCTGACGCAGTGATGCTTCACGAGTGACCATTCGTGATGACGCTTCACCAGCCGATGGGAACCATTCCAGTGAGCGGGTGTATACAAGTGTGGGAAACTTCTAATCGGTACCATCGCGGCGAAGGATTCAAGGTTCAACTCCTCCCTGTTTTTTTTTTGTTTTGTTTTTTCAGCAAAGAACTGGCAGAGCGGGCTCTCTATTTCTTACATCTCAAGCATACCATCTTTTCAAAATAATTCTCTAAATATCCACTTATTTTCATAACTACATAAGATCAATAATTTTGAAATTACGACTACAAACCTTCAATCGATTTGTTCTCATTGAATAAGCGTTAATATTAATTTAGGTTTGATATTAATTAGTTAGTAATTAGTTAATATTAATTATTAATTTCTTTTAACTTATAAACTTCTTTGTGGTGGAACTCATCATGAATTCTTTAGGTAAAGTCAAAAAGTTCCTAGTTCTAGCAGATTTTCTTTTATTTATGATAATAATACAATATGCACTGTTATTTTCAAACTTTTTTTAGCAAAGCATAAAAATCACAGTTTTGTGTTAATATTGTTTTGATTAATGACGTTCATGAATGTTTTACATATTATAATCAAACAAAAACTATTGAATTGACCAAATTTTACAATCGATAGTAAATTTATTTTTTATTATTTTTCATTAAAAACTTTAAAACTACTAAATTGTTCTTTTAATTAGACAATATTTTATGAAGAAATATACAAGTTTGTGCCATTCAAATTCTCAAGATATTGCGTAGTTCCATTAAGCTTCGCTCATTAACCATCATGCGAATTTGTAATTTTGCCTTTTACATTCCTACGTTTCGAGTTGTCAAAAGGATACGTGGGCTCGAGATGATTGCTAGCATTCCTCATGAACGTTGACAAATCGGCCATTCGTGAATTCTCAAAAAAAGACCACGGGAATTATTATTTACCCTGGAATATTTCCTGACCCATTCGTGCTTTTAAAAATAGTTCTAATTAGATAACTTTACCTTATCCAATTGTTTTCTTTCCTTCGAGGGAATGTAAGACATCGTTCGATTTTGGTACATAATTATTTAATCAGCGTCGAATATTTTCATACGATCAAAACTGTTGGTAAAATATAAATAAATTAACAAAAAAAAAAGATTAATTTTTATTGTTTTGTTGAAACCTATTGAAATAGCCCATATTTGTATTTGATAAAATGTCTTTCCTAAACAAAATCAATAATTTGCATATCTCCTGAGTTCTGATGAGAAATTTCATAATTGAACTGAAACTACCAGATAAATATTACGAGAAAAACAAAGAATTGAACTAAAATTGAAAAAAAAACTGACGAGGTACCAATAACATTTTATTAGCCCATTCTAAAATCGTTAAGATAAACGCCAACAGAAAACTCACTGATCACTTGTAGCTCAGGACCATATTGGTCCGACCAGTAACATTAGTATTTATTTTGATTTTTCCGAAATAAAATCCAACTTTTTTTGAAAATTATAGCATATAATCTGATTATTTCATTATTACCGAATGATTGAAAAACATCATCCTAAATAACAAAAACCAATATCATTTAATTATTTTTAATTTTTATACAATTTAAATCATCTAGAAAAATATTTTAGAAAGTAATAAATTTTCGCCACTGATTTCCGGCCGAACGGTATATAAATTATAGCTATTAAAGTTGTATTGAAATATCACTGTAATGCTCAGCATGCAGGTAAAATCGGGTTCATGAAAAACACGGCTCTTCCTCAGTTTTCAGACCTTCATTTTTACTAACTCAACGGATAAGACAGCAGTAACAATAACCATTAAACTAATAATTTATACTCATATTAACAATTAAGAACGAAGGTTATTTAACAGTAAAGGTTGAACAGGTTGAAATCTTGTCCTCCCTCTGTAGGACCTCTACTCTTCTTGGTCTTAATTGTACTTAATAATTTTATTCATATTCAACAATTTAGGTACTGCATAGATTATATAACTGCTACGTTTTAATGCATCCATATTTTCAATAATTTCCGGTTTAACGTTAGGTTTATTAAATATTAATCCATTTACGTTTAGTGGTCTCATTGTCCAAATTACTTATTTCAATTAATTATTCTTTTTATGTGAGATATTGGTTGAGATGAAAAAGTTAATGCCACGGGATTCTAACCCAGCGAAGGTCTTGGGTTCAAATCCCGCTCATGACACTAACTTTTCCATCTCGAACGAGACCTTACACACAAAAAAAAATTTGAAATTATGTTTATTTTTCTTATAACATAAATATTAACATTTTAAGTATTTCGTTATTGTTTTAAAATTGTTATAATAGATGGAATAAAACCTTGGTAAAAACCAAGATTAGTATGAAATAAAAATGTCAGTTTCCCGAGCGGGATTCGAACCCATGATCCTCGGCTAGATACGCCGCTGCTCCACCACTTGAGCTCTCGTAACGAGATTAACGATCGTGGGTTCGAATCCCGTTCGTGACGCTGACTTTTTATCTCAACTAAAAACCTTAATTATTTGAAAGATATTAATTAGTCAAGCGGACCTCGAAAACTAGTGAATTTCTTTATAAATTAAAACTAGGCTCATCTTTACCTTATTTTCCACTTTTTATGTTTTGAAATTTATTGTCATCGTATGTACAATTTTTTCCTTTTATTACTTTATTTATTACTTTTTATTTTAATTATTTGTTAACAACTATTACTTAACATTTCAAAATTATTTTTCTTATATTTTATATCATTCAATTGTAAAATGATTTTAATTAAATTTGTAATTAAATGATTTTTTCAATAATGTAACATCTTCAGTTCTGTTTATTCGAATGCCTAAAAATGGAATTGTATGATTTTTTTTTCTAGAGCGATTTGTGATTGTGCGTGATTAAGTTCATTTAGTTTTTTTACATCGTCTCTAGGTATTTAAAGTAGGCTATTTTAATGAAAAAGATAGAAGAACGAGTAGGTGCTGGCTCGAACGATTTCAAGAAAAAAATTATCACTGCAATTTAATACTATCATTAATGAAAACTAATAAGTCAGCAAAAAGTGTTAGGTTATAAAACGTTAACGTGAAAGAAAAAGAGTTTTAGGTTATTTTACATCCAGTTTTATCGAATGATCTTTTTCAAACTCTGTCTTGTTTTTGTTTTTTTATGTATAAAGAATTCACTACAATTAAAACAATCGTCAAAAATAATAATAGGTCGAAACATAGTACTTTTGTTTTTGCCTGCGTTAAGAATTTATCGCCGTAATAAAAGAAAAAGGTTTTTTAGTAAGTAGAAACATTCTTGTTTCCTTTCCAAAAGGGTCAAGAATTACTAGTAACGATTTATATATTGAGTAAATTTGCTAGTTACATCATAATTGAATTATTGAGTGTCATTTATTAAAAAATAATTTTATTGGCTTTTCCATTAGTGAGCCACAGACAATTGGGTTTAAAGGGAAATTACTTTCCACCAAGAAAATCAGAGTCAAGAGAAAGCTCAGCTCTCAATTTTTGTTAATATTTTTATAACCGTCATACTCGAATCGTTCGGTTGATTGTACGGCCGAGTCAATGGTGTGACAATTTAATGAACACAGCGAAACTAGACGGACCGACATGATAATCCATCGGTTCACAGAATGTCATAATTTGGGATAAACTTTTTTTCTATACTGAAAAAAATTTCAATTTCAAATTTCGTTTATGTGAATGAAATGGAGATCCACTGACAGCGACTATTTTAAGAAATCAATAAATATAATAATAATTATTATTACTGGTTCTCTAAATTCTGTAAAAGATATAGGCCAATATTGCATTAAACGTTATATTAGTTGGCTTCATATTCTTCCAAATTTAACTTTTAATAATGGTGGACTTTAAACAAGTTTATAAATACCGATTCGTCGTTTTACTTATTTTTAGACTTATCTGCGCTAGGTTTAATCTGTGGCAAACTCTTACATCTGAAAATACGAGCAGTCTCGATCAAAAATTCGTGTTAGAATTAATTATAAGGCCAAGTAAACAGACCCCATTGTGGCATAATACAATATGGGAGATATAGGTACATAATACAAACGGCGAGACTACGCGGGCTCAATGTTTAATAAATCGCGGCCCCAAGGCAGAGGTTTACGGATGAAAGTTTTTGGTCGGAACATCTGACATTCAATGATATGCATATTCAAAAATTGGTGCTGGTAAAACTTCATCGTGCTGCAACAAAGCTTAATGCCGCTTTCTCCTCACAGGGATTAGCTTTATTTATTTAGAAATCGTGAGATGCGGTCTGGTGTTATGTAGGTTTCAGAAAAACATTTTCTTTATCGCGCCAATATTTCGATCTTTACTGAGATCATTTTCAGGGCCTGGAATTTGCAAACATTGTTTACATTTAACAAATTCGTGTAGGATCTGGAAAAAAGTGAATTTATACAATGCAAAATATATTGTTTATATTCTATCAAAGTATTTCTGCCCACTCTTCTGTGTAATTGTGCCATTCATATGGTTTTGAACGTTTTTCTTTTCTTTTTTTTAAATTCAGGTCAATGCTGATGGTTAATCGTTAGAAAATTAAACGGTGAATTAACCCGAGGTCTTTTCTCAATGTAATTATTTAGAAATGCTATTCAAAACTTTCTCTCCCTTTGAAATAACTTAGTTCAGAAGTACAATGGCCATTTGAAAGAGTATGTAATTACTTCGTTTTTGTGATTTTCTTATTGGGTCAATGATTTTTATAATCTTTATTTAGCTTGATACATTCTACCTATCTGTCAATAGAATTAATTCTTTCTAGGTTCGCCAAATTAAAATTTTGTAATTGTTGTCAGTGGTCTCAGTTTTAGAGATGATGTTCGCCGGCCAATTCGAAAATTGCCTCAAGCCTCGCCTTGGGACGAAATGGGCCCGGGCCTCAGATGATCAGGGGCGGTCTGAACTTAATGGCAGGGTTTTTGACGTACGATGATGTCACTTTGCAACAAAAAGTCAAGTGTGGTTGAGTCAGTTGTAAGTCCTTTTTTGAACATTTCATGGCCTTGGCCTCCGAAATAACAAGCACGATCTGCCCATTGTGCGACCCTAGAGAATAACAAAACATCAAGAACGAAAAGTCTCTTTCGTTACAAACAAGAACTCTTTACTCACCCCTCTAACATGAAATCACTCAGATAAACTTTCATTTTGATATTTGTTTTTTTACAAAGCCTATGAAGAAGGGATAGAAAATTTAAAGGCCATGAAAAAGATAATATTATATTATAGATAATATTGTAATGATAGCGTGTAATTATATGTTTTCCTCTGACGAAATTGTTATGCATGCAAGAAAGCACACTGTTTAAGTCTGTACGACCTTGGTATGTAGTCTACCACAGCCCATTATTTTCGAGCCAATTATTAAAAATATTAGGTGAAATTATATTAGAAAAAAAGTTAGACTAAACAAAGAAAAACTATGAAATTTTTATCGAACAATGATTTATCTATAAAACAATGTCAATAGATACATCGATTGAAAGCAAGACGAACGGTATTTTTATTGCTGCCTATCTTACTCAATATTTCAAAGAAAATCCTTTTTTAAACACTGTGTTTCTTTGTACAGAGAACAGTTGACAACTAGGCCTCCGGTGAAACCATATTGTAAACTTAGTCAATTAATTAAGGTTTTAAGTTGAGAAAAAGAAAAAGTCATTTGGATTTCGAAGTTCGATCCTCTCCGACGCTAGGTTCCCATACCAACCCCACATTTCGAATTTTCCCTTCTTTTTGCCGTTTTTCAAGCAAAACAGAGGGTAGCTCAAGTGGTAGATGTAGTGGCGTATCAAGCCGATGGTCGTGGGTTCGAATCCCGCTCGTGGCACTGACTTTTTTCTCTCAACTGAAAACCTTAATTAATTGAATGATATTAATTGGTAAAGCGGACCACGAAAAATAGTGCATGTAGTAAACATTTTGATTTGTGCAATATGCAGAGTAGATGTGGAATACTAATATTTTTTATTCATTCCATCTGATCACATAAAGTAGATGGTGATAATTCCCTTTGGGAACTGCAAATTAATGAACTTTAGTAGTTTCAAGTCATTTCGGTCTGAACACTTTGCTTTGCCCTACACGACACGTTCGGCTTCTCACCATCTTATAGAAACAAAAACTGTGAGCTTTCTAGAAAACAAAAAGAAGAAAAGTGCTCCTCCTTAGTGGTTAATAATTCCCCACTATCCATTGAAGATGTTGAGAAAAGCAAGGATAGGAAGACCAAAAATGATCGAAAACAACCACAGCCTGGGTAGAAATACATGCCTTGCAGCCAATGAACTTGATCGCTCTTTATTCTGAATATTTTAAATAATTTGAGCGTTACTTGAGTTTGTTATAGCATTTGGATCTGATAAAACGATTTCCCGTTAAAAAAACAAAAACTTAAAAAATAATAATTTGTACATCCCTTGATATTTGATGAACTCAGCATATTGAACAATATGCTGAGAAAGACGAAGAAATCAACAAAAAAGTTTGTTGATAACCTCTAATATATTTGTTTTTTTGTGGCCAATCATATTTTGTTGACCGTGCTAAATTTGAAAATATAATCGGGAACAGAAAATTCTACTGACAACATACCGCTCAAGAGGGTGTGGTTTCGTTTGACCAGTATCTTAATGGGTTTTTGATTAAGAAAATATGCTAACTTCTTTTAATATTATGCCACTTATAATCTGTCCACTGGATTATTGAAAAAATCATCATAAATTTAGATTAATTTTTTCTTATAGAAGTATTCTTGGACTTCAAACAATGTCTGTTTGCGTACTGTAAGGCGAAGACTGTCAAAAGCTGGATTACGTGGGAAAAGGCCACTGGTCCAAAACCTCTGATAAGGCACAGAACAGCTGGGTTAGGGTTCGCTAAAAATCACATCTTTCGTCTGAGCAAGATTGACCTAAAATCTTGTTTTCGGATCAGTCAAGATTTTGTCTGTGGTCTTCTGACGGCCGAGAGAAAAACAGGTCGATAGAAGTAGTGGTGTTATGGTTTGGACAGGCATTTCTACGGCATCACAAATTTGATCTTCATCGCGGGGGATCCTTAACAGCTGTGCGATACATTGAGATCTGTTGTTCAGAAGAAGTTGTTCCTTATATCGCATTAATCGGTGTCAATTTTATTTTTATTTATGACAATGCAAGCCCCTACACAATTTGGATCATTGGTAAATAAATGGTTCAATGTTTGGAATCGCCAACAAGAAAAAGAATAATAGTACTATCTACAATGATAGGACTTTGAAAAATGGCTGAAATTTTAGAATCAAAACTGGCAATATATCATGGATATAATGACTTGTTCTGAAAATAGATGGATAATGATTTAAGTAAACAACGCTGATTTGTTGTTAGACACCAACTGAGCCAGTAGTATTTTCTAGGCTTTAGGGAGAGAGAGTCGAAAAAGTACTCTAGAGAAAACTGTTTTGTCGTGATGTTTAGCTTTCTGGTCTCCGATTGGATTAACAGTTTTATTATAGACTTATCCAATCGCCTTTTATACTCCATGCCCCCTGTAATCAGCTTTTGCGAATACAAATGAGCTTTCAAACCGCAACAAAAAGCCTTGTAGTTATATTTTCCATGCCCGTTAGAAAGGTTGGCATGGGAACGACGGGCCCATTTTGTTAGAAATCGAACGGTTTTGGTTTATTTCGAACCCCCTTCGCGCTGAGAACTTTCCAACTTGGTGCGAAACGTGATATCACTCGAGCATAGCATAACGTTGTCCGCGGTTGACTGGCGGAAAGCATAAACTCGTTCATTGACAAAATTAATTCGTCTGGATGTTCAATGTCGGAAGGAGGGTTTATCAGAGCGCATACACGGTATTTCCCGTTCTGTTCTCATTTCCGACATAATGGTATAATCATAATCCAATTTTACTATTGTCCGCACTGGATATTTTCGTCGTTCCAGGCCTTCTGTACCACCTGTGTCGAAACATCTGTCCTCGGCCGCAACGAAACTCTGATGCAACCCGAGTGTGAAACATCTCACAAGGCCTTATCCCCATTGAATTTACATTGAGATTTCAATACCTTCAATGTGATTAGCCAAGTTGATTAAATAACAATTAAACCGATGAAAGAAAAACAAATCACATTTTGACTTGTTGTTAAATTTTCTGTTTGCGCTGTGCCAGGTGCTGAATCTTTCGGATCTATCCGATCATATAGTCTGTTTATATTTGCTGTTCTGGACTATCATTCGCTTTCCGACTTTTCGCAACTTAAGTGAGATTTTCGTTTTATAAAATTGTAAAAGTAAAAAGGGTAAAACACTCATAAAAAAGTCTTAAATGTCAATATTAAGAATCTGGTGGTTCTCCTATCACCAATAGTATAGAACATTCAAGTGAATTTGACGAAGTAAGTCATCTATAGTTGTAATACGCATGAAAAATGTTAACTCAACAAAAGAAGATTATTTTAGAATGGAAGAAATGACGTTGTGAAAATATTAAATAAAAGTGGAGAGAAATGAGCACCTCGCGGAACACAACAGGAAACTTCTATTACTTGAGACAGAACTTGTACAAATTATTTTCTTATTCAGAAATCGTGAGATGCGGGTCTGGTGTGATGTAGGTTTCAGAAAAACATTTTCTTTAACGTGCCAACATTTCGATCTTTATTGAGATCATCTTCAGGACTTTAAGTGTTGGCCTTCTGTGTAACTGTGCCATTCTGGTTTGTCGTGTTGAAGATTTCTACGCGAGAAAAACGATTCTATATACGAATTGTTTACCTTTAACTCTAAATTTTTATTTTATTCCTTAAATCAGTCTTCGCGATCGTAAATAAATTTACGAGTGTTGGAAATACAAGTGATTTGGAAAGAATAATCAAGACGTTAGGGTTGAGAATAGTAGAGTAATGAAATAAGAAACACACCATTTTTAAGCTGCAGGGTTTTAGAGAAAGAGCAATATTATTCATAGGAAAATTGAAGAAAGGAAAATTTTTAGTCTGGTAAAAACTCATAGAATAGCATGTATCAATTGTAAAGATATTTCTTCCAAATTCTTAATTATTAAAGGAGCTTATGTATAGCTTACCTACTGTTGAACATCTTGGAAAAAGGATATTGATGTGGTCACAACAAAACGATATTCTTTTAGTTTTTTTTTTTTTTTTTTTTTTTTTTTTTTTTTTTTTTTTTTTTTTTTAACCCGATGGGGAATTAATCTTGAGGACAAGAAACTGTATTTATGATGGGATTATTTAAATTTAGGTGAAGCTCAGTATCTAAACGTTAATAGTATGGCATTAATTAAAAATAATAATTAGTAACAATCAAGATACGTGTTTCTCTTAAGATCAGTCGTATCGAGCTTTCAAGGTAGAATGAAGCACTAAGTCTATAAATGTTAAAGATGATGATAAGAAAAACATTAATTCCTGAGCAAACCGAAGGAGAGTTGAGTCTTTTAGAGTGGTAGGAAAGTGTTTGATTAAAATAAGGAACAACAATTAATTAACAATTAACCTATTGGTTGAAATGAAAACGTTAGTGTCACAAGCGGGATTCGAACTCACGACCCTCAGCTAAATACTCCGCTGCTCTACCACGTGAGCTATTTTCGTTACTTCGGACACTAACTTCCCATCTCAACCGCGCCTTTTGAATTTTTTCTCCTCTTTGCCATTTTTAAATTAATTAATTGAAAGATATTTGTCATGGGGACCACGAGAACTAGTGAACTTAATAAGGAACAACGTAGAAATATTTTTGTAGTATAAAATTTGTTTACGATTAATCTGGGTTTTTGATTGTTCCGGTCAATCTTTGTGCTTTGCGATCGTCAGTCTTTTTAAATTTGTTGTCTTTAATGTTAAATAAGAATGACGATATGGGTTGTTGACAAATTTGTGGTTGTCTGGTGCAAATAATAAAATCAATCCTAAAAAATGTGAAAGAAATGACACATACAAAATAAACAAGAAGAATAGCATGTAAATGAAAGATTAATAAAATTAATATCTTAGATTAATAGTTATTTAGTAAATTATACCTCAGACATCTGGGAGGGAATGATGTTTTTACAAGCTGTTGTTAATTTTTGTGTTTTTGAGGCTTTTCTGGTTTGCATATATTTCATTATGCAAGTATTTTGTGAAGTAGTTTCAAGCTTGTTATGGCTTTGTATAAGATAGATCGCATTGTTTGTTTTGTCGTGATTATTTCTACGTAACCTTTTTTGTTTTTACCAACCGGCCTCTATTTCCAGTGTATTTGCCTCTGTATTCGCGTCCTATTTTTTTTACACCGTTTGTTTAGTGGGTCGGTCTTGTTAGTTGTTGTTTTGTCTTAGAGGTTTTCCAATTTTATTCAGTGCCGTTTTTGTGTCTAATTTGTTAAATAGATTAGCTTGTATGTTTTTTCGTTGTGATGTTAGTAAACGACGAAACTACATATTGACTTATGTTGTTATAATATTTTTGGGTAGTTTCATCCTTATAATAGACGAACGTTGCTGACCACACCTGCTTCCTTGTTCACCACAAATTGGTTCAAAATTACCTTGGCCTTCTGGAATCCACTTCGTGTCAAAACTATTGGCCATATCTTTCGCATCGATTTTAACACTTCCTATTTCAAGGAGCCAATGCACAAATCAACATATATTCCAATAAAATAGTAAATACTAATTTGTAATTATGCTTATTTAAAAATTACTCAATTATACACCTTTTTTTTTCAATGAAAAATTTGCGTCACGAGCAGGATTCGGACCCACGACTTTCGGCTAAATACGCCGCTGCTCTACCACCTGAGCTACCGCGACTTGGATCGCCTATGCCCCAAACTTCCCATTTCGTCTCCCCGTTTTATTTCAATTGTAGCGAAGCGGCGTATTTAGCCGAATGTCGTGGGTTCGAATCTCGCCTGTGACACTAATTTTAAATTTCGAAAAAATGGTGAATTGAGTAAACTAATAAAATATTTGCGGAACGTGGAAATTATTTACTAAGGGAAGACGATTAGACGAACCAAAAGACATGACTTGAAAACATGATAAGACTTACTGGTAACATGTGTCATTGGGTTTCGATTGCCCTTTATCTGAAGGCATAAATTTCTTTTAACGTGCTCACAGATTATTTATTTGAAAACAATAGAAGCTTCCTTTCTAGTTTCGTTGTATTTGTTGTATGTTTTTACAATATTGTCACTGCTAGGCTACGTTTCGGTACATGTTAATTTGTCATTCTGAATTGTCTAGTTTGGACAAATGTCGGATGACCTGTGATTCAAATTAGCCTGATAGTATATGACAAGTCTGGTCTTTTGTGGGTTTTTCGGCCTTCCATGGTTTGAATGCAAAGACCGTTTCGGATCGGGTACGGTGAGTCACCTGGAGCCGACCTTCGGCCATTTCGAGGTTTCCTTCTCTCTGAATAATCTCTCAAGACTACTCGCCATTTTTTTGTTTATTTTAAACCTGGCACAAATAACGCTCTCTTTGACTATTCAGCCGGTTGAATATTTATGGTCTGAAAAGAAAACGCTTCAGAATGACGCATTCTAAAATTAGTAGTGTCCCGGTAATCATTTAGTCGTTAAGAAAGACTTGAAATGAAGATCTTCCTGTCAATTGTAAACAAACCTAAATATTCTGTTAACAACGGAAAATTATGTGTTTTTTTTTTTTTGAGCTATTTATATATTGCTAATAGAGTAGAAATGAGAGTTTTCTGCTGATAACTCAAATACTTTTAATAGTCCTTTTTTGTTGGGTTGTTTTAAATCATTCTGACATTCTTTAACTTGCTGTTATGTTATATAAAATATATAAAGTCGTAAAAGAGAATTAATTATTTTTTATGTAAGGTATTGGTTGAAATGAAAAAGCTAGTGTCACGAGCGGGATTCGAACCCACGACTTTCGGCTGCTTTCACTTGATTTTGATCGACTTTGAAAAAGAGGGATAATTCGAAAGGTTGTAGGTTGAGATGGGAGTTAGTGTCCGAGTAGATGGAAGTCACGATCGCTCAAGTGGTAAGCAGCATATTTAGCCGAAGATCGTGAGTTCGAATCCCGCTCGCGACACTAGCTTTTCCATTTCAACCAATACCTTACATAAAGATTAATTGATTGAAAGATGTTATTTGGCCAATCGGTCCAGGGAATATAATGGACATACAAATTAATTATGTTGCGTGAGGCATAAATTGCGGCAGTGTCTTGTATCATGCTGATGACACTACTGTCAACCCTGACGACTACGAAATGTCTAATCAGGGAAAATATTAAGACCAAACGGAAAGTAATCATCATCTTGGAGATCTTGACAAAATATATCACAATTGAAATTATTTACACGCCCAAGTTTGATCATTCTTTTTGATAGCTTGTATAAAGGAGAATAGATGAAACAATGCCTCTCATCAACAAATTCATCTTCATCATCTACAGTAAAAGGAAAATAGATCGTAGTAAAGGCAATATGTTTTAATTTGCTTTTACAAAACTTGATTATTATAATTGTAAATTAAGTTCCTAATTACTTATAATTTCATTTTTACCAACAGCCAAATAAAAATTTTCATTAACGGGCGGAAAATAAGTTCTCTCTTCAAAACCAAATATCAAACAATTTCAAGATGTCTGTGTATTGAGGATAAACATATGACAATGTTAATCATTTTAGCGCATATCTTTTGATATGTGAATTAATGTTATATTCATCGTAAGAATGTACTTAGAAAGTCAATGATTACTTTCATTATTATTGTCTAAATTATATAGTGAAATTCATATATTTTTTTAAAGGTTTGGGTTGTGACATCTCGCGTTTCTTTGAGGTGGCGTTATTTTTTTTTCACTATCAAACATTGCAGGCAGATCTAATTTCGGAAGTATCAGTGAAGGCAAACACTCCCCCGGTGACAGGGGCTAATAACTGCCAAGGGATCTCATGGCTAAAAATACCTTTCGAAATCGAAACCCACTTAAAATCTGTCATTAAGCCGGAAATTGCAAGCGGCGGTCCGTTCTCAAAGGAAACGGATAATTAAATGAAACACTCTTTTCCTCCGCCCACTCGGAAATTCCTCTGTAAACAAACAATGGGTAGCTCTTCTCCCGCGTTTGAGGATCACTTTTGTTTTCCTTGAAAAGGTCAACGACCTGTCACATTCGAGGTGTATTCATTACAATTTAAGGGCCATTAGCCCACATGGAGTGTAATTATAACGCTTCATTGGTCTAAGGAAGCCAGATGTTAAACTACGAAGAAACGTTTCTATTGTCTTTGTATTCTTTACAAATCTCTTTCGATGGGTTTTATCAAATATACTTGCAATAATCCTTTCAAAGTAGATCTACGTAAAACTTTATACACTTTTCCAACTTTGTGAATTCTCAGGTATTGACACTCTCCAAATATTAGAAAACCGCTTAAGTCATGGCCATTTTTACCTTGACTATCTAAAATAGTTGAGAGGGTCCTGGTGTCGAAGCCCCAATACAGCCAATGGTTTTTTAATTAAGAATGGAATGGAAGAAATATTGTAATGTGGCTTGATCCCTGATGTCCGCTACACACAACGCGTAGAACATTAAGCCCTCCTGTATGATAGGAATTATTATTATTTTTTTTTTTTTAAGGTAAGATCTATGTATGCTTGTGACACAGTTCTCTCGTTTTGTCGTCCTTGAATCCATCAATTGTCACAACTGCTATATAATTGTCCATAGCCTAAAAAAGGGCTTCAATTATTTTAATAAGTGGACAATTTAATAAAATTTAAGTAATTTTATTCATTAAAGGAATGTATCATTACGTACTTGACAACATTTTGTTTTTGTTAGGCTGTGCTCATTATTTAACAAAAAGTCTGACTTAAATATTACAAACAAAATGTTTAAATTAAAAACTTCCTTTTCATTAAACCGTTTCTAACTTGTTTAACAAAAAGTCTGATTTAAATATTACAAACAAAACATTTAGTTAAAAATTACAAAAAATTTCCTTTACATTAAACTGATTCTAACTTATGACCTAATTTATTTAACAAAAAGTCTAATTTAAATATTACACAAAAAAGGAATTAAAAATTACAAAAAAAGACCTTTACATTAGTCAGTTTCTAACTTATGATATTCTAATTTATTTAAGAAAAACTCTGACTTAAATATTACAAACGAAATATTTAAATTAAAAATTGCAACAAAACGTCCTTTGCATCAAACCGTTTCTAACTTATTTAACAAAAAGTCTGACTTAAATATTGCAAACAAACATTTAATTAAAAATTACAAAAAAGTCCTTTACATTAAACCGTTTCTAACTTATGACCTTCTAATTTATTTAAGAAAATGTCTTGACTCAAATATTACACACAAAAAAAGTATTTAAAATTTACAAAAAAAAACTCCCTTTACATTAAACCGTTTCTAACTTATGACCTTCTAATTTATTTAAGAAAAACTCTGACTTAAATATTACAAACGAAATATTTAAATTAAAAATTGCAAAAAAACGTCCTTTGTATCAAACCGTTTCTAACTTATTTAACAAAAAGTCTGACTTAAATATTGCAAACAAAACAGTTAATTAAAAATTACAAAACAGTCCTTTACATTAAACCGTTTCTAACTTATGACCTTCTAATTTATTTAAGAAAATGTCTTGACTTAAATATTACACACAAAAAAATTATTTAAAATTTACAAAAAAAAACTCCCTTTACATTAAACCGTTTCTAACTTATGACCTTCTAATTTATTTAAGAAAAAGTCTGACTTAAACATTACACACAAAAAATTAATTAACAATTCCCAGAAAAACTTCCTTTACATTAAAGTGTTTCTAAATTATGACTTTATGACTTATACGGTCAAATAAATTTAAAACAAACCGTGATAAATTCCATGACACCCAAAAAAGATACAGTTAGTTAGATGAAGTCCTGTTGGTAATGTCCTATCCTCAATGTGTCTAGTACCTACACGTTTATGTAAAAATGCTGACTGAATAGTTTCGAATGGCTTGTAAGAATGACTCTGATCAACATTTAATGATATTGTGAACTGCACTTTCAGTTTGATTCAATATAAATAATAAACATAACAGCCTGAAACACATCCTCTTTCAATTACATTTCGATTTTTTGCTGCCCAAAGGCATTCTTTTCAATTCTCAAAGAATCCTTCTTTTCTCGCCAGGTTAAAACCTGCTTATAGACGAGAGCCTCAAACCTCTCACTAAATTCATTCTGGATGTGTGTGTGCGTGTATGTGTGTGTTTTGAATATTTTGTGTCGGTCATGTTATAGTCCCAGTAATTAACCTAATTTCTACGTCGGCAAATGTAGTTATAATGAAATTGTACGCTGTTTTAAAATAGATTTTAATTTTTAAATTAATTAAGGGGAGGTCTTAACTCAGTTTCGTGCGCGTCTTGGCGGACAACATCGATCTGGGGGATGAATACCTGGTTATAGATGGTTACCATACTTTCCAGAGATTTGAAAGTTACAATATTTACAATTGGGAATGTCAACAACTATAGTTTCCTATCCATTTTTTACGTATTCTATCTAATATAACCATATATTTTAAACAATCTTAGACAAAGTGAAAACTAAAAAAGTAGAAATAATAATAATTAATTTATATTAATATTCGGATATCATGAGATGGGGTCTGGTGTGATGTAAGTTTTAGAAAAATATTTTCTTTATCGTGTCAACGTTTCGATTTTTTTTTTTTTATTTTTTTTTTAGATCATCTTCAGTGAGTGCCCCTCAACACGACGGACGAGAATGACACATTTACACGAGAAAAATACAATGACTTCTCGAGAAGATCTGAATAAAGATAGAAACGTTGGCACGATAAAGGAAATCTTTTTTTCTAAAACCTACGTCACACGCATCTCACGATTCCCAAATAATCATAGACTAACGTTCACTAAACACCACGCATAATTAATCATAATTAAATTTAAAATAATTTAGTTATTATAGTAATTCACAAAGTTTGGTAAATATGTCAGTACAAAATGATTCAAAGTAACTACATCAATGATCCATGTTTGCTGTAGTTGCAATTCAACTCATACTCTCATGGATCGTGTGAGATAATTATTTTAGATGCCAGGTTCGTAAATGTATGCTTTCAAAAATTCTTTTCTGACAGAAACCAATAAGGACATTTGATGAACTAGTGTCTTGCACGACTACAGGAAGAGGTTATCGATTCCTGTTCCTTTAGACGAAATTGTTACTTTTAGAATTTGTTATTCTTGCACGTTCGTCTGTGCAAGATACCGATCTCGAATGTTACAAAATCGTGAATGATTCAAACACAACGAAACGCTTTGGGAGAAATCCATTTCGTAAAAATACGCCCAAGGTTGGGACAAAATTAAACTTTTTGGAGAAAAAAGCACTTTTAATTGTAATTAATGCTATTAGTGATGGCATAAAATGATTAACTAAAGTGAGACCAATTGTGGAGAAGTGTAATAGCAACCTTGTCAAATCTTTGGTCAAAACCTTGAAATTTGTGAGCCGAAGGACTGACTAATCTCGACTTAGGTAGAAAATCTGATTAAAAAAATCTTTTTTTTCTCACAATAGTTGAACGAGATAAACTTACATTTATAGTGCCAAGGCCTTTGCAATTATTTTCAAAAATAAAATATTAAGGATTGGCTTTGAAAATCGTGATGCAACAGTCCTCAGATCAAATAATGTAATCGGTTGGCATAGTGAAAAACGAGTTAACTAGTTTTATAATTTCGAGGTTTCTCCAAGGTCTTGCATAATCTAGAGTAAGTAGTTGACTTTAGTTGCAAACAAATGACTAATTTTACACTGTGAATAATATAAATTCCGATCACTCGCGAATCTGTGTGGATTCCCCAGGCTTAAGAATTATATTATCAGACCATCAGGCATAGAGCCAACTGGAAAGAAAATAGTCCATTCTTCGAGCTTTAGAAGAAAATATCAGAACTTCGAGATTTTAATTAATAATTTCAGAGGATGTCAAACATGAATGCCTACTCACAAGTTTGATACATAATTGATATGTGTTCTAAATAACTATTTATTTTAACCATAATTTTATTAGTACGAGTTGTGTAATTGAAATGTCATCAAATGAATTCATTGTGGGTTTTTTTTCGAGGGTTCGGTGTTTTTGAAAAACTCCCATGTGTGTATCGGGTTCGATCTAATGCAGGGCCTCTGGATTCGAACCCGGGACCTTTACCTTACACGGATAAGCATCGCCTAAGCGGCCACCAACAGCCCCAATTCACTGTTATTGCAGTTACGTATTCAATCTACTATTTTTTCTCTCGCTCTTTGTAATCGCGGTTGAAACACTTTCAATTTTTTTTCTATTAACATCATAAATTTATATAACGAATGTGAGAAAGAGAGGAGAGAGAGCGAGTGTGTGTAGGTGGGGGAGAATGAGAAAGAAAGGGAGAGAGAGAGAGAGAGAGAGAGAGAGAGAGAGAGAGAGAGAGAGAGAGAGAAAAGAAAGAAGTATATTTCGCGTAAAGCTGAGACAAATAAGCACCACTACTGAAATATTTTCAGTTTTATACAAAGTGATCTGAAAAAATCACATCTTTTTTTATCGAGTTCACGATTATCTGTATTTCTGATAGAAATTTGCTTACGCGTTTGCAAAAATAACGTCTAGCATACTGAAGCCCCTCACCCTACATACAACAACGATTTCTTAAAAGTGTACATAAAATTACAATTTTTTTGTTGACTTTAATATTTTGTTACGTTCTTCTGAGGAATTTTAATGACATTAGCTGTAAGTAAAGTATTGAGAGACAGAATATTGGTAAAATTAGCAAACAACGTATCGATTTTCAAGAAAACTAAATAAAAAATGACATTCAGAGGGCAATGACTGATGTACAACTATGGTTTTAAAAGTAATTTTTCGGGGCTTAACTTAATTACCTTTAATAAAATCTTCATTAATTTTGTAAATTATTTTTTTCTAACTGAAGATGATGTGATCAATATTTTTTCAAATGTAACGACCTTTTTTTTCATACACGAAAAAAAATTTCATGTCTTTTCTATTGAAAGAATATGAAACCAGAAACTCAAAATTTCTTTGATTCATTCTGAAGATTAAAAAATTAATTAAAATTATAGAGTTCTAGAGGAAAACATCTATGTCTCCAGAAAGAACCAAAGTATTTTTGAGTTGCTGCATTTTCTTAGACTTTTAAAAGGAGGATTTTAAAAACGAAAAAAATCATCTTCCAAAAGTCCTTGGTTCTGAAGATATTGCAGTTTCCCTTAAAATTCGATTTTTCAATTTGTTGTGCAACTGGTTGAAAATGCAGAGAAAATGAAAAATTTAAGCAGCAACGTTCTCATCGATTCCTAAAGGAAAACCTGAGTATCTCCAGGTCAAAGCAATAAAGTTTTGAGTTTCTGGTATGATTTTTTTTAGAAAGGAAAGGACTTTCAAAATTTGTGAAAAATAGGACGTTGCATGAAAAAAAATTTAAAACTTTTTACGAGGATATTTCAACTACGAGGTTATATCAACCCTGGAGGTTGACATAAATGACAGGGCCGCTGGATTCGAACCCGGGACCTTTACCTTACAGTGCCGAACGCCGTGTCAACGCCTAAACCGTTGCGGCCACCGACGTTCCGAAAAATTACTTTTAAAGCCACAGTTATACATCAACATAGGCAGCGTAAAAATAAAAGGTCGCATTTTATAATAACTGAACAGTAGATGGTACTACATCAAAGATCTGTTATATACGACACTGAGTTTTTTGTAATAAAAATTATGCCATGAAAGTTGTAAAATTTAAAAAATATATACCATTGAAAGATCCGGCTCTATAAGTCTTTTCAAATGTAAAATATATAAAGAAATTTTGGATTTCATGAACAATATACACTATGAAAACATGAACTTATGCTAATCTGCTAAGCCGAACCTTCGAAAACAGAAAACTGCCAATCTTGAATGTGTAGGAATAGATTATAACTTACCAATGAAATGATACAATTTACTATTAAATGATTTATAAATTTTATTTCTTTTTAAAAGTAATTTTTCTGTTCAAGAATATTTTAAATTGTATCCTTCTGATTTGATAACATAATTCAAATTTCATAGTAAAAATTAAAAAAAATTAAATTCTATAAATTTACTTTTTAGTATTATAAACTAATTATGTAAGAACGCGTTTTTGGGAGTTTATTGGCTTGGCAACCTTTTACTTTTTTAAAGGGTTGAAGGTGACTCAGTGGGCTGGAATATACGCCAAACCAGAAAAAAATACGTTTATTTACATATTCTAATTTCAAAATATTGTTATCGCCTTATAGAGTAAATAAATACAGTACCACAGTACCTTAGGATCGATAGATTTTTTTAAAGATTTATACATTAAAGTTAATAAAATGTTTGATATTAGGTAATTATCAAGCACCAAGCGTTTTTGTGTTCTGCAGGTAGTTTTAAAAATAGTTGTTAGTTGTCAGTAATGTCTTTTTACTTTTTAATAATACACATCGGGCTAACTAGCGGAAACACATTTTGATAAGGTTTTGCATCAAAATCACATTCTAGTTCCTAACATTTCACTGACTCACGCAAAAATTTTATTTATAATTAAATCATATTCTGTCCAATTACTGTTCGGTTTTTAAATCTGGTTATTATCGAGCGTAGAATTTGCTTTTACTGAAAGCGTGTATTCCATATTAAGCTGTGAGGAATGAACTTTTATTTCTTAACGATCTACAGAAGGCTGTAGTTAGTGTTTTTTCGTATATTATTTTAGACAAAAACTGCTATAAATGAAAAGGATGCGAATCGCCATGAATATGAAATCATTGTTTACCAACTGTTTAAACAGCCACAATCTTCTTTCACAAAAACACTTATTTAATTGTAAAAATTGTTCGAAATCGTCGTGGGGATAGCAATAAAACTAACACACAATGGAATACTTTTTTTTAATACTTTCTCTTCCATTCTTTGATAACTAGATTTGTCATGATGTCAAAAATGTGTGTTAACTTGTGTCAACAAAGAAAATTCCATGCATTATATTACAATATGCAGCCTTCAGTACAAATAACTAGTTTTGACTCTAAAATTAGGCGTACAATTAATGTCGACTACTTTCGTTTGATAAACTATTCCTAGAAAAAATTTTAATCTTTCGACTGATTAATCCACATTTAATAATTCCTAGATTCATGAATTGAATTGGCTAATCTGTATAACTAAAGTAAAAAGATGCATCCCTGTACAATAAGTACTTTGACATCACATAATATAAAAAATAATAATATGAAAATATTATTTGATAGCATGTATAAATTTTTTTCTTTTTTTTTATCTTTATAAAAGTTGTAATATAGAACAAAACATTAGTTCATAAAACCAAACAAATATAGTTATATAGATTTTTATTCATTATTGAAGTAGGAAAAATTAAAAATAGCGCATTGATTCTAAAAATTCACCAAAAATTGTCGCATTCAGTAAAAAAGCTACCCCGCCAAAAAAAAAAAATTATAAAAATACAATAAAACAGTTGTTGGTTGAGTTGCATCGGCGAGAATCGATATTTAAACGTGTTGTACTTACTTGACTGGATTGTTGCCACAAAGCAGACGAAAAGGATTGCTGTTGATGCTTGCATGTTTGTTGTTCGAGTTAGCTGGGGCGAATGGCTGGTCTGATCCCGGGAGTCCGTCGGGAAGGGAAGGAGTGCGACACCAGCGCTCGACCTAGCCCGAGATTACGATTTTATGACCTCTCCAATTAGAATTTACCGCGTCCATCCGAATTTTAAATATTATTTCGGTTGGTTGATTAATCAGTAATTAGGACAAGAGATTTAACGAGTTTTAAAAATAAGGCCTGATCATTGGAACATTTTTTATAAAATGCATATATACATATAGACATATTTACAACTGTAATAAAACATTAGGACGAACAAGTCAGCTGGAAGTTATACGATTTTTTAACGAGGATTCCCTTATCTTGCTTCACTGGTTAAATTTTGTTGGTTGTTATGGAGGAGTTGATAGCGACACATTCATTGCAGTCATTTAAGTCTGTGTGGGTTCCATGTTACGTGTTCTCTTGCACGTGAAAATTTCGAAGTGCACAGTGTACAGCAGACAACTGATATTCATTTTGCAATAAACGAGAAGAAAATTGAAAAATTCTATCGTACTCTTTCACTATTTCTCTCTCACTCACTCCCTCCCTCCACTCTTTGCCCTCTCCCCCTTAATCACACACACGGACCGTTTTCCTCGTTGTATTGCTTCCTGTTTTCCACCCCCATTATCTTCTTTCTCCTTTCCTAACAACATTTATTTCCTTAATTTTTCATTTCATTCCCTCTCTCTCTCTCTCTCTCTCTCTCTCTCTCTCTCTCTCAGTCACTCACTCACTCTCTACCACTTTTTGTAGTTCTCCTTTACAGATATAGTTTCTTCCACTTCGTATTGGTTCCTGTTTTCCACCCTCACACATTTTATCTTCTTGTTTCTCCTTTCCTACCAACACTTATTTCCTTAAGTTTCCATTTCATTCTCTCCCTCTCCCTCTCTCACACTTTCTCTCCCTCTCTCACTCTCTCTCTCTCTCTCTCTCTCTCTCCCACTCTTTGTACTTCTCTTTCTCTCTGTCACAGGCACAGAGTTTCTTCCGCTTTATATTGATTCATGTTTTCCACCCTCACACACTTTATCTTCTTCTTTCTCCTTTCCTAGCAACATTTATTTCCTTAATTTTTCATTTCATTCTCCCTCTCTCACTCTTTGTACCTCTCTTTTTCTCTCTCACAGACACACCGTTTTTTCCTCTTTGTATTGTTTCCTGTTTTCCACTTACTTTATTTTTTCTTTCTCCCTTCCTACCAACCTTTGGTTCCTTAATTTTTCATTATATTCCCTCTCTCTCTACCTTCTTCTGTTTCACCACTTAAAATTTACTTGCTCTCTCTCTCTCTCACACACACACACACACACACACACACACACAGAGTTTTTCCACTTTGTATTGGTTCCTGTTTTCCGCCCTCACACATTTTATCTTCTTATTTCTCCTTTCCTAACAACACTTATTTCCTTAAGTTTCAATTTCATTCTCTCCCTCTCCCACCCCCCTCCCTCTCGTACTACGGCTACGTCTCGAAAATCGTAATGTCATCTGTTCTAAACATCCACACATAATCTCGCCAATATCGCTTAAAAAACACCTGAATCTTTATTACAATTTTAGCGCAAAATTATCATTTTTAAAAATGACTAACACTTTTAGGCACGGTGTTCACATTCCACTGAGTAATCGACGTAAACAGACACAAATATGAATTTTGGAATAAAAACGAGACTATCTTTTATGTTTACGACAGCTAATAGTTAACTATTTTAAAAATACAGATTTTTTCATGTTGATTCAATTACTTCTTCGTTAAAATGCAAATTTATCTCTTTATGAGACAGTAAAGGGCTTCATTTCAACCCACTGCGTAATAATTTGCGGAAAAATTCCTGTTATGCTAAAATATCAACGATGATTATCTAATATTTGGGTTAATGCTAGCTAGTTTTTAACAATTATAACATTAAGTTACTGTAGGAGATAAGCAGTAAGTGTTTTTTTATTAGAATAATATTTTTTTTAATATTTCAGAAATGAGAACTTTCTTCCAAACAGTTGTAAACAATTAATTACGCATATTTTACCCTGTTGAAAGAATTTTTTTTCTCTCAAACTTGTTCGGAATTTTGTCCATGGGTTTTAGACTAAAACAAGAAACAAAAAATCCGTTCATGATTCCATATGTAATTAATCAATATGACCATGTACATACATGTGTAAAACGTACAGAGAAGCTATATAATTTGGCCATAAAGGGAACAATTATTCTGATGCATGAGAATGTTTATATCAACATTCAATAACGTTAGAAACCGAATAATAAACTATAGACTACATATTTACGTAATGTGAAAGCGCATATTACACGTCTAGAATAGTGTTCACCATTGTTTTATACATTTGCAAAACTATTTTTATTACAATGCAGATAGATTATAAATATATGTTAGCAATTTTCTCTGGTAATATTTTTTGTGCTTTTTGAAAAATAAGTGGACAATATTATTTGTTTTCTTTTTATAAATTTTATTAGTAAAATGAGTGTATATATTTTTTTTTTCTAAGCAAATGTTGTAAACTAAATATATGAAATTTGCAAAATTGAATGCATTTGGTAAAGAACTTGGAAAGGATTGACAAAAATAATTTAAATTGTGAGATTACTTTTTGGGTTTGTGAGGTGATAAGTCCTGTCCGGTTTCGAATCATTTTTCTCTTTTTTTTTTATCCTCGATGTTTTGGATTGGGCGTTTTCGGCTTTTCGCCATCTGCAATCAAGGTTATAAGCAGGCATGTCTACTCAGCACTAGAAGTGCGGAGGATCTGAAACTGCCTGGCATTAGAGAATGTGATTTAACAAAAATAATTTAAAAAACGCTGATAGCGCTTGTGATATAAACCAGCGGAACGGACAAATAATCCGAATGGAGATTTTATCACTTAGGAATTCCTGAACATTCGATGATTTAACATTCCTTGATGAATAGTAAATAGTTTTGGTGTTGTTTTCTCGACGGATTTATTACGAAAATTCATGACTATTTTAAAATTGGCGAGTGCATAAAAATCCTGCCACGGATCACTGGACGTTCTTGAGCAGATCCAGTAGAATGTGAATTGCCAGCGTCAGACACCCAAAGCGAAACACCGCGTTGTGCAGGTTCACCGCGCTGTTACATCCATCGCTGTCGCACGTCTCGCAGAAGTCGGTGATGTTCTGGCAAATATCCGCTTTACCACAGCCGCGAATCGCCAAATCCCCCACTGAAACAACGATTCAAATGACTAATAAAACGAAACGTTATAACCAGCTTTAATTAAGTTTCACAAAATTAAACTTGTCCTCATCTTGTCTGTTTTTGGTTGAAATAATGGGCAGTAGGCTTCGGTATTTTATAGTAGATAAATTGGTTTCGGGGTCTATAAACTGCCTGAGTTTATTGGCTCCCAAGCAAAACTTCGATCAATGAGAGTACAAATAGTCAAGAACCAAACTGTTTAATGCCACTGAAATTGTCTCCTCAATGGGATATTGATTTTCGTGTGAAATAAGTCAATTCAAGAATCGCATTTGGATGAGAAATAAATTAGTTTTGGACATACAAAGTAGAAAGTAATCATTATTTTGCATTGGCATTTGTACAACTTAATTTGCCAAACAAATGAAATTTTGTCTTATATTTAAAACTGCTATTATATATACAAGTTTCAGTTGCAAATCAATAGTTCAAATGTTCATACATAAAAACTGTTTATCTAAATATTAATTTCGAAAACTTCCGTTCTGTTAATAAAGCCCATTTGTATGAAGAATCTCAAGTTAAAAAATAAATAAAGAAAAGAAAAAATATAAAAATATACAAAAGAACAGAAAAGCATTAAATTATTTACTGAAAATCAAAAATAGGTCAAGGGAAACTTGGTCTTTTGTTAGTTTAGATGTAGAAATACCACAAACGCGAGTTTGTCAGTTTGAAAATAATCATGTAAAGAAAGTAGTTAAAATAATTTGTCCAACTATCTGTTGTCTAGGACGAACGATGGGTCGAACCAGGCGAGCGATTGAGAGAGAGGAGAGAGAGAGCGAGAGAGAAAGAGAGAGAGGAGACAGACAGACAGACTAAGGGTGTTAAACAGCTTTAGATAATCCAGGGCATTTCCTGTGGTTTTGGGTTTAAAGTTTGTGAAGTCCAAAGTAGTAGTATTTTGACTAAACTTAAGGATTTCAGCGTTTTATTGTAAGCTTATTTGATGAAGTAAACTTTGATTCATCATCGTGGTTGTCTTTCCCATGGGAAGTCTGATAATAATCCTTGCTTCCTCATTTTTGTTAGATCTTTTCGTGTTTATCATTTCCATTAAAATATTTTGCTTTGTTATGGAAAAAAGTGTCTTGGATCTGGGTTATATGCCTGTAAGTGATATCCCATATCTTTAGAGAACACTTGATAATGGAGTTAAAATGTTTGAGTCAAATGTAATAGAGAAATTGGGTCTAATCGTCTCGAGTTGAGTTATTACTTAGAGCGTAGGGAGCAAACGAGAAACGGAAACACGATTGCGGGACAGAGGGGCAAAGATAGGAAGAGAGTGAAAGAGAGAGAGAGAGAGAGATGTTGAAAAAGAGTCACACTCACACAGATAAGAGAGATAATGTGAATGTCAGAGGGAGGAAAGTAGGGAGACAGACAGAAAGACCAACGAACAGACAGGTAGAGACAAAAAACGGACTGCAGGAAAACGACTGGCAGCAGTGAAAAATACGAATAGCATTTATAAAAAAACATAAATGGGAAAAGCAACGATATAAACATATTGAGGACGGTAGAAAGATGGAGTGAAAAGAACAGAAAGTGACAGCTGGTAAAAAACAAACACGAAATGGTAGCAAGGAGATAAAAAGAGACCTAGAAAACGTAAGAATATAAATAATAAAAGGCTGGCCATTTTTCCAATATTGTAGAACAATGTAACCGTCATGTCCGGGTTTCGAGCGAATATTTGTGGTACCAATTTCCTTTTTTGTCTATTTTGAGTAATTCTCGCGACCAACCAGTCTTTTACACACAAACTGTACGATATCATCTCATTTTCCTTGTAACTATAACGTCTGTGTGTGTATTTTTATAATATATATTTCTCAGTTGTGTTCATATTAAGTGACTACAGAATGAACAAGGTTTTGTACTGAAGGCTGGTGTTTCAACTCTTGTCATTTATTCCATAAAAGCCTCTACAAGGCGTAGCAGTTATGCTTATTCGTGTTCTTCTAAAGTTCGCTCCTTTTTTGGTAATCAAATGATATTCAATTTCTTTTCTTTTTGTTCAAAAAATGTTATAGATCCATGTTTATACTAACATTATTCATACTTTTTACGATGAATGGTATCATTTCGTGCGTCACTTTATCTTCTCTGGAAACATTACTGCCTTTAAATTTCTTTACATCTATTCTATTTTTTTTATTTCTCTATGTAAAAGAGCGCTTTGTAAAGAGATATTATTCTTACAAAACATTTTTCTTTTAAGATGACGTTTGACAGAAAGATCAGAGTGATTGAGGTGTGTGAGAAACGATCAAACCATGTGGTTCGGATTATGCACACAGAGAGGCAAAAAAGTAGCCATAGTATTTTAGGAAAATGCTTGCAATTTTCATTAGTTGTATTTTTTGTTGTTTATGGGATATTTTAATGGAAAATAAAAAATATAACAAGTTTTTTATGTAAGATTTGGTTGAGGTGAAAAAGTCAGTGTCACGTGCGGGAATCAAACCTATGACTATATACGCTACGACTCTATCACTTGAGCTATCCACTCGGACTACTGTTCGAATTTTCACTTTTTTTCATATTTTTCAAAGTCGATCATACCTAAGTCACGATAGCTCAAGTGGTAGAGCAGCGGCGTATTTAGCCGAAGGTCGTGGGTTCGAATCCCGCCCTTGACACTGACTTTTTATCTCAACCAAAACCTTACATAAAAAGATAAACTAATTGAAAGAAGTAATTTGGTACGTAGACAATTAAATATACAGAAAATTTAGTGAAGTAAAACAATATCGCCAAAAACGTTGGTAATTTTCTTCACTATAATGTAAAGTTGGGCTTAAATCATGAGACACTGAATTAGGTATTTTGGGAGGGGATTTTTCCAGTTGAGATTTTATGTTGCGAGCTCCCGTAAAAAAATGGAAATTGAACTAGAATCTACCGTACCCAATTTTCCTAACCTTTTTCCATCTAACTGTGACCTCTTCCAAGGAACGTCCAACAACGTGTAAGATTTAAACAAAAAAAAAACATATCCAAGAGATGGTATCACCGTGAATTAATTGGCTGTAATTATCAACAACTATGGATTGTTTGTCGTATTGCATATTTTTCTCTTTTTGTCGAGTTACTTTTTTTAAAAAATTTCTTATATACATTTTCTTTGACATAAGTAGGTGTTGTCAAGGTACACTGGATCATGAGCATTAGAAGCGATATTCATGTTTCTCTATTTTTGTTTTTATTTTAATATTCTATTTTATATATTTTGCAACTCAAATGGTTTATGAAATTTAGTCGTTTTCAGTCATCCTAGGCTGCCAATCAATGGCGTTCAATTTAAATTGTTCATTTTGCCAATTATTTCCATAATAATCGTTCAATTCGTATCAATTTGGATTTAAATTATAACAACAGCCAATATAGCTTTAATGAAATTTATGCTGGGCGTTAAAATTCATATTGCTTGCTTTGTATTAAAATGATTTCATTTCTTTTAGGCTTTCCTTTCAGTACACAGCACAGTGACTTTATCGAACCGATTCAAACTTAGGGCGTGGTCGTTCTTCAATTTGGTAAAAGCGGTGATCACACCATCACGTCGACTACACGCCACATCCCCCTCCCCATTCCGTGGCAATCAAAGGCATAATTTATGGCAGGGTGGAACTATCGGGCAAGACATCACAACTTAGAATGGGACTTTTAAGAATTCTTTCTCAGTGGGGGGTTTGAATGACTCACTAGGCCCAAGCATAATGGCTTAGTCAACGATCCTTTCAGTTTTGCAAATTGTTAGTTTCACCAGAGTAATCAATTGAATTGAAATAATAAAACAGTAAAATTAATAAACAAATAAATTAACATGTTGAAACATGAGCAAACTATCCTAATATATAATGCGTGTTAATTTTTTGAAACGTTTGCGCTGCTTTGTGCAATTACTATTTTAATTACCTAATCTATATTTCAAACAACCAGATAATCGTTTGTTTGTTAATGCACAAGGGATACATTGGATTTTAAGCGTTTCAAATTATTATTTAGAAATGGTAAGATGCGATCTGGAGCGATCGAAGGATTTAGAGAAACGTTTTCTTTATCGTACCAACGTTTCAACCTTTATTCAGACCATCTTCAGGGCTTGGGATTTACAAACATTGTTTAAATTTAACAAATACATGTAGGATGTGAATAAAACTGAATTGATACAATGGAAAAAATTTTCGATCTTTATTGAGATCATCTTCAGGTCTCAAAGTGTTTGTCTTCTGTGTAATTGAGCCATTCTTGCGTGTAGTGTTGAGAGTGCTCACGAATGGCATAATTACACAGAAGACAAACTTAGAGCACTGAAGATGATCTGAATAAAGATCGAAACGTTGGCACGATGAAGAAAATGTTTTTCTGAAACCTACATCACACCAGACCGCATCTCACGATTTCCGAATAATAACAAGTAAGCAATCCTAAGGAGCAATGTTTATTCAAAAACACCCAGAAAAGGAGAAAAGAAGTTTTTGTTTACCCAAAAAAGATGTAAAATTTTGTCAAAACTAGGTCTTGCCCAAAAATTTAATAATCGATCTAAAAATTCGTATGATACTAAGAAAAATAAAACCAAAAAAGATTGGCTGTTATAGACTAAATACATTTTGAGGCAATGGTTCCGAAAAATGACAATGACCTGCGGTAAAATTTCAGACCTTAATCTCTTAAACTGAAGGTACAGGCACTTCACTCAACTATGAAACCTTCATCACACCAGACCACATCTCACGATTTTTAAATAATTATCGATTAACGGTCACTAATCACCACACACGTTTAAAATTATATTAGTCAACATTTTATTATCAATAAAAACTAAAAATGGATGTATGTGTTTAAAATAAACATTATTTATGGATTTAAACTGATTATAACATTACTTACAAGGCTATACTCAGCGATTTTAATGAAATCATTTCAACAAAAACGAGTCCATGCGACATTGTTGTGCATATATGATATATCGTAATTTCATAATAATGTAATTATAGATCAGTAGATTTGTTTATGACATACTATAAAAAAAAATAAGCAGGAGTCTCAATCGACTAAAACGGGGAAGAAAAATTCGGAGGAAATCAGATATGGCATACTGATGGCTCCAAAAGAAATGAAAGAAACGGATCAGATAATTTCAGTAGACTCCCAAAATATGAGGACTTGAACTCATTAGGGCCAGTACACCTTGGTATTTCAAGCTGAAAACGCCATCAACTCTTAAGCCTTAAGAAAATCTTAAAAGAGGTAATACTGACAAAAATCATCAGATTGCCGAGATGCCCTAAAATCTTCAAAACCCTGAAAACACGACAACGTAGAAATTTTTTGGGTGCCTGGGCACAAAGGAATTTCGGGTAGATAAACTGGCAAAATGAGAGGATCTGCAAGGACCCTGAATCAACTCTTAATATGAAAAAAAACATACAAACGCTTTCAAACTTACCTCCATTACAAACACAACTATGTACAAGTAGAGACTAAGAAAAGCTCGTATAAACTACTAAAATATAAAATAAATAGATAAATTGGACGGGCACTAAGTATTACGGATATACTACAACAATAACCAAATCAGACACCAAATTGAAGACTGATTATACGAATTTGGAAACATTCAAACTTTCCAGCATTATAAAGTTTGAACTGACAACAAAGTAGAAGTAATCAGGATTAAATCGAGTACAATTATGCACATGGACACAAAACAAGTGCAGGAAGTCGAATTATGTTTGGTAGAAGCCCAAAACGTAGAAATCAAACTCATGAGGGGAACACTCTCCGCTTTCCAGCTGAAATACATACCTTCAACGTTTGTACCCTAGAAAATCTTAACTTTCGGCCAACAAAGTGAAATGCCCGGATATGTACTACAACGACGGATCAATTTAAATTATGTTTTTAAGTGCAATGAGTCATATTTTTCGACATTTTTGTGAGATATTAAAAACTTTTTGTTGAAATTTCTTACTTTTATTAACCTTTATAAAACCAAATTTTTTGCAAAGTGTTTAAAGCAAAGTACAGTCAGGGCAAGGAAAAACTTGAAGGTTTTGGGAAATCTTTCTTTGTAAAAGTTTAACTTTTGAGTTTTTGATATTATCCACAAAACTACAGTCAAACGTCTTCGCAAAGTGCGCATTAATTTCTTATAAAATGCAAATGAAAAGGGATATTCTCAGAAATGGAACACAGTCTCACAAGGAACAAAAATGGAAAAAAGGAAAGAAAAGAAAAAGGAAGATAAGTCTGAATTAAATAAAAATAAAAGCAAAGAAGGAAGGTAAATCTGTTTTTGGACACCACTGCTCGAAAAATCAAAATAGACGACAAAATATGTCTGAGGCATTCAAATCCATCGTAACGCCGCTGAAAAATTAAAGGCCAGGCAAAGCTTTACTTCAAGATCATCTGTATATAGCGCTGGTCGGGACTGTATTGAGTTTTTATTTATCACTCTCTTCTTTGGTATATTTTACAATGACATCAATCATGGCTTGGTTGATGAATAAGGAATAAAATGGCTCTTTATGTACAAAGTTCCGAGCATATCGTTTGGCACGAGGCAAATGGTTAATCATATTCTTTAAAGTTAATCTGACGTTTCTGGACGATAAAAGAATGGTATCAGTGCAGAGAGTTTCGCCATCTTTGCCCAACTGATTTTTCTATTTCACGTCGTATTTCTTCTTCAGTTACAAAATGTTAACTATTTGCCATGGCAGAAACAATCCAGAAAGATTATAAACAAAAGCATCGAGAAGGCTAATTAAATTTATAGAAAAGAAATTAAATTTGTACTAATACTAAACGAACATGTCGTACAACGTGGGGCCATATTGAACATGATTTTTCTTACTTTATTCCAATATTACGAGGTCCCTTACCTGTGAAAAGGGTACCAGTGGCGTCCATGTTGACAGGAGGCTAGAAGGAAAGCTACTCAATCTCTTCCGATCACTACCCTCTGACACACGCGCGTTTTTGAATTTGTTTTGTCATTTTGACCCGTACGTTGTAGAATAAAAGTTAATAGAAGTTACACTGATAAAACTTAGACCACATAGCCAAGCGGCTATTAACATTAACATTTCAAAGATGACATTGGTCACAGGATGCAAAATCAACAAATCCTGGGAAAACGCGGCATGTCCGCGAGTACTAGGAAACAAAGAAATTTTGGGGTTACAAGAAAAAATATTACAAATTGCCAAAAGGATAATTTGCACACCATATGTAGGTCATGAACCTATAGTTGGGGTGACAGAAACAAACTTAGAATTTATAAATCTCAGGATGGATTCGTGATAAAAGGAGAATAGGATAAATCCTAGAGGTGCCAGACATAGTAAGTTTATGTTAAAAGAACACCCACCAAAACCTCAAATCCAGTACGATAGATATAGACAGGGTCACTGGTATCTGAGAAAACATCTACATAACACGGGTAGATTCCCATCGTCATCGAAGAAACTCCAAAAGACGTTCCCAGTAAATTAACTTAAAAACTTTGCATTTTGTAACAATACGGTTTCGCTTTATTAACACCCTTAAATATGAAATTTCATATTTATTTCAATGTTTTTTCCACAAACATTTCCGAATTGTTTACCCATCCTCTATGCTGCCCAGTATGATTTTGATGTACTCCTCGACCAATTTGGAAGTAGATTAAAATATTATTTTAGCTTGATAGAAAGTATATTTCTCTTCGTTTAATTTTTTTACAAATATGTCACAATTTGATTCTTCGTAACTTACATCTGTTTACATTCTCACATTTCACCGGACAACTTTATTTTATTTTTATATTAATTTGTAGTATTTAATTACAACCGTCACTGTCAATTGGGAAGAGCAATAAAAACAAAAACTTTGTAATATGCCAGTTACACGAATAGCAACTGACTAAGCATCTAAATAAGTAAATATAAACAATTTGAATGATTTTAAATCTAATTATTAACCTTTGCTTAATAAAGTACCTCGAAGAAGGTACGACCGTTTCAAAAAAATCATTGGAATTTTTTTCGTTTGCTGGCATTTTTGAGTATTCACGCTACTGTTAGCAAGAACTCTTGATCATGACAATCGGACATTTTACCTGACATTTTGAAACAGTAATGCGGCGGTGGCTGCAGCGGGGAATACTGCGGCTGCAGTCCTCCAAGTGCCAGAGAAGTGGCCACTGCTCCTACTCCGACGTTTCTCACATGCATACAGTCGTATGTCACGATCGTTCCGGAGGTGTTTCCCTGCGGGAAGGGATCACCGCATTCCGAGTTCTGCCTGCTGTGACAGACATAACACTCGAGAGATTCTCCTGAAACAAAATTTATTCCGGTTATAGCGTTAATTATCTCTCGTGGATCCCTCAATGTAGGAACAGGTTTAAAAACTTCATTTAAAATTCAATTAAGGGGAATTTAAAAGAAAAAAGAGCTGATGGCAAAATGATTTTAACGGCCTTTTAGAAAATTAAAATAGAAAGCAAAATGAAAACCTTGCCAATAACACAAATTGGAAAAACTTAACAAAAATAAAATGATCCTTTAAAATGAAATCGAGCTCGCTCTGTTGTATCTATTCTAATATTAAAATAAAAATAATCAAATAAACCGACTACCGCCTTTACATAAACGTGAATAGAAAATAACATTTTTTTATGGGCAAATATTGGAGCCTCTTCTTTTTATGCTTCTTCCGTTTCTTGTTTTTGCCTTTTTCTTTTTCCGCTTTCGTCAAATTTCACTCGTCGAAAGCTCGATCCTATCTGCCACCACCGGACGGTAGGTATTTTCGAATTTTATCAACATACGGTATTTTGGCCGTGTAATAATGCAGCTCTAATAAGACAATGAATGGTTCAAACAGTGATGAAAAGAAAAGTCAGAACGTAATAAAAAAGTTAATCAAAAATATAAAAATACGCTAAAGATAATTATTCAAAAATCGTAAAATGCGGTCTGGTGTGATTTAAGTTTCAGAAAATCATTTTCTTTATCGTGCCAATGTTTTGAGCTTTATTGAGATCATCTTCAAGGCCTGGGATTTACAGTGTTTACATTTAACAAATGTAGATGTGAAAAAAAGTGAATTTATACGATGCAAGGTATATATTCAATTCAAAATATTTCTAATCACTTAAAGTGTTTGTTTTCTGCGTAATTTGATTGAATGTAACTTTAAAAAATTATTTTTTTGTAT
Organism: Cimex hemipterus; assembly: GCA_039619505.1. Taxonomy (NCBI): domain Eukaryota; kingdom Metazoa; phylum Arthropoda; class Insecta; order Hemiptera; family Cimicidae; genus Cimex; species Cimex hemipterus. The sequence continues at coordinate 26,415,973 of CM077103.1, read as the reverse complement.
TGTATAAATAAACTTTTTTCCACATCCTACATGTATTTGTTAAATTTAAACGTTTGTAAATCCGAGGCCCTGAAGTTGTTCTCAATAAAGATCGAAACGTTGACACGATAAAGAAAATATATTTCTAAAAGCCTTCGTCACACCAGACCGCATCTCACTATATCTGAATAATTATCGACTTACGGTCACTAATCACCACAAATTTCAATATGTTAAAGACCAACAAAGTCGGACACTTGTATATATTTGTTCATTTCCCAATTTTGACTTAAAATGTAAACATAACATTAATAACATGATTAATTTTATAGGGTATTTTACTCTTTTTACCTGAACCGTCTTATACCTTTTATTCTCTACCTTTTACTCTCTTTATATGAAAAAATAAATAACATCAGTTCAATGGCATATTTTTCAGAGTGAACTTGTTGAGTGAGTTAATTGCTTTTTTAAATTTTCTTTGAGGAAATAATAAATTTGAGAAAAAATGAGTTTTATTAATAAAGGAGACTTCCCTTGTTTCGTATAGACTAAACCATTCTTTCAGCCAGCTAAGCCGGGCTTAGCCTATTAGCAAACGCCTTGTTCTGTCTAATCATGGCGATTATAAGCATGAAAATAACAATGTTGAACTAATATAAAATTATTATTTACCGTAATAAAAATAGAATGAATTTCAACCTCATGTATAATGTTTTGTAACATTTTTCTTTAAATTTGATATGTTATCAAAAGGCCCGATGATTATATTTCTTTCGAGAGAAGAAGAGATAATCTTCGCAAGAACTCGTCTCTATGTAATGATCGAGAAAAAAATCTAAAGAGCCGAATGTAGAAAACTATGTTATCTGGGACTTCTTGTTAAAAGACTATTGCATCACTTGTATGAAATGCATATTAATTTAAAGTTCTAAATATCTAAAAGATGCCGATTTCTACAGTATGCCCAGTTATGTTTACCCTACTACATAACTACATTTTCATTTTATTTGTAAAACCGAAATCAACTTTATGTTCAAAAATAAAATTACGTAATTTTATTAGTAGGTTTTTAGTTATTTTCATCATCTAAAAATTCTTATATGCAATAACGTGAAATTTTGAGCATTTAGACAAATTTAATTGATCTAAAATCTAACACAATTTTTTAAACTTTGAAATCTTTTTGTGTATAATTTGTCATCGTTATTTGTGATTTTTTTCAATTATAATAATTTCCAATGTTATAATATTGAAAAAAAATCTCAAAATCTCTCAAAAAAATCAAATTCATAAGATGTAAGTTTCAAAAAGCAGTAAAGTGACAAATTCTGTTAAGCTTTCTTAAGATGATTATAAATTAAACAGAAACATGTGTTATTTTAAGTTTTTCATTCGTTTAGTGACTTTTAAAGTTGGTAAACTCGTTTACCCAGTTCCAGCAGTGTCAATATGAAAACCAAGCGAATCAGGACTCTTAATTCCATGGTGATATCTGATTTAGTACTGAAGAAAATCAGGCCTCGAGGGATCATATTTAATGCAGGACCCATTTGAAGGAAGCGCTGACCTTTCTGTTAAGCACGAACTTGAAGCTCCGTCTTGTCACTGTATAAACTATTCAGATGAAGGCCCCAAGGCCGGCCGATCCGTATCACGTTTCTCGTCTTCTAATGAGACTTGTCTTTCAATTTTTAACCCTTTTGTTACATTCAAGTTACTTTGAGCCCACTGATAAGTGCTGTTGAAGAATTGGCCAATTTATGAACGTTTTGAGGAAAAATGGTCACCGGAGTATTATTTGATTTTTTAACACACACAAACGCACGCACAGACTGGATACATGTATGCAATGATGACTTGTAAAACGGTTCAACGGACAGACTACCTTTAATTGAAGACCTGCTAAAAGCTGTGAAAAATGTGACCAATCTCTGTTTGCACGAGGTTCCCTAGTAAATATTAACAAGGCGCTGCTAAGGAGGTGGGGCCGTTAATGTTAAGGAAAAATGTATGGCGATTAGTGACAGTTATTCCATAATTATTCAGAAATCGCGAGGTGCGCTCTGGTGTGGTGTAGGTTTCAGAAAAATATTTTCTTTGTCTTGCCAACGTTTCGATCTTTATTCAGATCATCTTCAGGGCCTGGGATTTAACCAATACATGTAGGATGTGGAAAATATTGAATTTAAACAATGCAAAAACCTTTTTTATATTCAATCAATGTATTTCTAATCACTCAAAGTGTTTGTTTTCTGAATAATTTGATTGAATATAATTTAAAAAATATTTTTTTGCATGGTACAAATTCACCATTTTCCACAACCTACATGTATTTGTTAAATTTAAACTATGTTTGTAAATCCCAGGCCTTGAAGATGATCTGAATAAAGATCGAAACGTTGGCACGACAAAGAAAATGTTTTTCTGAAACCTACATCACACCAGACCGCATCTCACGATTTCTGAATAATTAAGAAAAACATTTTCGGTGGAACTGGGTCGAAAATATTAGACACGTCCTTGGGCGTTTTTGGCAATGGAAGATTTTCCGGGAAAGAATTATTTCAAAAGTCGGTAGAGTAGATTTAAAAAACAGGAATTTATGAATACATTTTTTTAAACACATTACCTTAAAAAAAAGTAAAAACAGGTTACGACGGGTCTTAACGGTGTGGGCCATGTCACAAGACAAGTTTAAATACTCCCAAGCTTCACCATAAAATCTGAATCTTCTCATAAATCATAATGTGTGGTGATTAGTGACAGTTAATCGATAATTATTCAGATGTCGTGAGATGCGGTCTAGTGTGGTGTAGGTTTCAGAAAAGCATTTTCTTTGTCGTGCCAATGTTTCTATCTTTATTCACATCATCTTCAAGGCCTGGGATTTATAAACATTGTTTACATTTAGCAAATACATTTCGGATGTGGAAAAGTGAATTTATACAATGCAAAACATTTTCTTTTCACCACAAATAAGCCGACGCCTTATACAAAAATGTCTTTTCTATACCGATTTCTTTCCCCACCCCTTCAAAATCCAACGTATATACACATAAAACAGAAAAATCTCACCGGCACTCTCAACACGACACTCCAGAATGGCATAAGTACACAGAAGACAAACACTTTGAGTGAGTAGAAATATTTTGGTTGAATGTATAAAATATATATTTTGCATTGTATAAATTCACTTTTCCATATCCAAAATATATTTGTTAAATGTAAACAATTTGTAAAGCCCAAGCTCTGAAGATGTTCTCAATAAAGGTCGAAATGTCGGTACGATAAAGAAAATGTTTTTCTGAAACCTTCATCACCCCAGACCGCTCTCACGATTTCTAAATAATAAATTGGTATGTTAACTGATTTCAGCACTGTTGTTCTTTTAGAATCAAATCCTAAAATAATTTTAGATTTACCGACGTTGCAAATACTTCAAAATCACGTAAAATATTCAAGAGTTAATATAATTTCAATATATTTACATAATATTATAACAAGGAATAATAAATTTACGAACTCGGTTTACTGGCTAACGATTTTATTTTATCGTGGAGTTGAGCCAGTAAAATAGTAACCAATATGGCACAACAAATTGTCCAACTCCTAAAATCGTGAATCTTCCCGAGCCGGTTTTAATTAATTACAATCTCTGAAGTTTGTCACGATCCTGGGTAGACCGCGATGCAAGGAGGAATTCAAACCCTCTTCTTCCAACTGGAAGGAAATGTGCGCTCGCGCCGTGATATTGGACAATGAGATTTGGGGAAACAATTTAAGGCAGGGAAAGGAAATCCATTTTAGCTAGAGTTGTTTTAATTGGTGAAGAGATTATTTTTATTTAAATTAATTTGTAATCAAGGCTTTTCATTTTTATTTGATTTTTCCTTGAACATTTGTACTCTTATCTCGCTGGCGGTGAAGCGGTGTGAGAGTTGACATTGAATGGACTGCTCGGAAAAGTTTGCACCTGGAAAACGAGCTTTGTTCGAAACTAATGTGATTCCTAATTAGAAACAATATTTTCGCTCTGATATTATGTATTTTGGTAAACCGTGTTGATTAAAAAATTTCTTGGATATAGGGATATTTTGTCTTTTTCACCCTAGAAAGTTATTAAAAAATGAAGGAACATTATCTAAAGTTGATGTTAAACAGCATGTGGGGATTCTGCATGGCTTACTTTTGAAGATGCAGTGCTGAATCTTGACAAATAATCAGTGACTGTATTATTTGTTCCTTTTCGTGTTTTGTGTCAGACTTAAAACTGTCTTATTCTGCGGCCTATTGAAGTGCAGGATTACATAAAAGTGGAGCGCAAAGTGGACTTAGCACAAAAGCGCTCTCCACAATCCATAAAAGTGCTTCCTCCCAGTAGCAAGTTATGGTGCAGCCGGATGGGCCAAACGACTGCCGAGCAAAAGCAAAGCCAACGACTTACGAACAGTTCTTATAAGAACAACAAAAGGGTGCGGGACAATTTCAACACACGCTCTACAATAGCTAACGCACCGCCAAGTAGACCTAGTCCTTAAAGAAAGGGTGGTCATCCACCAAAAAAAGAAAAATGGGGCAATTGGTGTAGGAGCAAGCCAAAGAGAAATAGTGGAGACTGGTTCCGAAGCACAACTGGAAGGAGGCGAAATAGTACTTGGGAAAAATGACAAGGGCATCATGGCAAGAAAGATGGACAAACAGCAAAGGTCGGCTGACAAATTTTTCCCTAGCGTTGAAAAAAGACAAAAAGCAAAATGGCTACACCCCGACTACTAGACCACCCAAATGCTATCAGGACATGGAAAGTTCGCAAGCTATCTTCATAAATATAAGGAAAAAAAGCACTTTATGCTCCGTTTGCAGCACTGAAGAAGACGCCGAACATAAACTCTTCAGCTGTTTCAAATTCAATACAGAAAGAGAACTTTTGAGAAAGACCATCACCTCAGCAGAATGGCCGCCTAATCTTAAAAGCTAGTCTGTGATATAAAATCATTTGAAGCATTAAAAGACTTTACCTCAAATACGCGTAAATGAACAACTCCCTATTTATTTTAATTATTAAGTCCTAAACTATTAGAAACTATTACTGTACAGTTTTATAACTGTTATTTATTTATTGCATAATTAAACGTATGTTTAGATATAGGGTTCCGGGCTGTTTTCCTCTTCGTAGTAAGAAAATTTTAGATAATATAAATAGATAGAAATAAAATCAAGTAAAAGTAATGTGCAAGGGGAAACGAGCAAGGGAAAACCTTTTGTTTTAGGTTTTAAAATGAAAATATGGTCCCTTCAAAAACCTACCTTCGGTCTCCCCTGAAGGTAAGATCGTTGGGAGGTATTTTCATTCTATTTATTTGAAATCCCTTAGGTATACAAATTCCATTAAAGGGTAAAATAAAAATTTGAAAAAAACCTCATAAAAGTATGCACTGAAGTCTGTGTAATGATAGAATTTTATGAAATTAATGGATAAAGATTTGTGCAAATAATTTCTTCTTCTGAGATAGAATCTTATCCTTAGATAGCAACTTGAGAAAAACGCTCTCGTTCGTAAGTTCGCGTAGTTGTGGGTATTTCCGAAAGACCACATACCCAGAAATGACAAAACTCATTTGAACATTTTGGATGCTTCTAATTTTTGATAGCTTCTATTTTTATGTGGTTGGTCGATATTGAGTCATACGAATCTGCTGGTCCAAATATCGTATTGCTGGTTCCACGAGTTAATTCGGGATTGGGAGTCAAACCATTTATTCTTCAAATTTGAAGTTCAGTGCTAAGACTTGAATATAAATTAAATGTGTTCTGCCTTATTGCAAAAATGTATGACCCCTGCTCTGCACACCGTTTCTCGGCACGTCGTTTCCTCACTTTCCACTCTGTGATGTGGCGCTCGAAATACTAATTGTTGTAAACTCAAGCTCCTCTGTCACCCCCACCCAAAACAGATACTCCTTCTCAAGTTAAATATATCTAACCCGGTTGCCGAATCGCGACCAGATTGGCGTTGTGCTCATCACCTCCCGAATCTTCTTCCAAAAAAGCATGATCTTCCTCACATATCTATTACAGTTCATTCTGCATTACATACTTTCCTTTTTGAAAATTTTTGCAAGTTGGTATTTTCCGGCTTTTGAATGTTTTGAATATTTCGCCGTTCTACTTGCTCAAATCATCTATGTTAATATATTACTGTACAGCATTTTTATGTAGATTACAATACAAATACAGCCTTATTTTTTCAAATGGGTTGTTTGACATTAATATATATTTAGCTCTTTTTGAATTATAGCTGTTCCAATTGATATCCCAAAAATCGGAAAAATTTTAGTCGTCAAAAATTCGATGAATATAAATACAAACAAAATATTATAGTTATGAATATCTGGAGATGTTGACACGAAATTCATATTCTTTTGACCAGAAAAAAATGTATAACCTAGTTTACTTGAAAATATTTGGTTATTAGGAATTTTTTCGTTATTGATAAACTTTGATAGCTTTTACTATTATCTTATTAAAAAACCCAGAATATTGAGAATTATTTACTTTTATTATCCTAATAATTGTATAGTATTTATTAGGATAATATTAGTTGTGTTGTAATTCCCAATTTCGCAGGTTCAAAATTGAGCGCCAATAAAAACCAGTTTCTCATTGGTACGTCGCGTTGGCGGTTGATAGTGGGGGTTCACACCAGAGCGATAAGGTACACTCCTTCAGGTGGTAAGCGATAATCGATAATTGTAAGATACACAACGTCCAGGCCTAGAAAAAACGGGAAGTAACGACAAAATTACACGATGAACGATTGCGACATCTGTCGCAAGATACTTGAACCCGGCATGCTTCTCTCTTCAATCGGTGGTGAAGATGGCAAATTCGAAGTGAAGACGTTGGCTTTGTGATTTCTTTTGTTCGAAACTCACTTATGTATTATTATTTGAAATAGTCAACAAATGTGAAGAAACCTGCTTGACGTAAGAAGTGCAAGCGTTCTTGACTTATCCAATGCTCCTTATGGAGTTATGGATAGTGAGACTGCTCTCTTGTACCTACAGCTGAGTCTCAAAATTTTAATTAGGGTCATAAACTAGCCACGTAAAGCGCAGGTTGCAGATAATAATCACTTCTGAAGAGATCGTATGAATTATTTTGTTCCCAACGAACTTTCATCACATCGTAAAGAATATTGCAATAGTGCAACTAGCTTAGCCATCTACATGATTTATTGGCTAGTTTGGGTTTCGAACCTTCCCATTTTTTTTTGTCACGTAAGTGGGGTGATGAAGCACAAGAAGTACCCCGTGTTCACTTAAACACGTCCAACAAAGTAGACAACTTGGGAAAAAGCGAGGTTTACCAACGTAATTGTAATGATTACGACATTAAATATATGGGACAAAGTGATGGAGAAATAAAAACGAGAGTAAAATAATACTTGCCAAAATCGGACCAATTTTCGGAATTTAAGGACCATCTAAATCAAAACAATTTCAATTCAAATTTAAATACAACAGTGTTACATAGTTTCATCAAAGGAAGAGAACTAGATGGGTTTGAGAAGTTTATATTAAAAAATGTAAAATTAATATAATTTATGCATTAATAATGTAACAGATTTTGATCTACTTCCCATTTTAAGTATCTACATAAATAATATTCAGCGTCCAAATAATTAAATTGTTTCAATTTTTATCATTTATTTCTAAACACTAATTTATATTTAATTTCTTACAGTATTTACTATTATACTATTTACTTGTGTTTAAATCCCGCTTTTCGCACGTTCAAAATTGAGCAGCATTAAAAACCAGCTTCTCATTGGATAGTCGTGTTGGCGGGGGTATCGGCGGGTTCACTTTTGCAATTCGTGTCGAGAAACGTGATTGTAGAATTCCTTCAATTTGATGATGGGCTAAAAGCTCGAAGTTAGGATCATTTTAAAACAACTTTCTGTTAGTAGGAATTGTATTTTTAAAAAGGATCTCTTTATTTATGTGAAAATTTTCATCAAAATGTTTCCACTGCCAAGCACAGAACCATAATGAAATTTAAACTATCGGAAATTACAGCAATTAGATTCTTTTTTAACGACATTGCGTATTTCAATGACTACAAACAACTTGCAAGATATGCAATTTGAAGGTTAATGAAACTTTGGCACACATAATACGGGAGCGGAATCTATATATTCGTCATTAAAGAAAACAATATTTATAAAATTGGTGAAACTTTGCATTGGGTGTATTGAAATTGATAGATTTCATGTTGGATGAATGAGGCAATCTGCCAGAGGTTTTATTTTATTCGTCCATAATAGAAATATGACAATGTTATATATTAGATAAATGTGTTAACATAATATGTTGTAAATTATAATAAAATATACATCCATGGTATATGGACATATATAATTCTTAAATACAATAAAAAAATACTCTACACTACTTCGTAGTTGAAATATCATTGAAAAAATATGTTCTATAAATTTCACCATTTATATAGATCCCGTGTATAAGGCATTAGTCATAGAACTCTCAGAGATTTTAAGAGCATTGAATCGACGTCACACAATTACAATTGTGTTGAATCACTTACAAAAATCGAAGCTCGAAGTCCGCAGCATAAAATAAAATGTAAGACAACACATAAAAAATTTTATTGTAACTAAACTACAAAAGCGTGTAAGCAGTTATTAACGAGGCGACAACAAAAGTGACAGTCAAGTCGATTTTTGCGGCTGAATTGCACAATTTTCCAGTGCAGAAGTCGCAGGAGTTGAAGGCGTTGAAGCTGTACACACGTTGTAACGTCTTTAACTCCTGCTTGCAATCATCGATCGCGCAACCTCTTTGTGTGATTTGTTTATGTTCTGAAACAACAAACAACATATCAAACCTAAATGATAAGCAATTATTTAACCCTTTTATTACTAACAAAAAAACACAAACAACATATACCAATGATTTGGTCGAATTTTAATCTCAAATGTTTATGCCGTGTAATAATTTTTCCTAACATACTCACCGTACATAAATGTCACTTTGGAACAGTAAGTAGGCTCTCCGCTGGGCGGACACGTTTCAACTTCTACTTTTGAGATGTTCTTCAGGTCGTGGCAGTCGTCGTAATAAATGGTGCTGCATTTGTAACAGTCAAGCCCCCAACCTGCAATTATGTTCTATTAGAATTGAACTATAAAAATTAAAAAACAAAAAAATGGCGTTCGCTCCTTTTACCTAATTGAACGAGGCATGAGAGTGCGCAGAGTAGAAATATAGGGTGTAGGCTTTGTACTGCCATGATGTCCAACTTTCTGTAAACCACTCACGATCAGATGAAGCCTATCAATTGGTGGCCATCGTTATATTGGCAAGGTGATCTAACCAGGGGAAAAAGTGCGTTTTAAACCGAATCTCTGGTCGTGCGCGATCGTTATTGTCGGCCGATCCCAACACCCGACCCCCCCACCAAATACAAGGTCGCCCAAGTCCCCACTCATTCAGTACTTTCGTTGGCAATCTGTGCGATCGTCGTATTTAACATAAAAAATAGTTAATCGCTCATTACAATTACAAAGCAATGTATCAATGATAACCTATATGAATTACTGAAACTTTCCCTAACATAACGCCCCGTAAGAGTCAAGACAAAACTTTTAAAAAATGTCTTTCCTCCTTTTCTTCTGTCTATATTTCAAGATGATTTTTTTCATTTACCCAAAAATTTGAATAATTATCCTCTATGTAGAAGTAGTTTAGTCAATTTTTTTTAAAGTGAACTTATACAATGCAAAAATTTTTTTAAAAATTATATTCATTCGAATTACACAGAAAAAGATACATTTTGAGTGATTAAAAATACTTTTCTGAATATAATACAAATATACTTTTGTTTGCATATCCTACATTTTGCATATCACTTTTTCATATCCTACATGTATGTGTTAAAGTTAAAAAATGTTTGTAAATCCCAGGCCCTGATGATGATCTCAATAAAGATCGAAACGTTGGCACGATAAAGAAAATGTTTTTGTAAAACCTACATCACACCAGACCCCATCTCATGATTTATGAATAATTATCTTTAGTGTATTTTCATATTTTTGATGGACTTCTTTATTATATTCTAACTTTTCTTTCCATCACTATTTTTTAACGATGTCCCATTAGAGCTACATTATTACACGGCCAATAGACCTTATGACGAAAAAAATGACCAGTCGGTAGGAGACGTAACGACAGAGGAAAGGGAGACGAAAAAGAAGAGAAGCGGCAGATCGGATCGAGATTTCGAGGAGAGAAATTTGACGATAGCGGAAGATTAAAAAAAAGAAGAAACGGAAGAAGCAAAAAAGAAAAGGCTTCAATATTTGCCCCCCCCCCCCCCCCAAAAAAAAAGGATTTTTGTTATTTTGCAATTTCGTTTATCTAAAGGCTGTAGTCAGTTTATTTTATTATTTTTATTTTAATATTAGAATAGATACAGTAGAGCTAGCTCGATTTCATTTTAAAGGATCGTTTTATTTTTGTTATGTTTTTCAATTTGTGTTATTGGCAAGGTTTTCATTTTATTTTCTATTTTAATAAATTGTTACCTTTTTCTAAAAGGCCGTTAAAATCATTTCGACACCAGTTATGTTTTTTTTTTTAATTCCCCTTTAATTGAAATTAGGTTTTTAAACCTACTTCTACATTTAGGGATCCATGAGAGATAATTAACGCTATAACCGGAATAAAATTGGGAGCAATACTGGAACAGACAATTTTCCACCTACCTCCTTAACACACATCACGAAATAGACACAGCAATAGTAAAAATTTTAAAAATGTTTGTCCCCCACAGGCCCTGAAGATGATCTCAATAAAGATCGAAACGTTGGCACGGTAAAGCAAATGTTTTCCTGGAACCTACAACACACCAGACCGCATCTCACGATTTCTGAATAATTATCTATTAACGGTCACTAACCACCATACGTTTCATAGTTTATTACGGAAATAATATCATTTTGTCTATTGCAGTTTGTTCAACTGAGTACTTTCTGACATTTCCTTTTGTCCTTGAATATCAGTAAATGTTTCTACAGTTTTACAATTAAAAGGTTTGTTTTTTCCAACGCTATTGGCAGTCTGAAGCGGAATTTGTTTGTCCACCGCACCCTAGTAAAAAGAAAGTCGAGAGTCCGTTTCCTCAGGTATGAAATACCATCGCAATAAATGGGATGTGAAAAAAATCGGTGTAACTACTCATCTTCCTTAGAGCCGGGTCAATAGGTCGGCGTTGTCGAGACAGTTGACTAACTTGGAATCTTGTTTAATCGGTGACCTCAATTTTCAACTCTACTCGGAATCGCGGAGATAATTTTCTTTTTACAATACAATAATGGAACTTGATTGTGTTGACAAAGAAATTTAAAAAATTGATTTGTTAATTAGGAATTGAATTATCACAAAGAGGAGACATACGGAGCTCTTATCACAAATACTTCTAGCTATTAAGATAAAAATTTAATAAAACAGGGAAGTGTACAAATTGCAAGAAAGCTGTTTACACTTAAAGCGTTTTTAATTTTATCTCAAAATACTCCATAATTTAATAAATTTATCATTTCCCTAAATTTCAGTCATTATTTTTATGAAAATGTGCGAATAAATTGTAAAATTAATAAAAATCTGTCGGCACGTTTCAAAATCAAATAATCCGCTCTTGTTTCGTGTAAAACACAAATATGCATAAAACGTAATTGAATTGGTAATTTAATAAATGAACGGTGATAAATATGTTTTTGTGGCATTAATTTACCGATTATCGATCTCCTCACAGGGAGCTTAATTTCAAGTATATCTTAATTAGTTTACGTATAATGGATTATTTACTTTATATTCTTAACTGAACAATTTTATAATTTATTTCTGTATGACTGTATACAGTTGAGGGTCTAAGGATTATGAATATTTAGGTGTTTCTTTACTTGTAATGTACCGAAAATGTAAAATGCTTCGTCAATAAAATATTATAGTATCAACAATAAATTTTCGTGGTCCGATTGATCAAATAATTTCTTTCGATTAATTAATCTTTATATGCAAAGTATTGGTTGAAGTGAAGAAACAAAAAAGAATAGTGAAAAACGGCAAAAAAAAGAGGGAAATTTCGAAAGATTGAGATGGGGATTTGGTGTCCGAGTAGATCGAAGTCACAATACCTAAAGTGGTACAGTAGCGGCGTATCTAGCCGAAAGCCGTGGGTTCGAATCCCGCTCGTGACACTAGCTTTTTCATTTCAACAGCAAAATTGTCAATATTCTAATCGATTTAGAAAAAATTCTTTGGTAGGGGTAGATTAAAATTTTTACAACTATGAAGAATATATGTTACTGTATCAGTCAAGTTAAGCTTTAACGAGGACTATTCTGCATTATTTAGACTGTAACCATCCCTATCCTCTTCTGATTGTGATTTATCCGTAAGGTAAACTTTACGTTTCCATTTTGGTACGGTTATTCTAGCTTCTATTTTAGGCACACTGACCCTGTTATATGGAATCTTCGCTCAACCATTGCACAATATACCCGATTTTGAGCATCCTCCAAAATAGGCATTTTTTTACTCTCTTAATTCAAAAATTTGTTTGCAATCTTAACAACATTTAGCGCTTCTTTATTGTAAGAGATCTTTAGTCGTGGCCGTTCGGTTAAGTTAATGCATTCATACTTTAGAGCACTGGCAACTATTTCATCAATTAGTCTGCTTTCCCTTTCATCCTGGAGTAAACTATATATGTGTGGCGGGAAGATTTGTTTGAGTTAATTTGCTTGTTGTTCATTAGTTCGTTGGTCATTAACCATTTCAAGACCGAATCAGCATTATTTAATACCACTTTTATCACGGGAACTTAGACAGAGACTGTCATCTATTTGTGACCTTCGTGGACGTATGGCCAGCGTTACTACCCTCACGGGAGACGTTGCGACCGGACGACAGCGTGTAGGCGTTGAGGACACGATGATTACGCTGAATAGTCCCTAGAATGCGTGAGTAAGCGGGTAGTGCGGCTGCTCTGACTCGAGCATGATTTGCATTGTGCGTATGACCGGCGTGGTCCCCTATGGGATGCGAAGGATCGGACCACCTAGGCCAGGCCTATGGCGCCCTTAGAGGTGTAGGCTGAGCTCGACAAGAAACTTTTGACCGGCAGTGGTCATGTATGTGGTGGTTAGCAATTCAAAAATAACCGCGGCCGGAGCGGATCCGCTGCACTAGAGAAGCCCCACACTCGGGGAGATAAGTCACCTTCTCTATCTAGAGAGTACGCGGGAGGATAGACTGATACATTTCAGCTTGTTAGCACTTTGCGTGCGGCATACGACCCGATGCACAATGCGGGACCATTCGGAGTGGACAAGCGGAGAGCGAGGTTGTCTCGGCCCTTAGGGGTCGGGGCGCCTCTACACCAACGCTACAGCGTCAGTGTCACTTTTCCGTCGTATGCGGAGGCGCGTCAGCTCTCATCTTGGGAATCAAAACGTCCGATTAGGCCGAATAGGCCTTGTGCGGACGATAAAAATCCTCTTGTCTTGTTGACGATGAGTACTCGGGAACTACTTCTCTCCTTTTTACTTGATCTAGTTCGGCTATTGATAAAAAATTGCGTTTTAAGTTTTAAGTTAAGTTTTAAAATAACACCTATTTGGCCCAAAAGTCTGAGCTGACACTGAGTTGTTAGGCATGATATTATGTCATAAAGTTTTGACTTATCTTTGAGGTTACATCTGTTTTCATTTTGGTTGTCCGATAATTGATTGCAGTTAAGATCATAGGTCTTGACCATTTCAACCCTTTGGCTTATCATTTCGTCTCAGGTCCCTATTTCTCGCGGAGAATTTTCCCATCCTAGCAAGGCATTGCTTAGGGCCGGAATGTTCCGATGTTGCATGCTCATTTCCGGTGGTATAGAGCTTTACGTTTGAGGGTCCGGGATCGCGCTGATTCAAAGGCCATTAGTCGCTCACATGTATCCTCCGTCATCGCTAACACTAGGACCGGCTCTGGAGACAAAGACCTCCTCGAGCGATCGCATTGAATAATTATTTAATCTCGTTGCTGCCATTTTGGGTAAGAAGCCATTTATGCCGTTGACCAGGTAAAAAATCAAAAGGATTTTCGTACAAACGAAGGATAAGAGCCGAAAGGATAAATTAAGGAGCAACGGCAGTAAATCTTTTAGTCGCCTCTTACGACAAGCGAAAAATACTGTGCTTCTATTCTGCTCCAGGAGACACAATTATTAATTAATTATTTATTTATTTCCTGGCAGGTATTTATACAATTCTGCTTCTATTTCCACATTTAGTAATAACGTTTCCTTAAATCAAACAAATTATTTATTAATTATTGCAGTTACGTAAACCATCTAATATTTTGAGTTGGGCATTTGATTGATAAGTGAAAATAATTTTTCAGTTGTTTATTCGCGGGTATATGTGTCAATGTTAGATTTTTTTAAAAAGAAATCCTTGATAATGATTTTATCTGAATGGCGTTAGTCAGAACACTTCAAATCCTAATCTTACAAGGGGAGGCCACATCCGTATCAACCATTTCAATGATACTTTTTTGGGTGATGATTAAAACATATTACATATGGGATCGAAAGTTTTTTTTTCCAATTTTTCCATAGTAGGCTGGATATAGATATTTTTTAAATATGGTTTTCTGCCGTGGTTATGCATACAATTTAAGGTTAAATATCATTATGTAATTAATGTTAATTTTTTCTTCAGAACGTGCCCTAGGAAGCAATATAAAACATAAAGTAAAGTTACATAATGTTTTTTATGGGTAGTTTCATGTCTTTGTTGGGTATACATTCCATGATGTATGTATCATTCGATTTGGTTTTTTATCTAGGATTTTCGGATCAGTCGATACTGGACTGTTTTAAAGGAGAACAAATATGTAAAAGTGACAAATACGAAAAAAACGGTTCTAATAGTGTAGACCAAAAACATTTCTGTTAAAAAATGAATGCCCTTAAATACAAAATATCACAGAAATGAGTAAACGAGTCTTACTTACGGATAGCCAGATTTTGAAGTTACCTGTAGACTTTTGGTTTGTAAACCTGAAGTTTCCTGTGATTCAGTTGAGTTGTTTCATTTTTCATCATTTTTATTATTATCGAAAAACAATCAAAAGGCAATTTTTTTAAGGGGTTTGTAAGATTTTTTATTTTCAAGATACAACTTACTCTTAAATTTTTATAACAACTTTATTTTTTGCTTTGCTTAGATGCATAAGGCCAGTGTTGCCAGCATCACCACCCGCTCAACCCGCGCGAGCTGACCAAAGCCACCCGCGGGAAGATACCGAGAGCGCCTCCCTTACTTAAACTTAACTTAAATTTTTACAGGAACATTTCTTCAAAAGATGCGTCAAAGAAATAATAAACAGTGATAATTGAAAAAAAATTGTATTGGCAAAATTAAATAAAAGAACAACAGTATAAAAATAAATCACATATTAATAATTATAAATAGCATTTATATCGAAAACGGCTGTCCATCCGGCCGTCGAATGCTTACGTTACGGTTTAAGAAAAAATATTACGAGAAATAGTAAGAGGATATTAGAAATGTTGAAAAAATGGAAAAGCTGGTTGCCAAAATGCTGGAAGAGCCGTTGCACAAGTTGTAATTGCAGGTACGACATGTTGCAGAGTACCCTTTGTAATTTTTCTGCAGGTTACTGAAGATCGTTGAACAGTTAATGTTCGGAAAACAGTCTCTAACAGTGATGGCGGCTGGTACATTGTCTGAAATGAGAAAATACATTATCATAGATATAATGGTTTTAAGTTCCGATGTTTCTTATATGTATTTTTAGAAATATTTATGTAGAAACATAAAAAAAGAACAAAATTATCAATAATAAAAAACCTAGCGCTGAAGATTGCGAGAAACCGACACATGTCTGACAGACCAAAACATCGAGGATATGCACACCAAATGGACTGAAACAAGCTAATTTTTTTTTCAATGGATGCCAGGAACTGGAAGAGTTCCCTCCCGAGCACTGCAGCTGTACAGCTTATTGGACTTCATCTCTGGCTCCATATTATTGGGGGAGGGCTCGCAACACAAATGTGAATTGAGCCCCCAGTGTGCCGGTGTTCTACCATCGAAGAAACTCATTTTTCAAGTGGGTTGGGACCCAATTCAGGAAACGCTGAGATCTGATCCCACTCCTTCAATCGATGTCTATCGTGACAATTTCAAATGCGACCACCGGTCCCCTTAGGCGACAGAAAAAACTCCAGAGGCGACGGTGGGGATCGAACCCACGACCGCGGGATCAACTAGCCGATTGTCTGACGCCTTAACCACTCGGCTACCGCTAATTATAATAGTAGAAATCGGAAAAAAGAACTCCAAATTATCCCAATTGAAGTCGTTAAGCAAAAATAAATAAAGACAAACAAAAGTGTAGCTCTGTGTTATAGTTTACTAATCTAAGAGCCTCCTTCTGCACTTAAAAAACATTTAAAAACGTCAGTTAAGATGTAGAAAAGTTCCAATTCCAATCAAACGTCGATAAAAATTTATATTGACAACGCTTACCAAATTATATTGGTCCTTATACCTCCAGGGTTATATTCTCAATTACGACTATTGACCTCAGATAAATCCAAATTCAGACAAATATCACAGTCTAAGATATCGAATAAATTTCCTTTGCTTTTAATTCAGTACTCATTCTTATCTTTAAATATTCTTATTAATATCAATTTAATTTATTTCCTACGAGTGCTAATGATACAAAAACAATTGCGCTATATTCTCTCAGAAGAAACGTTTAGAAATCACCTTACATCAATCCAATTGTGTCAACAATGACTCAGACAATTTACAACAATGTACTCTTTCCTTAGTCAATTAAAAACAAAATCAATGGATTTTATCGAATCATCGTACTAATATCTTTTTCTAAATAATCTCGCTTAATGGAGACACTTTATTGCTCATTTATAACGCAATGAATATATTTAATCAACATGTATTTCTAATTCAATAACTTTAAGTTCGATCTTTTCGATAGTTTCAGTTGTTTATTTCCTGTATGAACTATTATTCAGAAATAATGAAAAAAATGTAATTACGTGGTGAAAGCATATAGTAAGTTAAAACAATGGGTTTCTAATATAATATTATTATGATTTAAAAATAAAGTTATTATAAAGCTTGTGATGATGCTAGTAAAGGAAGTTATAGTGATAAGTAGAATTTTAAAAACAGTCATATAAAGAAAATAAATTTAATAATAATGATTTTATAATTTTTGTCGGGCTGTGCGTCGTCTAGGAGACAGACAGCGGGCATAGATCACTGTTTAGGTGCCTAAGGGGTATAGATATTTTACATGTGTATTGTTTGTGTTTGTCTGTATTATGTTAATGTTAATTTGCTAGAATGAAGTAATTTATTAGCGTGAAAGGAAGGGGATTTTAACCCCGCTCAAAGGAATTTCGAGCACTCTTGGGGAAGTGGGTAATATCTGTAGAGTAAAAGTAGTTATTAGCGAGAATGGAGGGGTTCGATCCCGCTCCGAGAAGGACCAGACCAGACCCCTATGTTTGTGGTGAAGTATATAGTTAGTATATAGTATATAGACTCTGTTAGGTCCTGGTAGAATTCCGTTAGTTACCCAGTTAACATTGCTCGATCTCTAACAGGCCAGGCCAGAGCCAATGTTGAGTGCTAGGTCGAAAATGTAGTCACTTTGCTGTCCGTCAGGGCGTATGTAACGAACATGGCAGCCAAGAATTTAACAGCTGATTTGTTTATACCTATTGTTATCGAATTGAAGCGTTAGTTAGTACTTTTCGAGTGCATAGATAGCATTTTAAATGAAAGAGTTTATTAATTTTCCTTTTTTTATTAACTTCTGGTATCTTTCAATTTAACACAAAACAAACAACAACAAGCCTTCAATGAATGTTATATCTTTATTTTTGGTTGTACCAATCGCCATGCGCAGCATTGCGGAAAAATTAACATTTAACATGCTAAGAAAAGAAGGGGGCATACCGAACATTTCTCTATTCTTACTAATACCTCTATCTCCCAAAATTACTACCTGTTCAACTTCACATCTAAGACTACTCACTCCAAAACGCTGGTTTCCCGACAGCCTGGCGAAAAGCCCTTGTCCACCTGTCAACAAAACCCCAACCCAGACTACCCTTCAGACTACCGTCCCATTTCCATCCTTTCAAACCTGTCCAACTCTTTAGAAAGATTAGTCCAAGCACAAGTCTCCAGAAACCTTGAACAGTCCCATATTCTCAATCCCCTCAAATCTGGCTTCCGCCAAGCCTATTCCACCCTTTCAGCGCTAATAAAAATTACCACTGACCTCACCTTAGCAATGGACCATCGGAAAGTTACTATACTTGTACTTCTTAATTTTTTCAAAGCCTTCGATTCTGTCCATTCCACTCTTCCCTCCTCTCTAAACTCGTACTTTTTCTTTCTCCGCTCCGTTGGTTCCAATCCAGCCTTACCAATTGCCACCAAGCAGTCTCCCTTCCCAAAGGCCATACTTCCTCCTTCCTCCCATTAAAAAAATCTGGAGTCCCCCAAGGCTCTAGCATCTTTCCTATCCTTTTTTACATTTATATCAACGACCATCCAGGCCTGTAAACTATCACCTATATGCCGGTGGCTCTGAAATATACTCGCCGTTCTCAAGACCCAAAAAGATTTAAACTCTATCGACGAACGGGCACATAAAAATTCCCTAGTCATCAATCCGTCCAAATCCACCGCCATAATTATCGGGTCCAGGTAATTGCGCAATTCCCTCCCCAGCATCCCAACTCTCATGTTAAATAGCCATCCCATTCCCTTCTGCTCCTCGGTTAAAAAGGAGTAGTCTTTGACTAAAACATTTCCTGACATCCTCATATTTACAAAATTTCCCGCAGGCTGTTTCGTTGGTCCTGGCTTCTCTTACCTTTCTCCACCCGCAAACTCCTTGGATCTTCCCTTATACTTTCCTTCTTCGATTATAGCTGTGTGGCATACGGTGGTCTCTCGGAGGGGGGAGGAGGGAAACTCGCGATTGAAGCGTATTATGAATTGTTGCGTAACATTCGTGTTCGGTACCCGACGTGGGTCCAGGGTGTTGGGGTTGTATTCCCAATTTTCCTTCTCGCCCTTCCGTTATTTCATATATATTTCCTAGGTTCCTTTCCTTTCCAGTCCAACCTCACTCGTCGTCCTCCTTACATCACCCAATTCCTCCAATTAAACTCATCACATTCGTAACACCCGCTCATCATCAATCGATCTTATCCTTCCGCAACATACAACCCATACCTTCGACAGATCCTTTCTGACCCGAGCCCCTAAACTCTGGAACTCCTTTCCCCTTTCTATTCATCACGCTGCCTCCTTTTCCTCCTTTAAATCCCACCTGTATAATCACCTACTCTCCTAAGCAGAGGATGCTTTTGACATATTTCATATTTTTGTTTAATATTCTTGTTATTTTCTCTTCTGGCCTGCCTTACTGGTATACATTGTGCCAAAATTTCTATTAATTTGACTTTTAATTTCATAGAAGGAACTTCCTTTATTTATTTTATGCATATTATCGTTAGTGGACACCAATCCCAGATTTATTCTGATAAAGTCATTTTTCTTCTTCTTCTTGTTCAAATATCGTAAATACCAATATTGAATATACAAATATTAACTTAGTTCTTAGAATATAAACGTAGTGTCAGTCGAAGAGAGCCCAAATGGGTTAAAATAAAGATGAAAGACCAGAAAATAAGTAAAAACGCGCAAAGGGCCGGCGATGACCTCAGCAGTTTGTTGGCCATTAAAATGCCCACATTATGTACTTAATTAAAAAGCTAGCGCAGTGTAACTGCTGGATATTAATATTAATATACATATATACTCATAAAGAAACAACCTGTATGAACAGAATTTAAGAAAGGGACAAAAAGACATATACATGGACAACATAATATTCACATGTCAAATTGTACATTAATGAAGTGTTCAATTTACAATTTGATAAATGACATTACAGTTTCATGTAGAGTTAGATGAAAGGTTTACTTACTAACTGTTGCTGTAACTTTGAAGCAGAATATCTCGTCCTGCCCGTGTTTAGCCTTAGCCGGTTCTCCTAAGAATGGCATAGCACTGTATTCTGATACGGATGTCGGACATTCTCTGACTTTTACGTTAGGTGACATAGGATCCCCGCAGTTTTTATCATTACATTGGTAACAGTTTAGTGCCAAACCTGACGTTTGAAATACAGAGAACTTTATCTGCTACGAATTAAAATGGAGTCGAAAAGAAAAACTTACATGTCGTGAGCAGAGCAACGAACGTGGAAAATCTAATTAGCGAACGCATGTTGCGATATATTGCGCGGAATTCCGACAACGAGTGCGGTGCCTCGGCGAACGTATTCTGAAAATATCTTATCGGCTTTTATCGGTGGTAGGGAGACTAGAGCCATACAAAACATCGATTAATTATAAAATAAAATTAAAACTGATTTTCAATTAAAAGTACGTTATGGACTTCAACGGGACTGTTTCCTTCCAAAACACTGAATACAGACAGTTAGGTTGTTCAAATTGTGCCGAGAACAACCTGTTTTTGTGTATTTATAGAATTGATCAAACAGGAGCTCGACATTAAAACCTATACAAACAGTAACTTTTCCTGTGGTAGGGTTATAATAACGGGAAAACTTCCCTAATTCATTAATAGTCTAAAATTTTAAATACACATATAAATAACTTAAAGACGAAAAATAAATAAATAAAATAAAACAAGACAAGAGCAATTTCATAAAATATACTCTGAATTACATTCTAACTTACTCTGCAACATAATAATGTATATGTGCATATACATTAGACATGTATTGTTCCTTTTTATAGTCTAATTTAATAACGTTTAACACGTAAAACCATAAGTTATATATATATAATGTATACAAATATATTCATGTATACATACACATATATGTATACATATACATATAGTGTTCCTTAATGTAAAAATTTCTTTGTTATAGACTAATTTAATACAGTAAAACCATAACTTATATATATGTATATATATATATATAATAACTTGTATATAATGTATATAAATATATATTTATATATACACATGAGTATATAAAAGTGTATAACTATATACTCATGTGTATATTTAAATGTATATTTATATACATTATATACAAGTTATGGTATATAGTGTTCCTTAATGTAAATGGAGCTTCTTTTTATAGCCTAATTTAATACACGTAAAACCATAACATATGTATTTAATGTATATGAATATTTATATATGCACATGTGTATATAAATGTATTTAAATACATACATTTATATATACACATATGTATATATAGATTATATACATATGGTGTTCCTTAATGTAAATAGAGTTCCTTTTTATAGCCTTATTTAATACACGTAAAACCATAACTTATATATATATATA
>CM077103.1:26376141-26389435 GCA_039619505.1 Cimex hemipterus | reverse complement strand
CTGAAGATGATCTCAATAAAAGATCGAAACGTTGGCACGATAAAGACAATATTTTTCTGAAACCCACCTCACACCAGACCGCATCTCACGATCTCTGAATAATTAATGTGAAAAAAGAAGAAAACAAGCGGTTTGACCTTATGTCCCTGACAACACCCACTAGTGTCATAATTTCTTTACCCTTTTACTTCACACAAAATTAAGTGGAAAATAGTCAAAAATAACATTGTAAATAATCTGTATTCAAAATAATTTTAAAAACGCATACACAAAAGAAAGAAACTTACAAACTGTAACCGTTTAATAAACTATGAATAAAAATAGCACCGAAAGTGACGAATATACTTGGAAAACTACTGAGATAAAACAGTGATAAACCCACTTGACAAATATCGCATATACGCTGTAAGATGCGAATAGGGAGACAAATACCACAATTTTTCGAACGAAAAAATTCACGCGAGATTCATCAGATGGTTTAGGGACAGTTACGAAAATTAACTCATCTTACAAAATGCCACCATTAACGAACATGAAATTTGTACACCATTTTTCTACCCAAATAAAAAAATCGAACATGCTCGTCAACTTGGAAATATACAAACATAACTCATTTAACGTTTAAAACACCTCACAAATTAACAAGAGTCCACATAGAAATTTTTTACCATTCAAACACTATACCATTAAAAAAAAAGGAAACGACAATCCCAAAATGACAGGTTGTACAGAAGGGAGGTGTCTACTAATCCCAATAAAACCATATTGATTCCATTGACAAGGAAGAGGACAATAACCTAAAAACTCCAAGCCTAATCGGGACCTCGATCACATTTTCCAAGGATGCCAAATATGTAAGGATCATATTAGACCGCCGGCTCACCTGAAATCAATACAGTTAAAACCACTCAAAGAGCCAAAAATGCCTGGGAGGTGTGCTCTGTGCTAAACGCTGGGAATTAAACCTCAAAATGACTTTACACCTGCGTTTTAAGATTAATGCTGATTAATATGGGTTGAAGGTGTGATGGACCAAGACCTATTCTGGTCATGGTGCGGAAGGCCTTGAAGTCACCTCTTTCTTCACTAGCGACGTATTTATACGAAGGTCGTGAGTTCGAATCCCGCCCGC
The DNA here is from genome assembly GCA_039619505.1 of Cimex hemipterus. Lineage (NCBI taxonomy): Eukaryota > Metazoa > Arthropoda > Insecta > Hemiptera > Cimicidae > Cimex > Cimex hemipterus. The sequence continues at coordinate 26,388,303 of CM077103.1, read as the reverse complement.
GGCACTGACGTTTTTATTTCAACCAATACCTTACAAAAAGTTTTATTAATTGAAAGAGAAGTTGGTCTAATGGATTTAATAAGTAAAATTAAGTGTACTTCAGTAAAAAGCTCGCCGTGGCCGAAAATCAAATAGATTACACGCCATTTGAAAAATGGAAAATCGGAAAGGTGGGTTGAGATGTAATAATCTATCCCGTTTAACCAAAATCAAAATGGGAAGTTGGTATCCGAGTGGGTTGAAGTAGAAGCACAAATGGTAGAGCAGCGGCGTATTTAGCCGAACGTTTTTTTATGTCAGCCAATACCAATAGAAGTTGGTTTAATGGATTTAATAAGTAAAATGAAGTATATATTGACTAAAAATTCCGTGGTCATTTCATTTGTCGTCGAGAATCGAATAATAATCGAATCACACGCCATTTGAAAAATGGCAGAAAGGAGGGAAAATGGGTGGGATTGAGATTGGAAGTTGGTGTCCTAGTGGGTTGAAGTCGAGCAGCGATGTATTTCGAGTGGGTTCGAATCCCGCCCGCGGCACTGACGTTTTTATCTCAACTAATACCTTACAAAAAGTTTTATTAATTGAAATTGGTTTAACATTTATTTTAAACCGTGGCGGAAAGGCAAATTGGAGTTCGTTTCAATCCATCAGGATGCTCCCAAAACCGAAGAAACCAAATCACCTTCCTAGCTCCTACCGACCCATCAGTACTGGAAAAGCGCCTTCTGAACCGCTTGTTCAAGGAAATTCCTAAAAATACAATTCCCCATCACCAATTCGGCTTTGGGATTTGCCACTCAACTGTACCACAAGCATATCGCATAATCGACGTTATTTCCACATCCCTTGAACTAAAGCAGTATTGCCCGGGTGTGTTCTTGGACATACACCAAGCTTTTGACCGAGTATGGCACACAGGGCTGCTGTGGAAGCTCAAGAACATCGTACCAGCAACCTACTACCTTATCCTAAAATCCTATTTTAACGATTGTTATTTCCAAGTATCTCACAAAAATTCATTGTCATCTATCCATCCTATTCTTGCAGGTGTCCCACAGGGCGGCGTGCTCGCTCCTTTCCTAAATTCAATTTATACATCCGACCTACCTACGCAACCAAACATTATTACCTTCACCTTTGCCGATGATACCGCAATCCTTTCTCCTGATAAAGATCCTGTCACTGCTTCTCGTAATCTTCAGACTCGCCTAAACACCCTAGAATCCTGGCTCCGTCGGTGGAGAATCAAGATCAACGAACATAATATTTACACTAAACAAGAAAACAATCCCACCAGTATAACTCAACAACATTCCCATCCCAATTGCGAACGATGTACCTCGGACTCTACCTAGACAAACGACTGTCGTAGAACCCCCACATACGACTTAAACGCACAGGCTGTAATATACGATTTTTCATCCTTAAACGACTACTGGACAGAAGAATCAAAACTCTCAATAACAAACAGGAGAAAACTTTACATTGCTCTCCCTGGCCCCCATTTTGAAGTGCGGACTTGAACCTTATGGTACTGCTAAGCGTTCCAACCTCAATCGAATCCAATCCCTTCAATCTAAAATCCTCCGAACAATAGTACAAGATTCTATGTATCCAATCACACCATCCATACTGACTTGTACGTCCCTTTTGTTACCAACATCGCTACAAAACGTTCCACTCCATCATTCGAATCCTTTCGTCAAAAACCTGTCATCCACCACATTACCTAATAATCCCAACAGAAGACTGAAGCGTCGGTGGCCCCGCGACAACCTTAGCGATTGACATCGACGAAGGAATACATCTCACTCATCGTACGAAGTACTAACGGCTACCATCACTGGATGGTAATTGTTCAAGCTTTCACGCCACCTTTAATAAGTTAACATGTAAATACTATCTGTTTTACTTGTTGCATCGAAGAATGCAGTTGTAAAAAACAAATAAAACGTTAAAAAAATTATTGTTAAAATATTCTATAAATTTCATAACTTAATGTACTCATGGCATCGTCATTTGCATTGTCCAGAATGTACACCTCGATGTCCTCACCGATAAAATAAACTGTACGCCAGCAAAAGAAAATCTTTATTGCAAGTAAACTACAAAAACATGTAAGCAGTTGTTAACAAGGCGACGACACAAGTGAAAGACACATCTACATTTGTGCCTGAATTGCAGAGTTTTCCAGTACAGAAGTCGCAGGTTTTCAAGACGTCGATGGAATACATAGACTTTAACATCTCTAACCCCAAATTGCAATCATCGACGGTCGCACAGCTTCTCTGTGTCATTTTTTTATTGTCTGAAACATCAAACAAGATATCAAATTATACTTCTGTTATTCTGGTAAAAGGAAGCTCAAACAGAACACACAGGATGAGATTTTGTTTTATCTCAAATATTTATATTTCTCTTAACATTTTAAACACGAAATGAAAATGATTTACTTTTCCATATTTTTTATAAGTCACCGAATATATATATAATTTTTTTACAGCCTAATATATTCGATACTCACCGTACGAAAATGTATATTTGGCGCAGAAATTAGGCTGTCCGCCGTTCTGAGGACATAGTTCAACTTTTGCTTTTGAAATATCTTTCAGATCGTTGCAGTCTTCGTAATAAATGGTGCTACATTTGTAACAGTCAAGCCCCCAACCTGAAATTAATATTCTACTAGAGTTGAACTATAAAAATTAAAAAAAAAAAAAAAAAAAACGCAGATGCCTCCGTTTACCTAATTGAACGAGGGATGATATAAGGCAGATTAAAAATATAGGACGTACGTTCCGTGTCATAATGTCTGTAAACTGGCCACAGTAAAGTCTAACAAGTGGTGATCATTATATACGACGTGATAGTTCCAGGTAAAAAGTGCGTTTCGAACCCAAGCTCTAGCCGTGCACGATTGCTATTACTGTGCCGATTCCGGCACCCTCCTTTCGACTGCCCCCACCAACTAGAAATTCACCCCAGTCCCACCCTCTCTTTTGTTGACATTTGTTTCCATACAAACATCCGGTGTCTCTTTATATTATTAAAAATATTTTGTGTTAAAGTGTGAAATTTAAAAGGACCTATACGGTTTTAATGGACTAGAAAGAAAAAAACATATGGGAGAGGGTAAGCAAAACAAATTTTTTTCACTTTTCACACCATTTTCTCAATTTTAACTTTAATAAACCGCGTCAAATTATTGATCGATGAAAATAGGTTAGAAATTAGCTACTTTACGTTTTTTGGTCAGGTCTGTGTCTTTTTTCACATAGTATTAAAAAGTTATTTAAGACCAATCTAATTTTTTTTTCAAATAGCTAAAAAGGGATTACAGTTGCGAAGTTACGGTAGTTTTTATCATAAGAATATCAGCATTGTCGTAGTGCATTTACCGATGGGATGATTTTATGGAAAGCGTTAGGGCGTTAGGCTACAAATTGTCGACCATGTTCTTTCAGATTGGAAACAATATTTCAGTTTCATTGCAGGCTCTGATCATTATAATAAGACCATTAAATGTGAGTCGGAATAGTTTAAGTTAATGAAAGTTGACAGTAACCACGGTGGCTACGGCGTAACCACTATGATAACAATCAAGGTCTAAGAGAATCGTCGAATAAACGCAAAAAGGAAAAATTTTCATAATTCAGAATGCAAAGCAAGATCCACTGTTTGGAGTGATTAAAACCAATATTACGAGTGATGTGGAATATCTTGTTATAGGAAAATAGAAAATGGAATCACGAGACATCCTAGGAGGACTCTGGCCTCTCCGTGATGGATCAGAGTGTCACCCACTTGGTGCCTGAGCGACTCCGGGGTTGGACTCTAGTCGGGCGCCATCGACTTCTTTGATCATTTCGGCGCTCTTACTCCTAAAACTAGTCATTTTCACACTCACACAATAAGTACTCCTATATACAAACCCAATCACACGTGCATTTCCTCTGTCCAAAATCCAGGTCGGAAGGTACTCGACTCCGCTTGGCGGAACAGTTGTGTAGCCTTGAAATAATATGCTGCACCGCCGCCCGGCATACTCCTGTTCTAACGTAAATTAAATCTAAACTTTAACCTATGAAATAAATACCCCGCACTGCCATGCTCGAGCATTCTTCTATAATCCGGCGGTATTCCATTTCGGTCTCTATATAGGGCCAAGCTGCGACACCCTTGATGTAGGAGATGTTTACATGCTCTTAGTGTCGTTCTGCATCGTTGATAGATCGGGTTGTTTGTTGCCATTGAATTGTTTTACCTGGTATCGCTATCTATCAATCGTATCCTATCCCTATGAATAAAAAAGCGTTTTATATGGTTCTAGAAATAAACATTTTAGGAAAAATATTCAAATTTATAGTAATCTATTTCGTCATTCTATGCTCAAAATGCTGATTGATCCAAGGTGCAGTTAATACCAAAGATACTAAAAGTCTTAAAAACACCCTGTGTTTTGGTAAAATATACATATTTGACGGTAGAGAAGCAAAGATGCACCGAGCTCAGAAAGTCAAATGGCAAGATATTTTAGATTCAACCTGTTATGAAACGCAATCCATATGCTAAGCAATACAAAAATCTCTTACCAATCCGCAATTCGAATCGGGAATACTTTACATTTCTACTTGAAACCAATGGACCATCCGCGAATTTACTATAAGCCAATATGCAATGAGCTTACAGCAACCATTGTCTCCAAACATGAAGACATAAAAAACGAATAAAAGTTGTCGTATGTGTTCATCCAAAAAATAAGCACGTTAGCAATTCCTTGCCACGCAATTCCGTTCCAGGCATGAGGTAAGTACTTTTCCTTTGCTCTTTTCTTCAGGAGAAACGACAAACTAACATACTTCCATCAGGAAGCAATCCCAAAACAGCGACAAAAATCTTACTCCTGTTCAATATTACGGGTATCTGCGTGGTATTTAGTGATCGATATTTATTTAGAAATCGTGAGATACACTCTTGTGTGACGTAGGTTTCAGAAAGGCCTTGAAAATCGAAACGTCGGCATGATAAAGCAAATGTTTTTGTGAAAACCACATCACACCAGACCGCATCTCACGATTTCTAAATAAATTACGGGTATCGATTAGCAATTCATAAATAGATAGGGAAGATTTCACCATTAGTAAAGATGATATGCGCGAATAAGTTGTGTAGAATGTTCTTGGAAATTAATGAAATTACCTCTAAATTAAAATTATTTATTCTGCCCATTCATTTTCCCGGGTAAAATCATATTTTCCATTCACAGATGGGAAGGAACGTGAAGCATTGACATCGAATAAAGCAACAACAAAACTATTAGTTTATTTTGAATAAAACAATAAGAATGCTTCACAATATTCAGAAATGCACTTTGTGAAAAACAGGGCAAAAATAAATTACTGGGAGAATAGGTAAAACCAAATATAAAGTTATGGAACCACTGAACGAAGAAGCTTCACCGCGAGATCTGAACGCTTTCATCTGAAACTATTGCTTAGAAACACAAATACCATTTAAAGTTTAGAAGAATTGCTGACGATAAAGGGAGTTCAATGTAGTACGTATTAGGAGGCAACGAGAACAGCGGAATTTTGCGAACCGGAAAATTATAAGTTCGAAATGATGAGCTACGCTGCTACAGTAATTATGATAAATAGATTGAGGCATTTCTTTATTTATTTAATGATGAGTAGAAAAGTGGATGCACCGATACTCAGAGATCAATTTAAAGACCAATTAAGCGAACAGCTGTCCTACATTCGAGGTCTGATTGAAAACGAAGAAATGAAACAATATGACGACTGATGGCTGGAAGATTTTGAAATTGCGGTCGACAGAGCGCCACAACAAATTTATACAAAAATGAACGGGGATCAATCATGTTTTCGAAGCCATTAAATTGACTGGAGAAATGATTAGGTCTCGCCCTCCAAGCTTTTTTTTCAAGGGGGTGCGGCGAAGCCAACCCGAGGGCTTCCTAATTACTTACAAAATAAATAATGTACAATAAATTTATTCAATAATTTTTTAGCAGAATTGAAATATTTATTGAAAATGGCATAAGTTGACGAAACATCAAATGCTATATTTTCATTGAAAATCACTTTAACAGGCCTAAAAAAAGGAAATTTTTCATCTATGAAAATAAAAAGGACAACGGAAAAGAAAACATCCACAAAGTAGGTGGGCTTCCTCACATTTTGTACATGCAGATGTGTTAATCCGTTTGGAATAAAATTCATAGGGGATCATTTTGGGGAACCATACGAATCCAAGAATCCAAAACTGGTGTCAAAGATATAGCCGAGTACGGGATTTTACGTTTGCGCAGACGATACCGTTGACACGGTTTGGATGAAATTCATAGAGGAACGTCTAGAAATCAAATCACACAATGTTTGCAAATTTCGTTAAAATTTTTCTGAATGTTTTGAAATTTTACCGGAGACAAGGTATTGACCACAGAAACGAAACGCAAATTGGTATGAAACTCAAAAGGCGAACGGAACTTTTGATTTTGGGGGATAAAAATGTTGTCGATGTCCCGCATGAGTAGAAGGCTTACCTACCTTCTGTAGTTTGGAAACAAAAATAATTAAAAAATTCAAATTTTGAAGAAAAACATTGCAATTAAATACAAAAAATTCCAAATTCCTCTTGCTTCCTTCTCTGGGCGCGTTTTAGCGGGCTAAATTTGCAATAATTAAATTTACATGATTGATATTTGGTTATGGTGTGAAATTATTCTTTATTATCTAGGTTTTCGAGTAACAGATGTAATAGAAAAATCTCTCGAAGAAAAACAAATTTGTTCTGCTATCTTCCTTGATGTCTCGCAAGCTTTTGACAAGGTCTGGCACGAAGGACTCATCATTAAACTAAAAGGTATGCTACCAAAGCAGTATGTCGATATTATCAATTCGTACCTAACTGACAGACTGTTTAGAGTCAAACAAGAAGATCAATATTCAAAATTAAAAACACTAAATGCAGGAGTGCCACAAGGTAGCATATTAGGTCCACTGCTTTACTTGTTATACACCAGTGATTTTCCGAAAATAGATGGAGTAAAAATTGCAACGTTTGCAGATGACACCGCGGTGATATCACTAGGACCGACTATCAACCATTCAACCAAAAACCTCCAAAATGCATGTAATAAGATAAACGAATGGACAAAAAAATGGAAAATCAAGCTAAATCAACATAAATCAGTTCATCTGGTCTTCACAAACAAAAAAGTGGACCATGTTCCGTCGCTCACAATCGATGGAACTACTATACCGTACAGCAATACAGCTAAATATTTGGGAATGAACTTAGATGCCAAGCTGAGATGGAAAGAACACCTGAAGAAAAAAAGGACAGATAGGTTTAAGGTATAGACAACTAGACGTGGCTCCAATCTTGCTATACAAAATAAAATACTATTATATAAACACGTCATAAAGCCCATGTGGATATATGGTATGGGGTTCCACCAAACATAGCAATATTAAACTCATACAAACGCTCCAAAATAAAATCCTACGTAACATGGTCAATGCACCTTGGTACATAAGGAATAAGGACTTACATAGGGATCTTAAGATCCTTGAAGTCACGGCGGAAATACGACGATTTGCCGCCAAACACCAGGCTCACCTCAGCCAGCACGAGAACGTGGAGGCGTCCAAACTCTTACATAACCGAAAATGGTCAGAAGATTAAAATGAACAAAGCCATATGAACTTGTGTAGATAAAAGTGAATAGTTAATAGTGAAATGTAAATCTTATTGTACCAATGGGTGTATAAGAATGTAAATTTTTATTTATTCTATAATATTATTGTAAAATTGATGGTTGGTCTAATAAGACCAGTTTTAATAAATAAATAAATCTAAAAAAAATTATCTAGGTTTTATATCAGAACTTTGTCAAAATAAATTTTCAATGAAATCAAACAAAAACATTGATAAATTTATTATGAGTAATCGTCCTTACGTTCAATACAACTTGAGAAAGTATTCTTAGAACCCTATTACGATTTTCCTATTTACCTTTTTCAAATCGTTCGAATTATTATCTTTTTAATTGATAAAAAAAAATCTTAACCTCGTACACCTTCCCTATAATGTCGAACTATGGAATTTTAAAATTGGTACTTGAAGAGTAAATAGGCTATAAATTTTCCATCCATTCGAAAATCAGCGCATTTTCAAAACGGTAATTTTTTAAATTTTTCCTATTCAGTTTTTAATCCTTTTCACGATGTTATTAAGATTTACCTGTTTACTTTTTCGTAACTTACTCACAAAACATTCATCCATCCTTATTCACGCCATATACGTCTAATTTGTGATTGTTCTATGTTCTCCATTTCAAAAGAGCGAATGTGGCATGTCAACAACAATCCTTAACTAATGAATATGGCATATTACTACTAGGTGCTATGGGCTTTTTTTACATTGGATACCAGGAAGTGGAAGATATCTCTCCTGAGCACTGCAGCTTTACAGCTTATTGTACTTCTTTTTGCTTGGGGGGGGGGCTTGCAACACAAGTGTGAATGAACCCCCGTTGTGCCGGTGGTCTTCCATCGAAGAAAATCATTTTTGAAGAGGGGTTGGGTCCAAATTCTACAACAATATTAGGATATTATGACATTCACGGTTTTGAGAATCCCTCTGTTATCTATAACTAACGCTAATCCATATTCGATAGTTTATGAATTGCTTTTAAAAAACACATTTGTTCATGATTCTTGTCAAAATCAGCTAATGTGAATATTCGAACTTCTGAAGGACTAAAACATAGAGATTGTTTATAATCGTTACTTACCAAGTATTCACAATAAATGAACAATATCCGACACAATAAATTAGTCCAATTTGGACTTACGGAGTCGAGCTGTGAAGTTCAACCAAGCCACCCAAAGAATCCTTTCAGTCAAACCTCTCCATCATATCCTTCTTCCATCCCAATTCAAGGATCTCTTTAACATCCCATCTTCAATTCACCACGCCTGAAGAGACAGTGACCTCCTGATGGCCCCTCTTCACTATGGCCTAACACAGTTAGTCGACTGTATAAAGGGGGAGGGCGTGTAGTACATTCACCAAGTTTGTAAACGGTGTTAAGGAACATTAGCTTTACTACTTCGTTTTTGGGTAGGTACTTTGGGAGCTGTCTCATTAGGGCCATGTGGACAGCAAATGAGTGCCGTGTCTACACACTGGGCATATGGTCGTTCATTATTGTTTCAAGCCAGGCTTCTGTCAATATATCCATTATACACCCTAACCAAATATAGATGCAACAGTGATTTCCTTGACCTCCATCACTTCACAAGAATAGTAAGCAACATATGCCCTTAAGACCCTGGTGACCCTATCTTGGTTGGTTTATGTACTGGCCCAGTGCTTGGTGGCAATGCGTTGGCATCTGTTAGCCCGTAGCGTAGACGGGCCATAAATCAACAAGATACCATTCATAAATACTCAAATTTCCGACAATGTCTTGAAATTTTTTTTAACTGAATTAATAGACGAATGGCATAAGTAAATATTATGAACATTTACTGATCAATGATAAGAAAGAAAAAACATGGGAATCGTTCCTTTTAACAGTAAGAGATAATATGTATCATTAATATGTAGATAATAAAATTATTATTGCCCACAGGGAACATTTTTGCATCATAAGCGATCAATTTTATTTGTGAACTGGAAACGTGGAAAAGTCTTAAATTATAATTTTGAAGTAAGCTTGACTTTACGACATTACTACGGCTTTCATCAAATTAATGTATATGCACGTTCTAATTTTAAAGCAAAATTTTTTTTTTAATTGAAAGGGTGTCTATTATTCTCAGATTTCGTGGCACGCAAACTTTATTTTATTGGGTTAAGTTCTGTATAATAAAACCACCAAGTCATCAAGATTTATTAGATTCATTTATAAACATAAAAAATTTTTGTAGTCATAATATAAATTATATTAACGGAAAAAAATTGAATGGAAATAGCATTTCTGACGGTAACAATCGCTCCTTCCAAGAGGATAAGGCAGTTTAATTCGAACGATATAAGAAATTTATATAATAAAAATTACTTTCGAAAAAGTAATATTAGGTATGATGAAAAAAATACGTTCTTATAATTCTTTAGAGGTATAACATAAGGACTGGAATTGTTAAAATTGCTGCAATGGAGATGGCGTTTCTGCCAGAAGAGTTACAACCGTCGGAAAAGCACTGGCAGACGGATTCCTTACGGCCGATGTTGCTGGTGTAGTAGCAATCCTCTTTATCGTGCAAAGCCCATCCGCACCGTCTTACAACTACTTCCAATCCGTCCCTATCGAAAACTAGACAAAAGATAAAAGATAAAATCTTCATGAAAACCATTGTGTTTTCATTTACTTTTCTGGTAGGTTTTCCTGCAGAAGCGTTCAAGAGGGAGTTTGTAATAGGGGGTGCCTTCCAGTTTCATTTCTGCCTCGGGTACTGTGCATTCCAAGTAATAGGGGCTGCTCGTATCGTTGGCTTTTAGACTGAAACAGCCTTTGTCATACTGCGAGTTGCACTGGAAACAACGTAGCCCGTTGACATCTGAGACAAAACCAATCATGTTAAAAAACTAATCGACGGTCTGTGGAAAGAAGAGGCAATAAGTACTAAATAAACAATAATACTACACAGATATCATGAGATGCTGTCTGTTGTAATGTAGGTTTCAGAAAATGTTTTTCTGAAACCTACATCACACCTGACCTCATCTCACGATATCTCAATAATTATCGATTAACGGTCACTAATCTCTACCCAATAGTATTACAAAAACACATAATCCCTTTTGTGTTAGAATCTGCCGCCATAATACGATAGAGGAGTCAATTGTTCATGAGATTTTTCGTAGGATTCAAATCTCTAATCAAAAACTAAGGGTTTGTATTTAAAATGACAATGTTGACGTCAATTGCACATATTCGGGCACACAGAAAGCGCAAAAGTGTAATTTTCGAATGCTACTGAAATATTCAACGGGAGTTGTCTGTGGCAACGTTTTGATTTTTTTTCCCAATATTTTATTACAATCTACAATTTTTGATTATAAGATGTAATTTGATAAACATGAATATATATATTTTTTAAATATTTTATTACAATTTTTGATTATAAAAAATCAAAAATTTGGAACCTTCAACTCCCGTTAAAAATTTCAGTAGTATTCGAAAAAATTATATTTTTGCGCTTTGCACGTTTACAGCTATTTACATATTTACATTGAGGGGTGGCAACAATCACTTCACTAAATAAACTTCACTGCCTACTCTTCAGAAAGGAGGTGGCGGAGCCATTTTCTCTTGAGACGCAAGCCATATGAGATGGTAGGGATAGGTTCTGTCGGACAAGACCGGGCGAGGCTGCAGGGTAGATGGTAAAGACTATTGTGGACGTTGGTTAATTTTTAAAGGATTAAATTTTTGATTGATTCGACTAAAAATGGTAAATGTAAGACGGGGGTTCATCTTTAGCTGGGACACACAGCGGTATTCGAATCATAAGAAAAGTATAAAATTTCAAACTTAGTCACGAACTAAAACTCAGGGTAAACAGCTAAACAGCTTGAAAAAAAGGTCCACCTTAAACAAATGAAACTATCAGCAAATGACCAATGCCAATGACAAAACATATCCAACGGCTAGCAAACGTACACAGAAAGCCTTTCTTGCGCCATACAGTTCGTAACACAACAACCCCAAGTTCATAAAAAAAAAACGAAAATCAAAAACGAATGCATTAACAGAGATCAGCGCAATAGAAAAAAGATTAATTGTTAAAGTGAAAAATCCCTAGGACTCTAAATGGGAAAAACCCAAATATCGTTCTAACCTCACAATCGACTCCGATTTTAATATTCCTTCTTTCAGAGTCTTAGCTATCCAGGTATTTTCCTTCCAACCTACTAAAACTAATTTGTAACAAACGGTGCGTCGAAAAGTTACTCGCCTATTTTTTGGTACGAGACTAACAAAATAAAATGTGCCGAGTCATAATTAGACGCACCAACGTTGATTTTCCTATGGTTCACTGAAAATTGACCCAATTTCTTTTATTAACGTATTAATCAAAGGAGATAAGTCTCGAATCAGATTTAAACAAAATGACCCCATAT
>CM077103.1:26333533-26360554 GCA_039619505.1 Cimex hemipterus | reverse complement strand
TATACATTTATTGGTATATGTCAACAATGTTTGTAAATCCCAGGCCCTGAAGATGATCTCAATAAAGATCGAAACGTTGGCACGATAAAGAAAATGTTTTTCTGAAACCTACATCACACCAGACAGCATCTCACGATTTCTAAATAAATATCGATTAACGGTCACTAATTACCACATACAGTATTAAGTGCATTAATTAAACAGTTAGAGAGACCGAATAAGATCGACCTGAAGGCACCCGAAGGCCTTAAGAACTTATTAAGAAAAAAACTAGATAATTAAATGTTACTTAAATTTTGATGCATTTTCTTCAAACCATCATCATCAAAGAAGTGGGTTTTTTCTGAGTGTACAAAAGTCGATTCACACCCATCCGTGACGTGACAGTGCCGTGACGGGTCCCAACCACTCTGATCATTTTATGGCTGACTCTGTTCAGTGTTTCATCCGTACCTTGCAGTGGACTTTAGCACACTGGTAACAAGGTAATACACTTCCCACATGGATTCGAGGAGTGAAGGTCGAACAACAAAATTTTCATTTGCAGGGAGGGAACGCAACGAAAGGAGATATGAGAAATATACACTGCTTATTCCAATTCTGATGCAGGATCTCTCCCGTGGTTATCAAAAACCCAGCAACCTTACAACAAGTACTAATCGTGGTACATATTTTACTATACCCTGCTGCAATTCATAATTTAAACACTAGTGAAACATACACGTCCAATACTCGCCATCCGTTTTCATTTTTCTCCTATTTTCCTCCAGAGGATATTCGTGAAATCTGATTGAATTTGCCTGTTCGAAAAAAGATAGGATTATTTCGCACCAACTCAATAAGTTTTTCGTAATCGTATTGTGTACGACCGTGAAAACGGAAAAATAACGTCACCAAGAAATCCGGCGATCGCGGTCCGGTGACGACGGCAGCACTGGCACGGTCACGGTCGCACGCCGGGTGGGTGTGATCAAAGCCATTAAATTTCCAAATAGAGTATTTTCAAACCTGCCAGTGGAACAAAATGCCAGTCGCGCCTTAGCGGCGACTTCCTTATTTCGTATAGACTAAACCATCCATTCAGCTAAGTAAGCCGGGTTTAGCCTGTTGGCAATCGCCGTGTTCATTCAAAATAATATAGATAGGTGACTATGCGCAAATCAGCACCTCGCTTGGATACTTCAACAATGGGGGATTTCTCTTAACAGATGAATGCCAGTATCACATGACCGGAAACGTACATGGAAGAGAGGAGAACCTTTGATTTATGTGCCATGGTGAGTCCCTTCATTTTCAGTCGTTCAGTTACGGGATGGAATCAATGCCCACGCCCGTACCCAACCGATATACATAAAGATGATATTATACACGTTAAGGAAGTTCTTCCGGAAGCTGTGGTCCCATTCGCTCCGTTCATTGGGGGTCAACTTAGTGTTAATGCATAATGGTATACCACATGCAACTAGATTTTCCACCCATTACTTTGAGGAGGTAGAAATTACTACAATGAATTGGTCAGCGCGTTCTCCTGACATGAATCCTGTTTATGTCCCGTGAACGTTTATGAGACACGCTAAAGATACGGGTTAGACACCGTACGATCTTTCGTTCTCACTCGATGCCTAGGAGACTTAGGGTCCTCCACGATGCCGGAGGAGATAATACGAGTTATTAAAAGCAAAACTAGGTAATATATTATTACATAAATTTTAATCTATAACTAAATGATTTTTCGGTATTTTGGTGAAATTTTCAAACCATCAAATCATTTTGATTATAACTCATGAATTTTTGTTCTCGGGTAATTTGGTTTACATTAAAACAAATATATTGTAATAAATCATATAAATCGATATAAACAATAAAATACGCGTGTCTAGGTCTATGACTGTACAAACGACAATATTTTTTTTCAATTAATCAATTAAAGATTTGGGTTATGGGTAGAATTCGAACCGCGGTATTTAGATATGAACTACAATATATCATTGAACTACCGAACAATTAAGGAGAATTGTAGAGAAGGAGTGTGGAATGAGAAGATTGGGCCATGTGAAATCCGATACTTCGATTATATGTTAAATTTAATTCACTAATTTCGTGGTCCGCTTGGCCGATTAATGTCTTTCAATTAATTAAGGTTGTTAGTTGAGATGAAAATTCGAATCCCGCTCGTGCCATTGGCATTTTTTCATCCCAACTAAAGAGCTTAATTAATTGTAATGTTAATTTGACGCGAAAAAATCATTTTCCTCTATTTTTCTTTCATTCAAATTTCCCCTACTCCGACATTTATATATAATATTAGTTTTAAATTTATTTGTTGCCTATACAAATATGTACGCATGATTATTACAACAGTAGAATTAATGCACCAGCCATTCCTGCCACTCAGTGTGTATGATTTTGGGTTAAGGAGGTCCCAAGGCCATCGTCGATTCAGACTACGTGGTGAGTTGTCAGGATAGGAATGGATAGAGAGAGAGCTCGAGCAGTATGGTTAGTATGGTTCGTAGGGTTGTGGATTGTTTTGGAATCTGAATTGGATTAGTTGGTTGACAAAACGAATGTTGAGGTCTTTGTGAGGTTAGTGGCAAAATAAAGTGCTTTGACTATTTGTCCAAGGACTTTCAATTGAAAGGACTGGATGTGGTGCATATTTGGAAGGCTTGGCAGTACCCCACAGTTTCAGTTGGTCCATATCGGTCTTGGTACAGTGTTAGCTTTGTCTTAATTATCAATTCGATTTCGGTCTTATTAGAAGTGTTCCTAGTAGTTCAAGTTTTTTTATTGAGTTGCCGGTTTTTAAGTCTTGTTTGGGGATTCCACGTCAATCTACTATGGAGATATAATCCCAGGTAATTGACATGAGTGGAAACTGGTATCTCTATGTACAGTGGTCTGCGTTTTCATTTTAAAAGTACACTGAGCGCATTTTTCTTTGTTCAATCTTGTCCTCCATTTAATAATAATAAAGTTATGGTTTTTGTGCTTGTAAAGTTTGTGCTCTATCAAATTTAATCTTTATTTTCTCTAATTTTACTAGTTTTGCATGTGATGTTATGTTTATTTACATTAGCGTGTAATTGTGGGTTGGCACGCTTGTTTATTTTGTTTCTTAATCTGCTGCTTGTGTAGAATAATTGTGCTTGTAAGTTTGGGCAAAAGTTAAGAATCATGGTTTTGTTTGGATAATAAAAGGGCAATATGTCATCTGTCGGACTCACCATAAGGTATAAAGAGGAAAGCAAGTAACACGACAGCCGCGAGGTAGTAACACAATTTCCCGGCCATTTCCACAGTTGAAGTATTCAGAATCGAGAAAGCTCAATTTCACTTCGCGGGGACCGGTGCACATAAAAGCCGGCCGCGAACTGCTGACTACGCATTTATATACGCCATATGACCCTATCAGACGATAAACTCCGGTGCCCCTTTTCGATAAGAATTGGCTCGTAAAAATGGGACGATTTCATTAGACAAAGTCAAAATATCGTCGATAAACACCAAGTTAAAACGTGCGACTGATTTGATACCGACAAATCGAAATATCCAGGAAAACGGAAACCCTTCAGGACCATTTATTACATCTTGCAAACAACGTTAAAGTGTAATATATTTCTCAATATTAAGCTGTTTTTTCCTTTTTCCGTCGGAAAGTCAGTGAAAACAAATAGCTAAGCGTTGTTATTTTCTTACGAACCAAATGCCGAGGAACCGTATTGGCCTGTTGATTTCCCAAGAGTAGGTTTCTTTATAGGCCCTTACGTATGTGCACTGTCTATTTATCAAACTGCAAATTGAGAATTATACTATCCTCTTTCCTAAAATATTATCTCGAAATACGATTTATAACATCGACAGGATATAAAAGTGGTTTTCATTGCTATTAGGAAATAATTGTTTCACTGAACGGTTGATTATTCTTAGAACCTGACAAAATATGCTTTTTCAGGCTAAAAGTACATTAATATACTAATAATAAAACAGTAAAATTAACACCGATCAGATGCCCCCCACGAGTATGCAGAGAAAGGTTGCTCGATCTGGCCCTCATAACAGAGGCTTTTGATGCCTTGACTCCTTATACAGAGCGTGTCGGCATGTCGCCGAATTTGGGAATTTCCCTCGGGCACGGTATTGTTATTATCAAGGTCTTAACCAAGTCTTTTGTATGATTGCGTGTATTTGTTAGAGTGAGTGGTATATTGTCACCATTGCCCTTGTAGCAGTGTGGGTCTAAACACACTCGATCGACCGGGGATGGCGGAATTATACATTACTCCATCGACCCTAATTTTGATTAGCATATTACTATTGTTTGCTAGTCGATGAAGGAATATCGAGTACTCCATCGAGTGGAATGTCCATAGCTGTGAATGTATTTATTTTCGCAATTGTATTACAGATATTAGTTGGTTTCAGGGTTGTCACCCGCGATCTACTGAGCATCCGGTTTAAGGGAGCTAACAAGCGACCCGGCCGCGTAAAGGGGTAGGTGAACTCCCCTGAGGTATTTACCCTACGATCAGCACATCTGGCACCCCTTCGGAGTCCTATAAACTAACGCATTATTAAGCTGTAATTTGGACGTTAGCTGCGAATTTCATAAGGGTTTCTACATTCCATCATCTTCAGTGAATCTGGCAGAGAAATCTCTCGTCACAAAGCGCCCTCCTTGACCTTAGTTTGTTAGCGACTAAACCATAATAGCAAGGAAAATGGGCCGTCGGTGGCCGCAAAGTTTAGTGTTTGACACGACTCTCTCATCACTGTAAGGTAAAGGTCCCGGGTTCGAATGCAGGGCCGCTGGATACATACTTACAAATGGGAGTTTTTAAAAAAAAACACCGGCACCCTGAGGGTTATATAACCTCTGCAGTTGCGAACCCTCGTAAAAAAAATAAAGAAAAAGGAAATTTATAATTAACCGTTAATTTAAAATGAAAGGTGATAATTAAAACGATCAGTTTTTATACAGAATTGTAGAAGGCTGTCAGCTCATCTCTCCTGGCAAAATTTTGATCTCTACCCGTCTACACTTATTGAAAAAATGGGAACCTAATATTCAAAATCCAATGGATATTATTTAGAATTATATGGTTATATGACACTAATTATTAAAATCACAGATAAATTGTTCGTAATTCTTTATTCTGCAAGTTAGAAAAGCAAAGAAAGCTTTTACTGGTCATGTTTAAAATGGAAAGGGAAAACAACAAAAGCCGCCGACATAAAGGCAGATGATTTTATTTTCGTAAACGTACCACGCCCATTCTAACTTTGGAAATCTTTCCAGGCGCAATTCATCTCCATCTAAATCGCCGATGCTTGTTTAAACATTAACTCGTTATTAGAACAGCATTTTTTTAAAGATGAAAAACAATATCGAGGGCTTTGAATGGTCGAAAATCGCAAATCCCAGGTCAAATATACAACAAATACTATCGTTCCGAAAGGCCAGGGACGGAAATAAATTTAAAAAAATTATCTCCAATTGATTATAGTTTGTCAGAATATTGAAGCAAATCTTCATATCGAGGACGATGTTACTCAACATTTGTTGGTTTGTGTAGATTAAATAATTCATCTAATAGATTAATTAGGTTAGTTATTCCAATCAACATTCGCCTCTCGCAGCTCGCCAGAAAATTCAGCTTTTGGGTAATTGTGTATAAATTAATGGCAGGTCTCGAAAATCACTCACCTCAGTTTTGCAGTACACAATCTTATCCGCCAAGCCACCGAGGTTGCAGTCCAGGCGCTATCAACAGCTAGGTCATATCATTCAATCTACAAATCCAAACCTACTCACTAAGAAATACATCCTTTATGAGAAATATATATATATATATATATATATATATATATATATACATGATATTCGTCCATCACTCTCCACACATATCATATAATCAATGGGGTATTTAATACCCTGCCATTATCTCTGTCACACTACATTCACGCTTATAAATACATTCAGTCTTAAGATAACGAAAAACTAGATGAAATACCTATAAAGTATAGGATATAACAGGATGTGCTTTTTAGATGGCCCGGCTGAATTTCTCTTAAACATTTAAAACAACCTAATATTACGTATTCAATATTTTTACCTTTTTTTGGAGAAAACTTGTCAGGGTAACTCAGGCCCAGTTCAACTTCAAAATTTCAAATACGCCCCCTGGTCCGACCACTAGCAATCGTGACGGTGGTTAGAGCAGAGGAGTATTGAGCCGATGGTCGTGGGTTCGAATCCCGCTCGTGACGCCGACTTTTTTTGTATTTCAATACATTCACCTTACATAAAAAGATTAATTAATTGAAAGAAGTAATTTGGTCAATATACCACTAAATGTAATGGATTTAATAAATTTTTAATTAAGTAAAACTTCACGAACAGTTCCCCCTGGTCACTTCATATGTCGGCGAGATTCGAATCTTGATTACAAGTCAGTTGAAAAATGGTTAAAAGGAGGGAAATCGTGAGATGCGGTCTGGTGTGACGTAGATTTCCAGAAAAACATTTTCTTTATCGTGCCAACGTTTCGATCTTTATTGAGATCATCTTCAGACCTCAAAGTGTAAATGTGCCATTCCATGTGGTGTTGAGAATGCCTCTAATACAAATCTAATAAAAATAGTCAATTGTTTCTTGCTGAAGGTTTTAATGGGGTTCAAGGTGTTAGTGAATGCCACCTTCTACTAGAAATTTATTAGAAAATTGGAGCCACTTGAATAGATCGAAGATGAACTCTGAGAAACTGTAAATTCTCGAATCGTTGACACCCGCATTTCATATAAAATCAGAGGTAATCGTAGTTCAGGAAGTAGTTAAGATAACCTACCTTGGGTTAATTTTAATAACAATATAAATTTGTAAAAATAAATACGATTTCTGAGATGATATTGATTTTATCACAGAAGTAGTGTACATAAATCAGTGGTTTGTTAAACGGTTCACTGTAGATTTGACTAATGCCTTTACCAAAAAATATTGTATCGAGCATTGGTCAGAAGTCATTTGGAATTGTTTCGTGCTAATTATGCGAAATAAATGTTTTTTCTCGATTGTGTTATTTTAGCCTCCTAAGACCACGGTGTTGAACAGTTTTGTCACTGGTGAAAAGTTTCGATTGCGCAACAATGCAAGATAACACTGTGCTGTTGGCAGATGATTGGCCAAATGGATTCAATTCGAAACCAACTGGCCTATTCCACACGGACCTTCCAAACGGTCTTGATTACTCTAAAATCCGTTGTCGCAACGCGTATTCTTATCTGCTCTGTAGAAATTTTGCATGCTTCTGGTTGTATTTTACTGTTAGGACTATCTCAATTTCAACGAGCCCGGGATTAAGTTCGACCGCTTCTTGATACATTTTTTGAAATTAACTTTCGAATAAATGAAATTTTAAGGCCATTGTGGAAGGTAGTATTTAAGGTATAATACAGAGTATTTATTAATTAATTGATTTAAAGATTATAAACTGAAAGGTTTTGAGATGTTGAATAAAGGATAAAAGGAAAGTTTTGATTCCCTGTTGCTCACATTAGCGTCCCCGATTCGTCCAAATCGGTTGTAGTGACCTTTTGTACATCGTAAGTCCTAAGAATGTAAGTACTAGTAAAAATAGTTGACCTAGCGTCTGTCTTGCCGTATCAGTCGGGTATGCTGATTCCATGTTAAGCGTCAGTCTAGATAACGAACGAAGTTGGATTTGGGGATAGTAACATTGGAGTACAGAGTGAGATTTGCTGACGGAATTAAAATATTATATGGACACATTTAATCTTCATTTCCCATTATATTCACCAACCTGCAGATAACTGCAGATTAACACATACGAAATGTCTGTGCAGATCTTCCGCGGCAACCGTAGAAGGCTCAAAGGATAGGACAGCTTCAGTATAAATGATATAGAGGATTGCTCCGAGCGTACTGCTCTGCGGTATGCGGTGTAATCCGATCCTTGTTGGAACCGAAAGAACTGATCTGTTAGATAATCGATTAATGTCGAGGATATTTTTAAGGAAATCAGAAAACCAAGCTAACCATCCCTAATCAAAAATGGCTCCTATACAATATTCTTTGCGGTCAAGAAAGGAAGATGTATGGTCTATTTTGGTGTACAACGGGAAATACTTACTGGACTGCGGAGAGGTGGAAGCGAACGCCTAGCTGTTCTTCTGGGAGAAAGAAATGTTTAATTTATCGGTAAGGTAGGTTAATAGTATTTTTTAGATTTTTAAAATTCGGGATGTTTACTCCTTATTCATTAAGACTTTAATAAATTATATGAAGTACACACAATATGGACATATTTAATTATCAAATGAGTAACCGGCAAGAAGAGACCATTTGGCTTTTACAATAGGAACCAATAATCACCGAGAAATATAAAAATTTAATCTTACTTTTCTTGAGCTCCTCCTTCCTTCACAGAGAGAGAAGGAAGGCGATAAGACCCCAGGACCCAAAATTAGAAGCAAAACTAGATTAGAAGCCGAGGACCGGCAATATGGGGTCTCCCTAAGGTCCACAGTAAGTACAGTGGAGGGATAAAAAAAATGTGTCTAATTTTAAGGAGAATTTTTTTAAATAGTTTGGACATGAGGGTAAGCAAACTAATTGGATGGTATGATGAGGAGCGAGGTTGTCTTTGGCCCTTAAGGGCTGGGGCGCACACCAACACTACTCCGTCGTATGCAGAAGTCCATTAGCGCTCATCTTAAGAATCAAAACGACCGATAAGGCCGGATAGGCCAGGTGCGGACGCTAAAGATCCTCTTGTCTTGTTGACGATGAATATTCGGGAACGTCATGGACGATATGATGAAACGTTTTGAACTGCTTTGCTAAGTTTCAGTAAGAGGATGATGTTCCAATATGCCCAGAATAATTTATTAGAAGTTGTAAGGTAGGATAAGGGGGCCGCGATAGCCGAGTGGTTAAGGCGTCAGACTCTCGGCTAGGAGACCCCGCGGTCGTGGGTTCGATCCCCATCGACGCCTCTGGAATTTTTCTGACGCCTAAGGCCTAAGGTGGCCGCAATTTAAAAGAAATTGACACGGCACTCATCAATGGAAGGGGCGGGACCGGATCTCAGCGACCCTGAACATGGTCCCAACCCCCTTCAAAAATGAATTTCTTCGATGGAAGAACACTGGTACGACGGGGGCTCAAGTTCACTTTGTGTTGTGAGCCCTCCCCCAAAAATGGAGCCAGGGTATAGTACAATAAGCTGTACAGCTGCAGTGCTCAGGAGGGAACTCCTCCAGTCCCTGGTATCCATCCATCCACCACCGTCCAAGGTAGGATAAGGTTTACCTGCTCGATAGCAGTGGTGAATAGAGTCACCTGCGGGTTTTTTTAATGAAATGCTGAGATTTGTAGAATTTTCTCTTTCAAATCTCTAATAAATAAATATATAGGGCATTTACGTAAAAATTCGGAAATTGGTTTAAGATTTTATTGCTTTATGTACTTTGCATATTGGCTAGACAATATATTGTATGCGTATTCGTTTTTTGGGGGAAGGGTATCGTGAAAAAAGGCCAGAGACGACGGCGGGAATCGAACCCGCGACCGCGGGGTCTACTAGCCGAGGGTCTCTCACGCTAACCACTCGGCAACCGCGTCCCCAAGGTTTAGGAATTGGAATTAAGAATGTGGTTAGGAGTATGAGACTGTGTAAGTGATTGTTCATGGAGGGTTAATATTGAACAGTGAACAAGTCCACAGTTTTTAGGATGAAGAAGTCTGTAAGATTATGGATACGGTTCACATTAGTGGACTAATAAGTAATCGTTAGGGTAGTTAATAAGTAAGATTATAAGGAAAGTTGGTGAGAATTAAAAGTCGTCAAAGAATGCAGGGAACGACCAGGGGAGTTGGTTTCTGGTAAGTCTTAAGCATCGTAGTCGCTGCTCGAGGCATTCTTGGCCTAAGACATCCAAACAACTCTTGAAATTGATTTTATTGGGTAGGCGGTATGCTGAAGCGTCGGGAATACCGTGAAATAAATGGATACAAGAACAGCTGTACTTTGTATGAAACTAGTGGCATTTGTAGGAACAACCTGTCTTCGCGTTCTTCCAGACCACCGAAAGGTGTCTCTGAGGAGGGGACAAGGTAGTCCCGAAACATAACAATCTTTAAAATTTAAAAAAACATCCAATTACAACTCATAGATTTAATTATTAGAAAACATTTTCGGCTATTGATATAAAAATTTGCTAAATCCTTGAGTTGGGGGGGGGTTAAATCTTGTGATTCCACTTGGTTTTATGCTGTATCTCATTTCTAATTGGTCATGAAACTCGAAACTGTTGACCTTCTTTCCTCCCCTCTCTACTAATATCTTCCGACCGTTTTTAAAACGCATATTTTATGGTAAACTGACTGTTGTATAATTAAAAGCAAATGATAATTTTAAAAACCAATTTTCTTTCTCAACGCTGCGATCGATTATTTTGAACAAAAATGTTCCACCGATTGTTCCGACCTTCAGGTATGGTCGAAATAGGATGATGATGATGATGTGATATTTCAGGGTGTCGTATACTGCGCCCTTTAAGAGCTATCGTATCCCCCGTTCTCTGCTTAGAGCACATCGGTGAGTCCTATTTCATCAAGACACTTGATTAGTAGGCCCGGTTTTATTGGTTGAAGTTATTCTATGGTCACATTGTACATCCCAAAACACTTCCTCCTGTGGGCTAATGTTGCTCCGCAGTTTGTTAGTAGATGTGTTGGTGTTTCTTCCGCTTCTTTGCAGAATCTGCATGTGCCATCTTGGATTATTCCAATTTTCTTTAGATGCCCATTTAATCTACAGTGTCCTGTTAAGAATCCGGTTAGGATTCAAAGTCTATTCGTTCCTCCTTTGACACATTTTGTGCTTTCTTTCCGAAATTGGTTAGAAGATTCTTGGATTGTGTCCAATAAGTGAATTCCAGAGTTTCCTTATTTTCTTTTTGTCCTTCGTTCTGAGATATTCGTTGATAGTGTGGATTCCTTGCCACAGAAGGGTTCGGGTCTTATCAGCGGTTCAAAATAGGATTGAAAGCTTCGTCTGTGATTAGGTTATGCATTCGTTATATTTGCCACGTTAGCAGTTCTGGGTTCGAATCTCTGCAAATTCCTCAGAATTTTAATGTATAATTTTGATCTTTACCGAACATCTTAGTCAGATAGAGCAACCATTGATGATAGACAGAGCAGGATAATCGTTATGGATCAAAATGTAAGAAATTCAATGAGTATTAATTTTGTGGTTTGAAACCCCTTCTGTGTGACAGGAATTACTTTCCTATTTTGCTTTATCGGAAAAATTGAATTCAGTCATACTGTAAAGATTTATCGTCCAGCCCGGGAATGTTTATTTATGATTAGTCACCGAGAATAGTCTCATGTTGGTCGAAGATTACTAGACAGCGGATATTTCATTTGTCTAAGAATTATCGTAAAATTGGATTTTATCGATTTTAAATCTTCACCACATATTTTCAAGCTTGTAGTCTTGAAAAACCCTTATAAATGGGCGTCAGATTTTGAAACAGTGTATTTTATGAGATTATTTTTTAAACTCGTATATAAAAAAACTCGAAGTGTTAAATAGATCACTGAATTATGTTCTATCAAATTTAATTTTGTCCTTTGACGACAAGCGATTCTAAATCTGAATACCCTTGTCGGACTATCAATGATTATAATGGGGAACGTTTATCTTAAATGAAATTGGCTTGGACAAATTACCCATCAGTCACCTCCCAGTAAAAAATGCCCCGCTTTCGACCTTATCGCCACAAACATACATCGGAATCTTTCTAAAAACGCAACAATTCTCCTTAATATTATTTAGAACTAGAATTAATAAGGTTTTTAGTCGAGATAAAAAAGACAGAAAGGAGGGGAAATTCGAAAGGTGGGGTTTAGATTGGAAGTTAGTGTACGAGGGATCGAGGTCACGATAGCTCAAGTGATAAAGCAACGGCGTATCTACCCGAAGATCGTGAGTTCGAATCCCGCTCGTGCCATTGACTTTTAATTTCGACTAAAGACCTTAATTAACTGTGTATAGATTAGTGACCGTTAATCGATAATTATTTAGAAATCGTGAGATGCGATCTGGCGTGATAGGTTTCAGAAAAACATTTTCTTTGTCGTGCCGACGTTCGATCTTTATTGAGATCATCTTCAGGGCCTGGGATTTACAAACATTGTTTACATTTAGCAAATACATTTCGGATATGGAAAAGTGAATTTATACAATGCAAAATATATTTTTTTTATATATTCAACCAAAGTATTTCTATTGAAAGTATAATCTGGCCAAACCATTACCAACACATTTTTTCCTTTCGTCTACACTTTTCATCACAAAGAAGCCTTATACAAAAATGTCTATACCGACTTCCTTCCCCCCCCCTTCAAAATCCAACATAAAACAGCAAAATCTCACTGACACTCTCAACATAACTCGCAAGAATGGCACAATTACACAGAAGACAAACACTTTGAGTGAGTAGAAATACTTGGATGGAGTATAAAATATGGATGGAGTATTGTATAAATTCACATTTCCACATCCTATATGTATTTTCTAAATGTAAACTATGTTTGTAAATCCCAGGCCCTGAAGATGATCTCAACAAAAGATCGAATGTCGGCACGATAAAGAAAATGTTTTTCTGAAACTTTCATCACCCCGCATCCCACGATTTCTTAATAATTACTTAATTAATTGTGAGATATTCATTGGTCAAGCGGACCACGAAATTATTGAATTTAATTATTTAAAACTATGCACCTATTTCTCAATCCAATGGAAATTATCAACCATAAAACCCCCTTCCAAATCTCAAAAACCTAAGCATCCCTATGTAATGTCGCTCTATCACTCGCAAACAATTCAGGCGCCATAGTCTCCACCATTCGACAGTTCCAAAGGGTTGTAGACATCATCGCATCCTCCCTGGAATGGAAGGAATACTGCTCAAATGCTTTCCTACTTCTGAGGTAAGCTTTTGATCGAATGTGGCACAAGGCATTCTACCTCATCCTGAAATCACATCTGTCTGTTGGTGCTTTCAAATACTATACCGAAAAGGGAGTTCCGCAAAGTAGCATCCTTGGTTCCATTCTTTATTCAGTATACACTTCAGATATTCCTGGCGATCCCGATAACTGTATCGGGGTATTACTCATCACATTCAAATGATATCGCTATCCTATTAGCAAAAGCCGACACTTTAGCCTTCAGAAATTTCCAAGACTATCTCTCGTCCTGTTTGGAAGGATAATTTAAGAAATATCGGATGAGCCTAGATGAAACCAACTTCCAGAAATCCAATAACCTTAAACTTTTGCCTGTCGAATTAATTTCAACTACAGCTCTTTTCCTCTCTCAGTAATCAGTACCGTCCACTGTCCGATCCTGACAATCCTATAAGACGGCTAAAGCACCAATGGCTTAGCGATACTCTCCCTAGTGAGGAGAGTGGATAATATTGCTTAGGAGTGGACTTCTAGATGGATAACTTCTTTCTCCACTCTTATTATAATAATAATCCCGAAAAAAATATTTTTTTCCCAATTACAAACGTTTATGATGCCTTTCAGAAGAAACTTATAAATATTTAGTGCTTATTGAACTTGTATTTTCACTAGGATCGAGTAGCTCGAATCAGTTTTTTTTAAATATTCAAGTTTTAAATTAAATAAATAATGAAGAGCAAAGTTTTCCAGGCAGTAATAGATAACAAAAGGTCAACAGTTCTTTGTAAGTGTTAAAATCAATTAATTTCAACTGTTCAACGATAAATTTAGTCTATTTCGCGTTAGCCTGTCATCGAGTATTCACGAACGAGTACAATAATTAGGACCAGTGGTGGCCTATAGTCGTGTTAACTCTAACAGGATGAGGTCTGTTACATCCAGTTAGTCTCAATAGGACGTGGTCGTTTCACGCCAAATCCCAAGAGGATTCAGATGATATTTTCGTACAAATTTCAATCCTTCGTCTTGCCGGAATTGGAGGTTGAATTGACGATCCCGACCTGTTTTTTTATTTCGTTTAAGTCTATCGGGTTGTAAAATGGCGAAATCTTTTTTATATTATTCAAAGTGTTTTTAAATATGATTATTTGGAGATCGCGAGATGCGCTCTGTGGGACAAAGGTTTTAGAAAAACATTTTCTTTATCGTGCCAATGTTTCGACCTTTATTGAGATCATCTTCAGCGCCTGGGGTTAATAAACATTGTTTAAATTATACAAATAGATGTAGGATGTGAAAAACTTTATTTTTATTTATACTTATACAATTTATATTTATACAATGCTAGAAATGTTACATTCAATCGAAGTTTTTTAATTTTTTTTAAATTTCAACCCAAAGCACAACCGAGATACCGCTACACACTCTAAATACATTCCTACCTACATAAATTAATCGCACTGATTCTGTTTGCAAATGGAGTACTCGATATCCCTCCATCTACCTCTTCCCTATAATAAACAAATTTAAATTGGGTCGATGGGATATTTTTATAAAATTTCCGCCAACAGCCCCTCCCCATTCACACCAATAAATACATTCACTCATACAAGCCACAGAAACAGAAAACACATATTTTGAAAGCTACATACAATACAAAATATTCCAAATTCCCCTAAAAAGCGGAACAACGGACCCTGAAACTCGCTAACGTGTTCAAGATCTCTTCTTAGATCATGCAGCATGCCAACACGCTCTCTGTATGGAGCCAAGGCCTGGCACGCCTCTATTATATGGGACACATCGAGCAGCCTTTCTCTGCATAATGGACACCTGTGCTGGCTTTGACCCAAATGTGTGTCGTATTGAGGGTGCAGTTGAGACTAATAACACATCTACACAGAAAACAAACATTTTGAATGAGTAGAAATACATTGATTGAATCTAAAATTTTTAGCATTATATATAAATTCATTTTTTCGCATCGTTCAAGTATTTGTATATTTAACCAATGTTTATAAACCCCAGGCACAGGAGGATGATCTCAATAAAGATCGAAACGTTGGCACGATAAAGAAAATGTTTTTCTAAAACCTACGTCGCACCAGGCCGCATCTCACGATCTCCAAACAATCATTAATTAACGGGCACTAAATACCACGCGATTTTAAATATGTTGTGTTTGTAGCCCCTGACAATAATCAAATGTTAGGCTAGCTTAAACACCTTTAAAAGTTATGCCAAGCACATTTAATTCGAAAGATTAAAAATTAAAAACATTTTGTTCTACTTCACGATCAGAAATGTGCTTTTTGTCTGTCAAATTGCCAATATGATCAGCTTATAAACCTTACATAATTGATATGCTCAACATTGAAAAAAAAAAATCTATTCCGATTGTGTGTAGAGATTAGTGACCGTTAATGGATAATTAGTCAGATATCGTGAGATGCGGTCTGGTGTGACGTAGGTTTTAGAAAAACATTTTCTTTATCGTGCCGACGTTCGATCTTTTGTTGAGATCATCTTCAGGGCCTGGGATTTACAAACATAGTTTACATTTAGAAAATACATATAGAATTTGGATAATAGAATTTATACAATGCAGCAAAATATATTCTATATTCTATCAAAGTATTTCTACTCACTCATAGTGTTTATACTACAAGTAGAATTAACTAATTAAAAAAAGGTTATTACGTTGTTTCTAATAATAATTTAAATACGATACAAATTTGGCTTTCGAAAATCAAGTTGGCAATTTTTTGACCAGGGTCTTTAATTGTAGAAACCGATTTGGATATATGGACTAGAACTGTCGGGCATCGCTAAACCTACCAATATCCAACGAATTCAGTCCTTCCAAACCAAAATCCTCGGAATTAGAGAGAAATATGTCTCCGATACCAACTTCCACAGCTACCTAAAAATCCTGTTTGTAAATAAACTGATCCCGACCAAATTTTCCACATTCCCTGAAAAACTATTCTCAGATTACATCCACGTCCAAATTTATCTATCCCTTCCACAACATTACCATCCAGCCATGGCTCAAGTGGTTAGTGCAGCGGCGTATTGAGCCGAAGGTCGTGTGTTCGAATCCCGCTCGTGACTCTAACTTTTTCATTTCAACCAAAACCTTATATGAAAAGATTAATTTGTAATTTATGCATAACAAAGGAAAACAAAACCATTTTTTTTTTTTTTTTTTAATTAGTAAATAATGTGTTTTCTAGACTCCTAGAGCTTATTAGAAAGAAAGTTTGCTCACTTTTTCTAATATTTTTCGACCTAGTATTGTCAAAAATGTTTAATTAAAATCCGTGATCCAAAGGTCATAGCTTCCCTCTTGTAATTCCGCTCTTAGGTTTATTAAAACATTTTTTAATTAACCATAAGCATTTTTGGAAAAAGAGTTCTTGTCCACAAAATTATCGACTCTACGATGGTGCAAAAATAGACTCTTTTGACCTAATTGGGCAGATTTAAGAATATGTCGAAATAGACTAACATACCGGTGAAAGCGTTCAGAAATAAATAAACAACACTTAAAATTTTATGCGAGGACGTTGTGCAATGGTCGCAATATGCCAAAAATAAGCGAACTAGAAAATTCTTCAAATTTTCATTATTCAAAATGTTTCTAGTATTTAAGGTGAATGATCTAGTGACTTTACCCAAAGATGGTGTTATGTCAGGATAATTGTATAAGCGTTTTAATTATTTGGATAATTTGAAGGCATGTGTTACAAATATCATTATCCAGGGTAAAGGAATTGGTGGAATTTAGCGAAATCGAATTTGCTTTCTTCTTTTAATTCTCCTAAATATTTTCCAACTTTCGCAGTCTTGTGCCCAGGTGAAACGGTTTCCATGGCGCCAAAAAGGGTTGGATCGTTAGAATTCGCCCTGGAGACGCCAACGAAAGCTTGAATGACTGCCTAGGATAGACGATCTCTACCTCGGATCTGCGATAATCACATATCTGTTATGGAGAACCTTGTCGGTCATTAGATCCCCCCCTTGGCAACATCCCCTCTCGAGCCCGATCGCCTCCTGGTCACACTCGACAAATCGCCATGGACCGCTCTCTCGCCCTCATCTCCACGTTCGCCCTCGTCTTCTTCTTCACATTCCAAACAGGTAATTTTATTATCGGTCATTACATTTTACCACAGATTGCATAAGCTGGGATGATCAATTTAAAATTAATTAAATATAATTTAATAATAATTTAATGTATGCGAATGAAGGAAAAATTACCATTATAAAAAAAAATCAAAGGGTTGAACATTTTATTCCCTTCTTTTTAACCCAACCTATATAAAATCCGAACAAAAAACTTTTTAAATTAATTAAATAATCATCAAAACAAAACATTAATCTGGGAAAATATACTGTTAAATAAAAATTTGAATTTGATAAAATATCACAGTGAAACGTTAGATAAAACCGGGTATCGTGATCTTTTAATTTGATTTATTCCTTTTATCAACGATCATTCCTGGCAGTAATTTAAACCGAATGGTTCATCTATTATTAACTTTATAAAAGTCAAATTCTGATTAGTAAAAGGTCAACATCTTCAGACGTAACCACATGTGCATATTTGTCTCTTTTTGTATTATCTTCTGTCTATTTTTAATTCAAAACTTATGCTTCACAACAGTCTGCTTTTTATCGTTATGGATTTTCTATACATATGAGCATTTAAAATTGCTATATATATATTTTTTTTTTCATTGGGGATTAATTATTGTGTAGGTTTTCCTTAAGGCAAAATATTGGTGGTTTTTATTCGTATTTTTTTCACGTTTTTCCAGCAATTTTTATACCATTACTACCCTGTTGTTCTTTTCTTTATATTTTTGAGAAAAAAAAATTATCCGTTTAAAAAAAATAATAATAATACAGGAAGAACATGGCATAAAATATAGCGAAAATTGTTAGAAGAATTTTACTTGTAAAATAGTTTCTCGGGGTTATGAAATTAAACTGATTAAAACGGCACATGTTATAAATTATTTTTTCTTCTCTTAATAAACACGCAATTGTTCAAAATGAAATATTCAAACTGATTTTAACGCAATAAGCCATCAACACCGATGGGAAAAACGCGTAAAAAATTATATTAATATATTTTATATTTTTAAAGTTTATTAAGGGAAAATTTTTTTTTTAAATAACTCTTATATAGCTTACATAAAATAATCTTACAATTATTATCCATTGCAATGTGAAATCTCATGTAAAAGTTTAAAAAATAATTACATTTACATAATATGTATATAAAATATATTAAATATAACGGTATGTGCAGAGAAAAATTTGATTTCTTTAAAAAAAAAGTCTGTTAATTAAGAAAATAGTATCAACAATGTCTTTCTTTCATAATATTATATTGAATAAATGTTAGTTTTGTTCGTCTTAGTAAATTTTCATTGTTTATCTATTTATCAATTCCATTGAGCGACCTAAGCAGCTAGACAAGGCGACGGTTTTTATAAATAAAACGTCTATATTTATCTCGAAAAGGGCTGGGCGTAAGGTTGAGAATGTAAAAATTAGTTGTAAAACAAACAAATCTCGGATTGGAATATTTTCCATTTTTGCATCTGTTTCCCCCCCCCCGCCCAGATCTGACAAAGTTGAAAATTGCACCGCCAGCGAAGAATCCTGTTATCACGATTGTTATCGGTCGAATTTTGGTTTAACTCCGAATGAATAAACTTGAGCAATTTTTCTATAAGGAATGTCGAACTGAATTGGTCTATAAATAAAAATGAAAGAAAGATTTTACTTTGAAAAAAGTTGACTGTTTTGGAAAAAAAAATCCGATTATCTTTGTTACCTATCTTCTGTGGTTTTCGCAATTTCGCCAATGTGTCAGAACTGTTCATCAACCAACAAAAGTTTCTCTTACGATTTACATTGAAAAAGATTAGAAAAATTTAACAACTCAAAAATTTTAAAAAATATTTAAACTCCTACAAACAAACAATGGTTCGGTTTTTCTTAAAAATTCTAAATCAATATCAAAACAACACAGTTGAGTCATTTCAAGTTGGGCCAAAATTGACAAGAACCATCGAAAGCCAATAACGTAATCAGGAATGACGGTGATACAAACTAAATGTACTTCCGGCCCGATAGACAATTGTCAGTTTGTGTTGGTAAATATCGCTTAGAAACCGCATCCTTGGTTTATTCCTTTGTTAAAATAAATAAGACAGAATAAGCTTTTTTTCCCGTTTGGAATTCCGTCCTGTGTATTTCAGATTTGAATATCCCAACGGCCAGCACATTTTCTTTTCTCCGCTGAAATGCTGAAATGATAGATCGTCCATGAGCTCGGTGCAGTTCTGCAAAACGAAATATATTTGAATATTTGTCAATCTGCGACGGACTGCAGTTTTTTTTTTTTTTCTTTTTTTTAACGTGTAATTGAAACACTGATTGTTTGATTATTTTCTTGATTTAATTTTCTATCGAATTCTTTAATATTTCGCATTGAAGCTGTCGCCTGTTGGAATTGAAGGAGAAAAACAATGGAGAAAGGACAAGAAAGAAAATAGTCTACTGCGGCTTGAACGGTGATTCACTACTGACCGGCACTAGAACCACAATCATTTCTGCGCATGCATTTTTCGTAAATTTGTTCTTCATTGGTAGAAATACGTTTCTTTGATAGACCTTGGTCAGTTGTCAGTTGATAATTAGCAAGGAGCAAAATAAATAGTTGATCCAGTGATGTACGGTAATTTATGGCTTATATTATTTATGGCTTATCGCTTTTTACTTTATACGTGTAATATTCTGATTAACTTTAATTTTCTGACTTTGATTGTGACTTATCGCCTATTTCACAATATTGCTTGAAAGAAAGAAGAAGAAGAAAATCCTTCGTTGGTCTATTCTTTAATTTAATGAAGCTGTCTTAGTATTTTTTTTAATAATTAAACTTTTTATGAATTACAGTCGAGTGTGATTATAATTCGTTAATATTTCGATTTATTTTCGAGCCAAATCGACGATACTGAAGAAGAAACAACTTTGTCAAAGGGCAAGCTGGAAAAGAAGACAGATTTAACAGTACGCGAAATCGGGTTTATTCTACATAAAATTAATTGAGGGGTTCATAATTATCTTTTATTGTTGTATTTCTTTTTGAAAAAAAAAAAACTGCGAAAAGACGAACAATGAGGAATTTTTTAGTAGGAAGGACAAAAATGGGGTTTTTCTACGGCTAATCGTAAATCTCTTTTTAGTCAACATAGGATATTTATTAATGTAGTATATTAGTTTGAAATGATTTAGGGTGTTTAAAAGTAGAACTAGTTCAAACATTTTTTTTTTTAGAGTGACTCTCTCTCTCTCTCTCTCTCTCTCTCTCTCTCTTTCTTTCTTTCTTTCTTTCTTTCTTCTTCTCCTCCTCTTTTTCTCTCTAGCTTCTCTTCTTGGTCTTCTCCATTCGGTTTGGTTCGTCCCACATGACAAAAAATAAATCTCACTATTTCTTTTCTCATATCACCTGACGCTTTTTAATTGAAATAACCTTGTTCACACACATTCTTCCTTTATAAATCTCTTAAGTTGAAATTATTTACTTGTGTACCTCATCATCTACACTAACTCATTAGGACAATAGCAAAAGGGGGGGGGGGTCGGTAGCCGCGTTGATGACAAGGCACATACTTTTTTTTTTTCTTCTTCTTCTTTTTTTTAATACTGACACCCCGAGGGTTTATGTTGCGCTGTTGCGAACCCTCGTTTTAAAAAAAAATAAATAAATAAATAAAATTTAAAAAAATAAATAAATGTAAAAAATTCTAAATGGATGATATATAAAGAAAACAAATTTTTAGTAAAACTCCTTCTGGATTTTATTGAAAGGACACCATGAATGCCAGAAATTTGGTAGTGTAAAGTCGAATTGGCTGCTGTCATGGCTTCAGCCAACCCAAACTAGGCCTCTTTATACAATAAATGAATATAAACTTCAGTGAATGGCCATAGAAATTAATGGACAGCAATGCTTGCTTAGCTAATGACATGTGCTAGAGACTTAAATGGCTCATCAATACCCTCTGGAGCCTGAATATCAAGAGCAGGATGAACAATATTCTTTTATGTTTATGTTTTTCTGAAACCTACATCGCACCAGACCGCATCCGATTTCCGAATAATAATATCCTTTTAAAAATGGCATGTGATATCTATTTTTCCTGCTAGGGACAAAGTTAATAAATCACTTTGAACAGCTGGTCCAATTTTATAGAAGTTAATTTTTTTTTTTACTTTTAAGTCATTATTCATACGTATAATCAAATATGTATAATTAATCAAAAGAACATTTTTATTTTTTGGGGTAGAATTGTATGCGTTATTGTTGTTTTGCTCTCAGCTAATTATTTAAATAGTATATTTATTTACAGGAAGTGCTTTAAAATGTTTTGAGTGCAACAGCTTCAATGACTCAAGATGCGCATTAGAAGTTCCGCCTGAAGCGCTCTCAAAAGAGTGCAGTACTCACCAGAATTCGATGCACAAGTACATATTGTGCAGGAAAATTGTACAGACCATAGAATATGAAGTTAACGGATGTAAGTGTGCTGTTGAGTTATAAAAAAAGTTATAAAAAAAAAAAACATTAAAAACTTTTTGACATTTTGCACGCCTGTTAATTATAGTTATTGTACATTGAATCATTCTGCCTTTAGTGCCCCCAGATTCGAGGGTAATTCGAAGCTGCGGATGGGATGACTCAAGCTATCTTAACGCTTGCTACCAGCGATCCGGTTTTGGCGGACGGCAAGAGGTCTGCTCATGTACAACAAATCTGTGCAATAGTGCAACAGCTACAGGAGTCGCAATGCTCTTTGTTACCTCACTATTAGCATTCCCAGCACTTTTGTAAATAAACAACAACAAATTTTTTTTTTATTATAAATATATATGTACTAGTGTATAAAATGAGTCAAGAAAATTAAGTGCTGTTATTGTCATTTATTTTCGTACAATTTAAAGAAAACCTAGAGAATGCATTTGACTTTTTTTGTCATTTGTTAGGCACATGTGATGACCCTAATCAAAATGTCAGCTTAGTAAGTATAATTTATAAAAATCTCCTTTGATGATACTGAAGTAATTTCTTAATTACAAAAAATAATGTAAATCTTTTAGTTTCTACTGGTTATGTATACTTATAACGTGGTATGTTTACTTATGGTGTGAGCATTTCCAATGTTGTATAGATTTAAAAAAAAAAAAATTGTTGCTCTTTTGTTTTTGCTTGTTTTTTTTTCTTTTTTTTTCTAAAACTAACACTGTTTCAAAAGTAATTAATGTATTGATTTTTATTTTTCGAAAGTATCCCACTCCTTTTAGTGTCTAATGAAAAATGTTTCCCAGTTTGGATTTTTCATATTGAGCAAATCATCCAGTCATTCGGATTTGGCATCTGGAAAAATTCTGTTGGATCCCTGAAAAATTGATGATGCATAGATGGGTGACATAAATAATGAGAAGAGAAATACTACGCAGCTCGAGGAAAGGGTAAATACAGGAATCAATTAAGGCAATAACTGGACAAAGACAAGATTAGTTATAATGACAAAATTTACCTCAATTTCTTTTCAGAATGATCCATTTGATATTCTTAAAAAAGAAAGCAATGGAAAGGTCAACATTGCAATTCGGAAAAAATCAAGACCTATTCCTGATGTAATTCCAAGATTCCCTAGTAAGAATTGTAACTTTAATATGATAGAATTTATGTTAACTTTTAACTATGCTGTCATTTTAAATATTACTGTGATAAGCAAAATAAAACTAAAAAAAACCATAAAACAATAACAAATGTTTAAAGAATTTTTTCAATTCTTGAAAACTTTGTTAAGGCGTATGAATAATTTTTTTTCTTGAGTGTGGTTTATTAATTGAATCTGCTGAATATAATTCTATACAAATTTCAACCTAATTTTATAAGTGTTATGTCATAAAATGATAATATACACACTGAAAGATTAAAGAATACCCGTTTATGAAAACCAAAAAGTTATCTTCAATAAAAGCCACAGATAAGTTTTTTTTGTTTGTTTTTAAAGAAAATACTATCATACATTTTATTTCAGGTGATTTGAAATTACCACTGAATGTTAAAGGGATATGCAATGACACTGTAGGCGTTGAATTGTGCAGTAAATTAAATTTAAACAATAAAGATGCACATAATAATGTAAGCGTATCTGACCAGGGAGTGCAGATGGGAGGGAATACCATCCCACCAAATGAGACTTCTTGCCCTTACGTTTTGACATTGCTCCCTCCGTCAGTGGGACAGAATGTGAATTCACCGCCAAGAATTCATTCCCCATACAGCACTGGCCAGTTTGTCCAAAGCGCGTCCCCTTTCGTCCGGGTCCCTCTGGTAGATCCGATGTACTACCAAAACCAATGTTCATACCAGTACGGGTATAGGATGCCGGCACTTGTCAGGAATGCTGACAATGTGTATTGGAACCACCAACAAATGTACAGGTCGAAACCAGGGAGCGTTTATGGAATTCCTCCAGAGCCGAGGGTGATGCAAAGTGAATACCATCGAATGAATAGGCAATTTAATCTCCTGCTACAGCCGAATGCTGTTAGGGTATTTAACGATTACAAATCTAATTTACAAAAGCCAGTTGTAAATGAACAGGAGGCGAATAACGTTTCTCCGAGGCAGAAATGCACTGACCAAAAATTTGAAGACCCAAAAGACAACATGACCGTTCATATCGGTGGATTGTTAACTCTTCCGAGAAGCCTCCAAACATACAGTGATGAATCGTCCCAAAGCTCTACGTCGTCTTCCAGGAATGATGATGAATCTACTAAAATTGCTTTTACTCTGCCCGGAATGGCTGAATTTAAAAAAATGGCTCACACAGGATGCAGGGATCTAGAAAGATTGATAGCCAAATACAATGTTAAAAGCTCAAAAGTAGACCTGGAAGAATTTTGCAAAGCGGTAAAGTCCAATTTGGTAAATACCAGCCCGGGATTGATTCAAATGGAACCGGTACTAAGAGAAATAATACTGGCTTTTCTCCATATATCTAGTTCATGGGTGAGTCTCGCTAGTCTTCTGCCTGTTTCGAAAGAACAGCCGAATCCTTTAGACAGCTCTCTTGAACCGCTGGCAAAGGAATTTCAACAATGGCAGGAAATTTCTAAAACTATGCTAGAGAAAATAAGTTTAGCTCTGCATGGAATCCCAAACGAACACGAGCGGTATGTTTCTGGCGCGTATAAGAAAAATGTCAATCCACGTAATGCAAAGCCGATAGAGACAGATGTACCGATGAAAGTCTCTGAAAATTGGCCGACTGTGAATGAATGGCAACACTTCTCAAGACAAAATTCTCAAAGAGAAAACCACCAGCAGCCCAACCCGATAAGCCCAAGACAAAATATGCGCACTCAGCAAAATTCGTTTCTCAGTTACTCTTTTCCCAATGACAACTCTCAGAATGAAAAGAGGAAAAATAGCACGGGTTCGAATTTGCCTCTAGCCAAAGACGTGAGCTCAAATTTGAGGGATTGGGACACACCATTTGGCTCCACGATAATCTATCCGCAGCAATATGGAAATAAAAAATCACAAGATGGAAAAAAAACTTCTCCTCAATCAAATAGAAATGACCACTTTCGGTAAGTATTTTTACATATTTTTTACAAACTTAACAATACCGTCTATGACGAAAAGATAAAAATGTCACAAATATTCAAAAATTATACTCTGTAAAAACTTTTAATTATTCTTTTAGAAATTTTATTAGTCAGTTTCCCCAATATTGAATCATGTAAAAAATCCTTTAGGACACTTTGTAAATAAGCTTATTTTCTTATTGGTATTTAACTTACACTTTTCAATTTGTTGAGATAGATGATGCTCTATTGTTCTTTGCTTGATCCCAAACAGCTTTCCGACAATGAAAATCTCCATATAAAATTAAAAACTAAACAACATTCTGACCATTTCAGAACCCCAACATTGTGGCAAACAAACCACTACAAATTTCACATTATAATTAGCACTACTGTCTTTGAAGAAAATAATAATAATAATTAGGTAATTTGGAGACATCCAATAAAATTTTGAAATATTTTATCAAACAGAATTGTGCTTCTGATTTGTTCATATATTTGGTCAAAGCGCATCCCCTTTTGCCTTGGTACCGTATTGTGATGTACATAATTGATCTTTCCCTTATTCGACAATATTTTATCTCAAGAAAATTACAACTTTATGAGTACTGGTGTTTGAGTCTAAACTTTTGTAAATTGTCTTTCGCTTCAATTTGTTTCTTTGCGAGGGCACTGTACCGCCATTCTTTTAATATACAGCGCTTGGTAAAAATAGAAGCTGCTCAACCCAGAAAAAAATAGACGATATTCGTATATATTATCACACATGATAAACCAAATTATTACAAATAATAAACACCTTCATAAAAATCCTTTTTTTTTTTTTAATATATATATCACACACATTTAACATCAATTTTACAAAGATAAAGTCATAAAAAATAATTTTCAGCGTTACAAGTATCGGCCACTTTTTTATGAAGAAAAAAGCAAATTCAGTTGTTACTGCACAGCACTCACTACAAAAAATCATCATCAGGGCAACACAATCTTAAATATACCTATAGATTGACTTATTTATGTTTTTCACAGGCCAAAGCTTCTTGGCAATCTTGGGACGGACTAAGTTGGTCCTAAAATTTAAGATTAGTAAAAAACTTAAGTATTTCAATTGGTAGGCATTTTTAAGATTACTTGCACTGATGATGACCATAAAATAGGTCGAAAGCTTGGCAGTAACAACTGAATTTGCTTTTTCTTCGAATCCATGCTTTAATCCATGTTCGTGTCTTCATTAAATAGAACAGTTTTAACATTTTGATTTAACTTATCTATGAACAATTTTTATTAATAATTTACTGCTAGTATTTTTTTAAATTTTATCTTTATTGTCTATATTTTTAGAAAGTGAAAACAGATTTGTCGTGAAATAACCGGAAAGGATCCTGAAGTGTCAATGGTCTTTATTATGTTTTAGTTAATTTTTTGTTTAGAACAAGTTCAGTCAAATGGTAAGACAATAATTTACCCTTGATCCGACAAGTGAAAAGTTTTTTTTTTTTCTTCTTCTTATTCTTCTTGTTTTAGGGAAATTAGAAGATAATAATTCATCAAGCAAGTCCGTCTTTGTTGTAGACCCAAGCAATTATCTTTGTTCTTTTTTGAACATTATTTGGTCCAAGAAGTTTGTTTTGTGAGCAAAAAAAAACAAGTAAGCTTATAAAAATGGAATCATCAGTTAAATAAAAAAGAAAATAATACAAAAAGAATAAAACACTTAACAAATCGAAGATAAAAGAAAAGCAAGACATGTTTCCCATGGTGGTTATATTTGAATATTAAGGAGAAAGCTGCATTTCTTTCACTGGAAATTTCAATTAAATGGTTCAATCATCAAGCATCAAGTATCCAGACGCAAACACTACTAAATACACCAGTTTTACATTTCTTGCAACTTGTTTTAATATAGAGAAATAGTAACCTTTTGTTGAGCCATTAAGAAAATTTTACATAATTGCAATAGTTTATTTCTATTGTTTTTTTTTTGTTTTTTTTTTTTAAATAGACTTCTTTGCGTTCCGACTCAGTATTATTCAAGTATTAGATAAAATTTCGAATTGTTGAACATACAAGACAGATATGTTCAAAAATAAAAACTTTTTAACAAAATTAGCATTACGGTGAAGTTTTTGTTATATCCGTTGACAAATTTAATTTAAACTATTAATAATTCTCACATCAAATAGCATTTAGTATGGCATCGGTGGCCGCAACAGTTTGGGTGTTTACATAGCGCTAATCGCTGTAAGGTAAAGGTCCTGGGTTCGAATCCAGCGGCCCTGCCTTCAAACCAGACATTCTTACAAATAGGCTCTTTTTTTTTT
>CM077103.1:26312537-26323533 GCA_039619505.1 Cimex hemipterus | reverse complement strand
TTTTTTTTGCTGGATAAATGATAGTAATGTCGTCAGCATAACTACACCCAGAATCTAAACTAACAGTTTTCCCTGAAATGTTCAATTATAATAAATCAATGTGAACAAGGATTAAGGCGGGACATAAAAATTGTGTACCACAGGGCACACAGATCCAATTCTTGTTTACTGAGCCTTATTAGTTAGTTCCAACAATGATAATTTATTTTTATTTATTTTAAAACAAAAACATTGAAATATTAAATATCGAAAATAATAAAAATAATGCCATACAATATAATTTAGATGCCAATTTTGAATACAAAAAATATTTGGGATTTGACTAGTAATTAAAAATAATTGTACATAGGGTAATGTAAACGGGAGAGGAAGAAGCAGTTTTACAGAAAAATTGATGGTACAATACTGTTTGTCACTTTTAAAAGAGTAACTTTTTTTTTTTTTTTTTTGTTAATTGACAGAAAGTAATAGTTTATACATCAAGGGTCGGTACAAGTGTACAGTTTTACATCAAGCATTTTAAAATTGCCAGTAAAAATGTGTAGAGATTAGTGACCGTTAACGGATAATTATTCAAATATCGTGAGATGCGGTCTGGTGTGATGTAGGTATCAGAAAAACATTTTCTTTATCGTGCCAACGTTTCGATCTTTTATTGAGCCCTGAAGATGATCTCAATAAAAGATCGAAACGTTGGCACGATAAAGAAAATGTTTTTCTGATACCTACATCACACCAGACCGCATCTCACGATATTTGAATAATTGCCAGTAAAGCTAAAACTTAAAAATACAGTAATAAAATAACACTTCACCTTTTTAATAGCAGCATTGGTAATAGTTTAGTAATATAATATAAGTTTAAATTCTTGATTGCTGAATGGCAGGTGTACAAAAAATATATACCTCTGATTATGTGTATAATAATAAAGAAAGAAGGTGAGAGAGAGAGAGAGAGAGAAATATAAAATAAAATCCATATATGTTAAGCAATCATAATCAACCATATTAATTATTTCAATTAATTTTCTTTTTAATAATATCAGTATCAGTAAATATTGGTAACAGTTTAGCAACCTAACATAAATTTAAATCCTTGATCACTGAATTGCAGGTGTACAAAAAATATTTAGCTTTGATCATTAAATTATCTATAATTCAAAAGAAAGAGAGTGAGAGAGAGAAAAACATACAACAAAAGCCATGTATGTTTAGCCGACCAGATTAATAATTGATTTGACTATATTGTTTCGATAATATTAAAATTTTATCTAAGGCTGGGATGTAAGCTGAAAGTCGTTGGTTCAGATTTCACTAATATACAAATTTTTCATCTCAATCAAAACTTAGATAAAAAGAATAATCAATTGAAATAAAATAAAAGAAAAACAAAAAAATTTTAATAAAGAAAAAAGATATAATTCGGTAGATATTATTATCATTACAATTTTATAATAATAGTTAAACTGAAGAGGATCAGACTTCATATTGAAGAATAGTTATTCAACTATCTGAATTGTCGATTCATTATTTAATGGATTTTAAAGCCGTTTTGTCTATTAATTACGGAGGTTTGGTTTTGCCAATGAACATTTTTCTTGTTTATTTTTGGAAGAAATTGGTCACATGGAAAGTGAACGTTGGGGTTTTGAATTAACGCGGGAAAAGGCGGGACAGCATCACGTGATGATTTTTCTATAGTATTTTCTGGAAAAAAGGTCAATTTCCCGGCCCGTTTTTTGATCGGAGGGAGTTTTCCGGGAAGGGCAACGCCACCGGCGAAAGGCGGAACTCGAGACGAACTCGGAGGGCCGATAAAGGGCCCGGAGGCCGTTTTCAGTCGGGAAATCAAGAGAGCAGGATTGGGATAAAACAGCTCAATATGGACGATCGGGACTCGAGTTGAAGGAGCGATGCGGGCAAAGGGTTTTTTCTAATAAAACACGAAACGGAAATGTCGTCGTACGAAATAAGAAAGTAAGTGAATTTCACGTTTTGGCCTTGTCGAGAGCCGTCGTCGTCGTCGAGAGCACCGCCTTCGGCCCGCGACGTCGGCGTATTTTCATGTGCGTTTTTTGACTTTTTCCACCTCGGCTGGATTTTGGAATTGTTCAAACGTCCTCTGGGCCCCGTCTTCTCCGGCTCGCGACGCGCCGGACGATCGATTTGCCCGAGGGAAGCGGCGATTCGCCCGCTGGGAAAAAGACACGGAGACCCTCGGCCTTTTCGCCTTCGACGCTCACCCGTTTGATTTGTTTTCTTTCCGGACGGACCGCCCCGGCCGCTTCCAGTCAGTTTGGCGGCTCGTCCTGGGAGAACCGCCCGGACGCCGAGGTGTTGTCAGATCCGGGGAAACTGACAACACTCGCCTATCCGTGAAGGTTTACCCTGAGTGAACTTCCTCTCGGGGTTTCCTCTTTTGAAATCGTCTGTCGTCTCCACCCCAGAAAACTGCAGCCCTTTTGGTATTTCCACTATTTATCCTTTTTACTTCCTCTGTCCCAAAGAAATACAAAACTAACGGAAAAGAATTTTCCGTTTTGATAAAACTAGCTCAAAACATTTTTTTTTTTTTTTTCGTTTTGACCTAAAATTTTGATCGTACCTCCACTCATTTTCAAACAGAAAACAATACATGTTTTTTAATGTAAAAGTGATAATTTACCCTGAGAGAACTTTACTCTCATGGCTATTTTGACTTCTTCCACCTAGTCAACTATAAAACACCATATTTTGATCAAATTATCTTACAAGTTTCGTCTTGACCAACACAAGAAATTGTTCAATCTATTATTTATCTATTCTCCCATAAATGTTTAAAATTAAAGACTATTTTATAAACAAAAGGTAATTTACCCTGATAGGACCCTCTCTTTTGAATACTTCCAGTTGGTTGAACACAGAAAACAGTAGATTTTTCTTTATTTAACCTGTTTAAAATCATTTTTATAGTGATTAAATATGAAAGGTATCTACACTATCATTCTCTTAAGGATTACCACTTTTGACTATATTCATTCCTCACGGTTGAATAGTCCATTCAGTTGAACACTGAAAACAGTATATTTTCATTTGATAAAGTTTTGCGAGTTTGGACTTTAAAAAAACATTACAAGCTGTTTAATGTATTATTTTAACCATTTCTTTGACATTGATTTGAGCATAATTTTATTATAATTTCTCAACTTGATAGCATGGCCATAATTTTGAGAATTGTTTAAAATTAACGAGTATTTCACACTCAAAAGGCAAATTACCCTGAGAGATTGTTACTCTTTTAATTACTTCCATCTAGGAAAGAGAATTATTTCATTTTGATAAAAATGTTTTAGTTCAGAAAACCACTATGTGTTTCTTTGACATTAAGTTGAGCATAATTTTATTATAATTTTTCAACTCATAACATGATAATAGTTTTCACGATTCTGTAAAATTAAACAGTATCTCACCTCAAAAAGGTAAATTACTCTGAGAGGACATTCCTCTCTGTTGAATACTTCCAGCCGGTTGAACACAGAAAACAATACATTTTTCTATATTTATTAACTTTATTACTTACTTATTTTAATTGTTATAGTGGGTAATAATTAACTTATTTTATTGACCTTAACTTGGAAGGTTAATTTAAACTGAGAGATCATATCTTTCAGCATTCTCTCTTTTGGTTGGATAGCTTGGTGAACATAAAAAGCAGTAGAGTTTTCTCTATTTAACAAATTGAAATTCATTTAATATTGGCTTGTGAGTTTGAACTAAAAAACATTCCTCAAAAGACACGTTGAGCATAGTTTTATTGTAGTTTTTCAACTTGATTACCATGTTCATAATTTCCACGATTGTTTAAGATGGATGATTTAATTTCACCCCAAAAAGGTAAATTACCCTGAGAGGACGTTACTCTCATGATTGCGTCGTTTGATTACTTCCACCTAGACAAACACAATATTTTCATTTTGATAAAATTGTCGTCCGAGTTTGGCTTTGAGAACCGCTAGGTGTTTAATGAATTATTTTACCATTTCTTCGACATAAAATTGAGCATAGTTTTATTGTAGTTTCTCGATTTGATATTTCCACGAGTGTTTTAAATTAACGAGTCTTTTATCTCCAAAATGTAAATTAACCCTGAGAGGAATTCCTCTCTTTTGAATACTTCCAGCTAATTGTACGCTGAAAGTGGTAGATTTTCTTCAACCTATTGATATTACCCTGAGAGATCGTTGCTCTTATGATTAC
The DNA here is from genome assembly GCA_039619505.1 of Cimex hemipterus. NCBI lineage: Eukaryota > Metazoa > Arthropoda > Insecta > Hemiptera > Cimicidae > Cimex > Cimex hemipterus. The sequence continues at coordinate 26,319,298 of CM077103.1, read as the reverse complement.
CTCTTTTGATTACTTCCATCTAGTCAAACACAATTTTTTTTTTTAATAATAAAATTGTTGTGTGAGTTTAGTTTTGAAAACCACTGGGTGTTTTACGTATTATTTTACCGTTTCATAGGCATTAAATTGAGCATAATTTTATTGTAATTTTTCAACTTAATATCATAATTGATGTGTAATTTCCACGATTGTTTAAAATTAATGAGTATTTCACCTCAAAAAGGTAAATTACCCAGAGAGGACATTCCTCTCGGTCAAATACTCCCAGCCGGTTGAACACACAAAACAATACATAGTTTGTATAACTGTTTTGTGTATTTTGTTTGTATAATTATATAACTTATTTTAATTGCGTAATAATTAACTTATTTTATTGGCATTAACTTGGAAAGTTAATTTAAACTGAGAGAACGTAACTTTCAGAATTGTCTCTTTTGAATACTTCCAGCTTGTTGAACATAAAAAAGCAGTAGATTTTTCTCGATTTGACATATTGAAATTCATTTTGTAGTGAATCATGAGTTTGGACTACAAAACATTCCTCAAAAGACAAGTTGAGCATAATTTTATTGTGGTTTTTCATCTTGATTACCATGTTCGTAATTTCCAAAATTGTTTAAAATTAATGAGTATTTCATGACCAAAAGGCAAATTACCCTGAGAGATCGTTACTCTTATGATTACCTCTTTTGATTACTTCCATCTAGTCAAACACAATTTTTTTTTTTTTTTTAAGTAAAATTGTGTGAGTTTGGTTATGAAAACCACTGGATATTTTACTTATTTTTTTACCCTTTCATTGACATTAAATTGAGCATAATTTTATTCTAATTTTCTACTTAATAACATGATAATAATTTCCACGATTGTTTAAAATTAATGAGTATTTCGCCTTAAAAAGGTAAATTTCCTTCCTGAAGACGGAGGACATTCTTCTTGGTCGAATTCATCCACCCGGTTGAACACAAAAGAACTTTCTGTACTTAACTTTATTACTTACTTATTTTAATTGTTATTGTCTGTAATAATTAACTTATTTGATTGGCATCAACTTGGAAGGTTAATTTAAATTGAGAGATCATAACTTCATTATTAACTTCATAATTTCCATGATTAAGATTTATTAGTATTTCACCCCAAAAAGGTAAATTACTCTGAGAGGACATTCCTCTCGGTGAATACTTCCAGCCGGTTGAACACAGAAAACAATACATTGTTTGTATAACTGTTTTGTGTATTTTGTTTGTATAATACGTTGTATTGTATAACTTATTTTAATTGTGTAATAATTAACTTATTTTATTGGCATTAATTTGGAAGGTTAATTTAAACTGAGAGAACGTAACTTTCAGAATTGTCTCTTTTGAATACTTCCAGCTTGTTGAACATAAAAAGCAGTAGATTTTTCTCTATTGAAAACATTGAAATCCGTTTTATAATGTCTGGTCCATTTGGTCTAAAGAAATGTTCCTAAAAAGACACCCAATACGTGCTATGCATTTTTTTATGTATTAACTTTGAAAGATAATTTACACTGAGAAAACATAATTCTTAGGATTCCCCTTTGTGCGTACTTACATCTTCATTTTCATGTGATAAAATGTCTCGCAAGTTTAGGATTACAAAAACGACTATAGGCTGTTTAATGTATTACTTAACCATATCTTTGACATTGAATTGTGTATAATTTTGTTGTAGATTTTTGACACGATAACATGTTCAAAATTACCCGCAAGTGTTTAAAATTAATCAGTATTTCACTTTGAAAGGTAAATTACCCTGGGAGATCATTATTCTCAGAATTCCCTCTTTGGACTACTTCCAGCTAGTCAAACATAGAAAACAGTATATTTTCATTTTGATAAACTGCATTGCGAGATTTGTTTAGAAAAACATCATGCTGTTTAATGTATAATCGTAATAGTAGTTTTTTTTTCTTCAACTGGTTAACTTTTTAAAATTAATTTTTAATTAAATCTGAAGTTAATTATGAAATTAAATTAACTTTATTGGCCATTAGTTATATATTGTTTGACAAATAATGAAAAATATTTTATGCTAAATTGCCTTAAAACATGATTTCAGTGAATCTGACACATTACTCATTGCTTAATGAGAGAATGTTACTCTTATGATCTCTTTCTTTTTAATACTTCCAACTGGGCAAACATAAAAAACCATATTTATTTTTGTAGTGTCCGTTGAGTTTGGGCTAAAAAACATTACTAACAAAACAATACATGTTGTTTAATGTATCATGACACATTTTGCTCGCATTAATGTCTGCCTAATGGATTTAATTTTTAACATAAATGTTGTACATTATCTTCATAAAACAAATGCCAGAATTCACCCCGAGTGAACATTATATACAGAATTTATGTATAGCTTAACCATTGCATTGATGGTCAATTCAGAATAATTGCACATTTTCAACACAGATGGATCACGTTTAAGATTTTTACTATAAATTAACCAGCGATTTACCTTGGAAAGGTGATTTACTCTGAGAGAACTTATAAACTCTTATGATCACTCTCTTTTGAACACTTCCATATAGTCAAACTTAACAAACTTTTTTTTGCTTTTTAGTATCGTTCAAGTTTGGACTAAAAAACTACATGCTGGGAAAAAAATGAAATACATGCTGCTTAATAGTTCGTTGCCAATTTTTTGACATTAATTTTAGCATAGCAGATCTCTTCATAAAATAAATACCAATACCCCTTACTTGTCACTTTGAAGGTAAATTACCCTGAGAAAGCAAACATGCTTTCATGATTATCTGTTTTGCTAGTTGATCATAGATGACAGTAAATTTTCATTTTGATAAAGTACCTTGTGTGTTGATCTGAAAAAGTAATACACACAGTTTAATGTATAATTTAGCAATTTCACTGACATTTACTTCGACTTAATTAGTTTTTCAGCTTGGATGCCATAAACATGTTTATAATGTCCATAAATGACACAAGTTAACCAGTTTTTTTGCTTCAAAAGGTAATTTACACTGAGAGGGCAATCATCTCTTTTGAATACTACCCTTTGATATTTTCCCCAATTTATTCCTTTCAATTAATTTTTTGATAAGGTCTCGTTTATTTGTTTTGCCGGTATGGATTTAAAAAAAACCATAATTTCCACAAATGTTACGAATTAACCAGTGTTTAACGAATTTATTTGAAAGGCAATTATCCCGATAAATCAATACTCTCATGATTTTATCTTTAGAACTTTTTGCTAGTTGTCGAACGAAGGAAACAGTATATTTTAATTTTGATAAAGTATCTTCCAGGTTTGGACTTAAAAAACACTAGATGCTGTTTAATTTTATTTATTAATGTATAATTTAACCTTTTTGTTCATATTTGCTTCAGTGTAATTAGTTTTTAAGCTTTATGTCACAAATTAATTAAATTACATTTGAAAGATAATTTACGCTGAGAGAACATACTCTTATGATCTCCCTCTTGTGAATACTCCCAGCCAGCCAAACAGAAAACAGTAATTTTAACTTATTGAAGTTAATTTTATAGTTTCTGTCGAGTTTGAACTAAAAAAACAAGTATAAATTTTGCAATATATTTATAACATATTTAAATGCTACAAATTAACCAATTTACCTTGAGAGGACATTATGCAAAGGTTTTCTCTCATTTTAATACATCTAGATACACAGATATATTGTTATAATTTCTATAAATGAATTCTGTATATGAAACAAATCCCAGTGTTTACCTTCTTTAAAAAAAAAAAATAAATAAATAAAAAAACTTCTTGTTATTCAGATATACTTTTATAATTTCCATAAATAAATTCTGTGTATAAAACAAGTCCCAGTATTTTACCTTTGAAAGGTAATTTACCCTGTGAGAACATTTCTCTTCTTTGAACACTTCCAACTAGTCGAAGGTAGAAAACACTTATTCATTTGACAAGTTTCTTATTTATTGCCATGTCATCTTAAAAAAATTTAATATGTTATTTATATTCTTGGGCAAGTTAAATTCATACATGATTGCTCTTAAAATTGCCCCAAGAGGATCATTAGTAAGAATTTTATTAGGTTTCGTGGTCCGCTTGACCAAATAAATTCTTTTCAATTAATTAAGGTTTTGGTTGAGACAGTTCGAATCCTGCTTGTGACACTGACCTTTTTTCTCAACTAAAACCTTAATTATAAGGATATCGGCTTGATAATTATCCACTTTTCCCCAGCCTACTTGAACCTAGAAAAGTTTAGGACAACATTGTTGTAAATTTTTGACAAAGAAAGGTAAACAGTGCTATTTGGAAAGCATAATAAATAAGTCAATATTTAAATTGAATAAGTTAAATCCTTATCCCGGGAGAACTTTTTGTCTTGGATTTTTTACTCTTTTAAATGCTACTACTATCCCAATATCAAAGCGGAAAAATAGCAGCCCCTTTGTTATAGTAAAAAGTGTTTTTGAATTAATGTTGCTTTAGTATAATTTTATTCAATATATGTTACAATTGGAAGGCTATTTTCATTGGAAAAAGTCTTTGAAATATTCTTTTGCTAATGAAACATTGTTTCCATTTGATACCATTTTGATGCAAGACCCTATTTGGTAAATTTCTGCCGGTTTGAAATGCAAATAAATTAATACAGTTAAAGTGGCAGTGTAAGTAGTTTAATCAGTTTTGCTGGCCTTAATTTCAGACTAATTGTTCTTAAAATTGCACGTTGGGTATAATTGGTGCCATGGCATGTTTATAATCTCCCCAAAATGTTTGGAATTGTGCTATGTATAACAAACGTTATCAGCTGTTGCTTTTAAAGCTAAAGATTTTTCAATACTTAATGGTCGGTCATGGAAATGGGCCCTTTGGTACTTTTTACAATTTGTTTTATTCGAATATCAATTTGTGACTAGGTGTTTTTTATTTTTATTTTTTAATAAAATCACTAGCCCAACTACATAGAGTTTTCACTAGTATCAGAGACATCAGATCGATCTCTTGATTTTATCACAGAATTCACTTAATAAATAATTAATTATCATTATAATTTAAAATAAATTATTATCACAGATTTACTAATTTTGTGGTCCGCTTGACCAATTTATATATTACAGTTTTTAGTTGAGCGGGTTTTGAACCCACAATTTTCAGCTAGATACGCCGCTGCTCTATCACTTGAGTTTTCGTGACCTGGATCCACACTCGGACATCAAATTCCCATCTCAACCCAACCTTTTGGATTTTCCCTCCTTTTTGCCATTTTTCAAATGTCATGTAATCGGAATGGATTCCGGAGGAGGAGGGAAAATTGAAAAGGTATGGTTGAGATGAGAAGTTAGTGTTCGAGTGGATTGAAGTCCCGATAACTTAAGCGGTAGAGCAGCGGCGTATCAAGCCAAAGATCGTGGGTTCAAATCCCGCTCGTGCCATTGACTTTTTATCTCAACTAAAACTTAATTAATTGTGATCATCACAGATGTTTTACACTATTTACAAGGTCTTGTTGTATGACTTCATACGTATTGCCTTTTTCTCCTTTATTCATACCATTTTATTTTGTAATACTTAAAATTTCACACCTATAAAGAACAAGGGGTCTTATGATAGATTTATAAATTAGCATAGTGAATTTGGACCTTATCTCAGAGGTTTTTAGTAGAATATATCATACCCGTTCGGTCACCTTTTCTTTGGTATATTTTTTTGGTACATCTAAGACAGCCTTCTGTCTAGATGAACTGCTAGGTTTTTCACAGATTCCATGGGGTGTCATTTTCGTCAATTTTTAAGGCTCTGGTGGGTTGCAGCAGGGTAAAGATGCTTCACACTTTGAAGGGTTTATCTCCAGTTTCTATTTACACAATATTTTCTTTGGTAGTTGATCAACCGTCTCAGTTTAAATATGTTAGTTCTTTCCAAAGGTAGATTGGGGATGGCCAAAAATGGATGATTGGATTCCTGGCCTCATCCCCAATCTACCTTTGGAAAGAAAAAACATATTTATCACAATAGTTTGGAATAAATGGAAACAATAATTTGAAACCTAACTGTGTTAGCGACTCATTTTAAATGTTAATGTTTACCCGGAAGCATGTTATTTTACAGGCTGCAATCGTATTGACAAAAAAAAGAACACTTTCAATCTATTGGTTTTATTCGTTTATATCAACTTTTACTCTATTATGTTTCATTTTGGTTTCATCATTGATGCTCCGATCTTTCAGAAGGGTTTACAGTTTTGCCGTTACATGAAGTGGTCCTCTATGATAAATGTTTTATTTATTTGTGGAGTTTTGTCTTTTGAAGGCAGAAAACAGCACACTTTTTACTTTTTCTTCATCTCAGGCAAAATTAAGACCAATCAATGAAAGCCCAAATTAAAAAAAAAAAAAAAAAAAAAAAAAAAAACTTCGATACACCAAAAGACCACAAAAACTAGCCAACATCTTGTTACGGCTAGACAGAAAATTCAATGGGTGGATAGGGTTATCTGGCTACCAAGCACTGGCATCTGAACGAATTTAGTTCAAATGCAAAGCATCTGTTCAGTTCCTACTATTTCATAAAAGAATCGGGTCATTTGAACTACGAAATTTACAATACATCTGCATGTCATGTGGAATGCTGCTCTGCTTCCCAGTATGCCCTTATCATCATCATCATTGTACATTATTACAACACAATTAGGACAGAAATGATTTGACGTGGGATGAATATGGCATTTCACTACTCGCAGAAATTTTAAACAGCATAGCTAACATTCCAAAAATTGA
>CM077103.1:26275032-26312527 GCA_039619505.1 Cimex hemipterus | reverse complement strand
TTTTTTTTTTTTTTTTTTGGCAACATTCTACTTTGAAATGTAATAAGTATGTAAATAGCCTTATTGAAAATAGGGGAACCGATGATTGAGTGGTTAGGACATCCACTTTCTTTTTACCTAGTGGTCCTAGGTTCAAATCCTGGCATAGCGTAAACAATTTTAATTTAAAATATTGTAAAACGTTATGACAACTTGCTCACTACACCCAATAGGTTACAAGCTTTACATTATCTGGAAAAAATTGTGTGCATGGTTACAAATTGCTTCGTAATTTCATTGAGGCATGTTTTAATTTCATATTTGCAGAAATTTTCAGAAATAAATAAAACATTTTTATCAACAAAGTATCAGCTCCAATATTCTCATGCTAGAAAATTAAGTAGTTCATTAAGGGAATTATGATATTTAAAATTATTATTACTAATTATTATTATTATTATTATTATTATTAATTTTGAAGTGTGTTTTAACGTCTAAGGTCATTTCACGCCCTAAGATCCAAACCTATTTTAGTTTAGCTATATTCCTTCTGAGTGCTTTAAAGCTCTGACTCCAAACATTCACTCATAAACTAATTTATCCTAATGGCCATCCAAGCTTTAATTTTTCTTTTTAAAATTCTTAATTTGAGAGACCAAATGTATGCAAAAATCCCATTTTAGTACATATAAAATTTATTTCTGTTTCTCATTTTAATTAGAATTCTGAATTTTTGATCCGTAATTTAAACATTTCCCATAGGCTTGTATGGCTAATAATAATAATAATTCGAGTGATTTACAGGAGTTACTGGGTCCCCAGTGTTTCTTTCGAAGAGCGCTTTTCAGTTTTCTCAAATTTATTGGAATTTATAATGAGATTTAGGCCTTTTCTCAAATTATTTTACCATTGAATGCCTGCTAATATCAGCATAAGAGTTGTACGTGCATGTTTTCTTTTGTCAGAAGTTTTTGAGGCTGCCGTAGCGGAAAAATAAAATGGAAGACAATACAAATTGCGGGGTAATGCACTGCAATGCCCAATATCGCAATTTAAATAAGAAAAATAGCTCCTTCAAAAAAAAAAATAAATAAATAAAATAAAATAAATGTTATTGTGTTTTGTTTCTTATTATTGTTATGTAGAATTAGTTATCATACTTGAATGGAAGAATAAAAGGATAAAGATGAGATGAGCCTATAATCATGCTGAGACTGTTGCTGGTCTGACTCCATTATTATTATTATTAGCCATACAAGCCTATGGGGAAATTTTAAAATATGGAAAAAATTCACAATTTTAATTAAAAAAGAAAAAAGAAACAGAAATAAATTTTATAATTTTATTAAATTTAATGTAATTTGGCCTTCCGAATTAAGAATTTGAAAAAGAAAATCAAAGTTGGGTGGCAATAGGATAAATTAGGTTACGAGTGAATGTTTGGAGTCAGAGTTTTATAGCACTCAGAAGAGATATAGCTAACCTAGAATAGAATGTTGGGATGTTAGAGCATGAAATGACCTTAGCCGTTAAAACGCCCTTAAAAATTAGTAATAATAATAATGGCAATAGTCTCAGCATGAGTATAGGCTCATCCTTATCTTTTTATTCTTCTATTAAAATATGATACATAAACTAATTCAACATAACACAATAACACTCCTTTAACTTTTTTTAATTGCAATTTTGGGCATTGCAGTTTATTACCCCGCAATTTGTAATTTTTTTTTCCATTTCATTTTTCCGCACCGGCAGCCTCAAAAACTTCTGAAAAAGAAGTTCACTCGCACAACTCTTCATTCAAACATTAGCAGGCATTCAATAGTATATCAGGCAAAAGGCCTAAATCTCATTATAAATTCCAATAAATTTGAGAAAGCTGAAAAGTACTCTTCGAAAGAAACACTGGGGACTCAGTAACTCCTGTGAATCTCTCGAAAGGTTGAGCCTTTCTTTAAAGGGTTGCAAAGAGGGACAGTCGATCAAAATATGTTTTACTGTCCGAATGATACGTACTCCCCTTCGTATACATCGAGGACAAATTGGAAGGTTGTTCCATATTAAAAGCCTATTATGGATTAGTCTATTATTAATAATAATAATTATTATTATAGATAGGGCTTGTGCACGATCTTGCTCAATGGTTGATTTGCCTGATAAAAGAATCCGTAGCAGACTGCTTAAAAAAAGCTTTGCATTTTTCTCTTTGACTTTGATTAAAAATAAATATGTAAACATTCATTAAATAAGTTTACAATTATCATAATTATTACCACCAGTGGTTCTGGATGTATGTAAGGCTGTTGTGATAAAATATAAATTGGATTTTTGATCAGACACATTCATTTTGTTGCCAGTATATGATTTAAAGATTTCCTTGTGTTGAACTTCAATGGAAACAACTTTTCTCTGCATTTTATCAACGAATCTGTCATTTTTAAGCATGGTCTGATCTTAACATTAATTTAATTTTCTTTTAATTTTCTAAAAAAAATGTATTACGGGTTCCAAGAGGAGAATCAGAATGGTGAAACAAGTAACAATCTTGTGGTTTCAGTTGGACAGTCAAGCCTCTAACAGAAACATCTTGATTTTAAATTTGACTTCTGAAACTCCAAATTAACATCAAATAAATAATAATGTGTGAAATCATGGATAATTTCAATCATAGTTATCTTCATTTAAAACAAATGTAACTTTTCCCCTTTTGAATTTGTCTACATCCTTCCATTTAATTGATTAGCTTATGAAATATGATGCTTCATAGTTTTAATGTACAACATTTCCTTGGAATTTGTGAATAATTTACCAGGACATGTAATATTCATTTGATTGGCTTTTTTTTAATTGTTAATCACGGTATTTCAAATTCAGTACATCCCGCACATAAATTAACCAGTTATGCAATTTAGATTTTTTTAAATGGTTTTCTTACTTTTTAAAAATTGCACAGGATTAATTAATACGTCAAGTATTAAAATACGGGAAAGAAACAGTAGATGTTAAAAACATGAGGAAAGTAAAGAATTCATTTAATAACTAAAACACTGTGTAGAGATTAGAGACCATTAATCGATAATTATTGAGCTATCGTGAGATGCGATCTGGTGTGATGTAGGTTGTGACTCTTAACACGGCATGCAAGAATGGCACAAGCACAGAGAAGACAAACACTCTGAGCCCTGAAGATAATCTCAATAAAGATGGAAACGTCAGCATGATAAAGAAAATGTTTTTCTGAAACCTACATCGTACCAGACCACATCTCACAATATCTCAATAATTAATTGAAACAATTATACTCACTTTGTTTTAACTATTTTCTACTAAAATTTGATTCAATTTTTTAAAAAATATTTTGATTGTGTAAATGTTTCCAGTTGTAATGTTTGTATAGTCTGTATTCAGATCGACATTCCTGAAAGGTGATAAACTCCCCATTCGGCAAACATAGTTTATTAGCACCCCTCAGTGTATACAGATTCGAGACAGATGATTACCAGTTTGTTAGATCACGGTTGACCTTACCGAGCGGCTGGCTTTTGGCCCATGTTTAATATGCCAGGACAGCAGGCAAAGGCGCGGGTCATGGTTTGGCACTGGCATTACAGCACTGCAATTGAGGGGAGAATCTACTGTAAATAAAATTGTAACTAACTCATACCAATCCTATTGTACCAGAGTAGTCAAATTTTGATGCTAGTATATTTAGAAGTAGAAAAAACTGATTAAATTAAACCAGGAATGTTATGTTTTTGTTGTCAATATTTTCCAAGTTACTCGGTTAAAAATAGCCGAACTCATTCTATAAAAGTCTCTTGACTGTTGCAGTATTAACATTTTTACTCAATGTCATCTTGTATTATTTAAACAATTCTAATATAACAAAGAAATAATCAATTTTCAATTTTTTTTTTAAACTTAATGATAAAATTGTTTAAACTTGATGTAAAATGTGTGGAAATATTTTGTTCATTTAGGAATTTGAGCACTTTTATAGCTATTGAACTAATTTCTATAGGCGGTATTGCGCTATGGCTTCTCAGTCGTGTAAGACGTGGCCTGGTGTCTATGCTGCCTTGCAGATTCAGCAGATTTGCCCATTTTTTAAGATTGTATTTTTACGATGGCAGAGGCTTTTGATTTTCCTCAATTGAAAAAAAAAAAACAGAATATTTTTTATAAAGGTTATAATTCAATTTTAGAACAATTAGATTTGAGATTGAGTGAAAATGAATTGAAATCTAAATAAGCATAAGTTTTCAAACAGTCAGTTGTTGTCAAAATATTTACCAGATGCCATATCTTCAATGAACCATAATAATTTGTGTTTACTTACAATCATATTAAATAGTGAAAGTCCACTTTTATAGCATGAAAGGTTGGACAAATATTTATGTTTTCATAAGGTTTCAGCGCTTCTCTTACTGTGTTTTTGAATTGTCTGAATGATTGTCTAACAAAAATCACCCGACAGTAACCAAAATGGTGCAAAATAATCATTTTGGCTATTTGGCCCAAAATGTTACAATGAACCAAGCAGATTATTTGATTATTAAAAAAGGTATGTTTGATTAAGTAATTAAAGAGACAGAAGTAATGCAAATTTAGGCATAGTCTATTTTAAAGAAATGCATTATTTGTTTAGGGAATTTGATCCCTTTGTCAAATTAATCAATAATCAACTAAATTTAGTTTAATTAATGTAAATTTTAGCCGGGAAGTGAAAGTGTCATACTATTTGCCGCAAAATTATTAATTTTTTTACTTGTTTTTTTTCTCTTGCCCCATTGTTGTAGATTATACATATCTAGGAAAAAATTAAACAAAAAAAAATTTTTTTAAACAATCTTGTATTTTCAATATTCCCTACAAAAGAAAGGATTTTTTTTTTTTTTTTTTTTTGTCCAAAAGCTATAGTGCTCATGATAAATTTATCTCAAGTTCTGAATTTAAAGAGATGTAAAGCGCTGAGTCACATTCCACATTTGTTAGATAAACCATTTTGAACAGTCTTAGAATTTTAATTTTTACTCGTTTCATCACTTCATATTTATAAAATTTGATTTCCCCATTTTACTGTCAAAGTAATTCCATTTAATCTGTGATAAATAAAGCACAATTAACCAAAAAAAAAAAAAAAGAAAAAAATCACTTAAATAATTTAATTGATCTTAGTTTGTTATAATAATAATCAATATGAGAGCAATATTTGTGTAATGATAAATAAATATTACTAGGAAGGCGTCCTGTTAAATATTATTATATTTTATTTATTTTTATTTAAAGGCAGAGGCATATACATAGGTTACCAGCTGGTGGAAAGTTTGCAAGGCTTATCAGTTGATTTTTGGTCACTAAATTAACAAATGTAAGAATAGCCACCTCCAAAGCTGTGATAACTCTTTATCTGTATTGGGATAATTAAGAGGAATCAAAGGTGTGATTAATAAAATCTCAAGTGCATTCAACTTCTTTTGTTTGATTCACATAGCGCCTGAAGTGCATATTTACAAAAAAAAAAAATGGGGGGCAACGTGAACTTTTCAATTGTTACAGTGAAGTTTTATACGTAAGTCATATACATGTATACACAACGGGGACTACGGTGGCTGAGGGGTTAAGGCATCTAGCATATGATAGCTGTTCTGGATTGGAATCCCTGCATAGCTCATCAAATATTAATCGGTTAATTAAGTAAAAAGTACAGTAAAGTGGGTTAAGCCCTCATCCATAACACCCAATGAATTGGGCATAGACGTATGACAGGAATTTACAGAAAATATTCATAGGAAATACTAGAAATGTCATTATAGACTGATATTTGTGCCAATAAAACTAGAATTAAAGCTTGTTACACTGTTAGAAATTTAATACGCCTTTATGAAATTATTTATTCAAAAGAAACATTTACATCGGTTAAAATTTTTGATTGAAGTTAGTTTTGAGTATAAGTAAAAGTTTTAATGATTAGAAATTTTAACAAATTTAAAATTTTCATGGAAATTTTACTTGATCAAAGTGAAAATCGTTAATTGAAAGTTGGTTGTAGTTTTGCCAACTTGAAATAAGCAAGAAAAAGTTGTGTAATGTGCGTGCTTGCAGCTGGATTGTTTTTTGAAAAATTAGAATTTGATGGCATTTTTTTAAATGTGCTTTGAAAATTTTAACAAGTTAGCAAATTTAGGGTGGAAAAGTGCAAACCTGGTAAATTTGATCATTATAAAATTGATATATCCATAGAAAATGTTGAAAACCTAAATTTTATTTTTTCTAAATAATTTTTATTTGGGGGAAAATTGGACTTAGTTTAGCATGTTTTACATGTAATATTGTGATTCTCAATATTGCATCATCACAAGTGTGACTTATTGCATCAACATTTGTCTCTGAGCCTCTCCATTTGTAATGCTTTTATTCTTGTAAAAACCATCGTTTTGATCAGTCCAATGGAACTGTATAAACTAATTTTAAAAGGTTTTGTAATTTGGGAGGGGGGAAAAAATCATTTGTAATTTTTTTTGTTTCTGCCTGTTTCAGGGGATAACCCACCAGTCTCTGGTGATAAAGAAAGTTGTACTCCATGTGGGAAAGGAGCGAGGAATATATTCGGGTTTGCTCATCTGGTGGGATTCAAGACTGCAATGGCCAGTACAATAACAAACATGAAAGTGACGAATCCGATCAAGGGGCTGGTGAGCAAAAGAAGGAAACGATACACAAAGGACGGATTCAATCTGGACCTGACATGTGAGTTCGACAGATGCCAAAAATTGGATTAACTGCTTTTTCTCTGATTTCATTCATTTTTAAATTTTAAATTTGAGAATTTTATTATATATATTTTATTACAATTCAGAAAACTGTATGTTAAGAAAACAAAGGACTAGGGGTTAGTCTTTGGTTGGTTAAACCATGATCTGAAAAAAATAATTATTCATTCTTAACTTTAGGATAAACTTTCCTCGTATAAAAATATATTAATTTTTAATCTAAAAAGTATAAAAACGTTTAATGTTTTGCGTAAAGAGTTAAGAGGTGAAAATGGCTTTGTATTAACCATGAGCCAGCACAGAGATATGATCTTAATTAATTTCAATTCAATGCACGACATTAAATTTTTGATCAATGAATATATGAAAATGGCAATTGGATTAATCTGTCTTGCCTCCCTCTTACATTTCCTAAATTATAAATTTGAATTTATTTTCCAGATATACGAAACAATCTTATTGCTATGGGATTTCCAGCAGATAGGCTGGAAGGGGTGTATAGGAATCATATTGATGATGTTGTTAAGTTCCTAGAAGCAAAACACAAGGACCACTACAAAATCTACAATCTGTGAGTAGCCTGTTGAAATGGTTGGAGTTGAGGAATGAAACGGGATTTTTTTTTTAGGTGTTCTGAGCGGTCCTACGATGTGAGCAAGTTCCAGCAGCGGGTTGCCAATTACCCATTCGATGACCACAACCCTCCCAATATCGAGGCGATAAAGCCTTTCTGCGACGATGTAGACAAGTGGCTGTCGGAAGACTCGTACAATGTTGCAGCGGTGCATTGCAAAGCGGGCAAGGGCCGGACCGGGGTCATGGTCTGCTGTTACATGATACACGCAAGGCAATTCCTGACCGCTAATGAAGCCCTCAATTTTTACGGGCAGATGCGCACTACCGATAGGAAGGTGGGAACATATTTATGGTTTAAAGTTAGATTTTAAAGCTAGACTTAATATGTAAACTTTAGCCTGGTCTAATTTTTCTGAACATCATTTAAACCCAAATATTCAATCCATTCAATAGTGCAAAGTGATCTTACAAAATATATATTATTTCAAACTTCAGCCTCCTAGATTTGACAATTGTCTGAACAAAGTTGGACACTTGGAAGTGTCAGCAAGCATAACACTGATAAAATTATTTCTTCTTCTTTGTCTTTTTCACAATAATATTCTTTCTTCTTGAAATGTATATAAGAATCTATTTGTAGTTGGTGTCAGATTATAAAATGTGCAGAGTACAATGAATAATTTCTTTGTTTAAACTCAGAAATTCCTTTGCTATGTGTCAGAGGTGCATAGGAAGATTCTACCTAAAAATTAATTCTACATAAAAAGTTCGAGATTTATACGGGTGAAATCTATTTTCCTAATTCTAAAATGAAAAGTCCCGGTTTTCCTCCTCGTAGTTTTTTAAATATATAAGTAATACTGTACTGTATTTTTTAAAGTCATGATAAATACATAAGTACACAATTCATAAAATTTGATAAATTTCTATGAATCTTATAAAATAAATCATATTAAGTTTATGTCTGCAAATTTTAGTTTTTGTAAATAGTTTCGTATGCTTGCTTAATCCACTAGTAGCAATATCCCTTTCATTGAAAGAAAAAAAAACCACCTTTCTTCCTCACTCTTTCCATTCCATTTTATTACGAAACACCTCTTTCAAGTTACTTCTCCTCTTTTTTCAATTTGAAATTTATTAATTTTCATATTAAGTTATGCAAGTGGTTTCCCTTATTTATTTACCCAAGAAATAACAATTCCGAGAACGTTTGCCAAAGCTTTCAGCTGGAGACTGGCAGACTCGGGCCCAAAGTTGCGCCTTCGTATTGAGTTCTTCTTGGGTTATTTTCGGGCTGAACGTCATTTTACCTATTTATGTATACCATAGTCCCCTTTTGGTACATCTTTAATTAAATTCATTCTTGGATTTACAAAGATCTTTCGAATTGCTATTAGACAATTTGACAAACGTATATTTTGTCAAAATTAATTAAAAATCGATCTTACAATTAGTCTATTTTTTAAATTCGGTAAAGATATTTCATCTTCATGAATCTATTTACAATGGAATATATACCATTTTCCTGTTGGTCCCATAAATTTGACCTTTCTTGAAAGAGAATTAATAAGATAACTTTCATCTGAGATTCCTTTTTATTTATTTATTTATTTTTTTTTTAACGAGGGTTCGCAACAGCAGAGGTCATATAAACCCTCAGGGTGCCGGTGTTTTTGAAAAAAAGCCCATTTGTAAGTATGTCGGGTTCGAATCCAGCGGCCCTGCATTCGAACCCGGGACCTTCACCTTACAGTGATGAGCGCCGTGTCAAAGACGGAACCTTGCGGCCACCGACGCCCCTGATTCCTTTTTTTAAAGCTACAAAGAATTGATTTTTATCATGAAGTTTAGTCCAAAGTTTCATAGTTTCGTGATCCGCTTGACCAGTTAATTAAGGTTTCTAGTGGAGATTAAAAAAAGTCAACGTCACAAGCGGGATTCGAACCCACGACCTTCTGCTATATACGACGTTGTTCTACCACTTAAGCTATCGTGGCCTCGATCCACTCAGACACCACCTTCCCATTTCAACCCAACCTTATCTATTTTCCCTCCTTGTTGCCATTTTTCAAAAATCCAAGCATACCACGAAAATTAGTGAATTCATGTAAGGTAAGAGAGGAAAAGCAATAATTCATGTTTTAAATTTGTTTAATGACAATTATTGACTATTTTGCTTTTTGTTGTATATCCAATTTATAAAATGGATTTGTTTTATGATTTTTTTTTTTTTTTTTTTCGAGGTACATTCATTTTTCAAAATATTGAGTTAGAGTAAGATAGGAAATTTCAAAATAATATTTTGCTCTCCGTTAATGGGCTTGTGGCTAAATTTGTGTTTTGACAATGGTAAAAAGGAGGGAAAATTCAAAAGGTTGGGTTGAGATGGGAAGTTGGTGTCTGAGTGGATTGAGGTGGTAGAGCAGCGGCGTATCAAGCTGAAGATAGTGGGTTCGAATCCCGCTCGTGCCATTGACTTAATTAATTGTAACTTCTCATTAGTTTCACCATTTTCAGACACACCTGGTGAAACACAGAAAATCCCAGAGGATTAATAAACAACAAACGAAAACATCGGTATTTGTAGTAATTTACTCTCTATTATTTACAGGGTGTAACAATTCCGTCTCAAAGAAGGTACGTAAATTACTATGCCACTCTTGTCCAAGAAGGTTTAAACTACTCAGCGGTCGACGTCATTATAAGAGAGATAAGGTTGGAACCAGTACCTACTCTTTTTAATGGGACTCAAGGAAGTAAGTGATGAATTATATTTTTCAATTTTTTAGTTTTTTTTTTTTTTTTTAATTAACAATTTTTTCAAGGTCTCCAATTTGTGATCTCGCAAGGTACAGACAAAGTGTTTGTATCGGTTCCCTATGAAGTTAAAAAAGGCTGCTCAAGTATATGTATTCCCCTTGAACAGTATCGTTATGTGAAAGGTGACATTAAAATAGAATTCTTTAGTAAACAGAAAATGAGAAAAGTGAGTGGAATTGAATCTAGTGTTTGAATCGGAAACAAAAAAATTTAAAATTATAATTTTTTTTATCTTTAAGGAGAAAATGTTTCATTTTTGGTTTAATACATTTTTTGTACGGGACGAAGTCGATAGTAAATGTGGTTCAAGAGTAAGTTGTGAAGGCGAGAACGGTAACACAAACCATCATCAGAACCATCAGTTGGAAATGTTGCCTGAAAGATCTCTAAGCTGTGAGGGGCCGACAACAAATTCTCATCAGCATCACAACACAAGGTGTGTATTTCACTGATAATCAAGCTGACATTAAACCTGAATTTATTTTCTTAATCACAAATAAAATTTAAACAATTTTTATATTTCAGGGCAAGCTCTCTATTAGACTTAGAGACGGAATCTAAACTGGTGGCACTTAGGATAGATAAGTGGGACCTGGACGATGCTCATAAGGACAAAGCTAATAAATTATATCCTGCAGACTTCAGAGTAAGTTGACCGGAATTCCAAGTGGATAAAATTCCTGGGCTTTTTTTTACATATCTCTTAATTTTTTTAGGTTGTGGTGGTCATGTCCAAGATAGGTCAAGGTAATAGGGATAGCTCGTTGTGGAAAAGAGATGTCCCTAAAGTGGTAAAGAGCACACCTTCTGAATCTTCTGAGGCGTCAACGGAGTCATCGACGGATGAGGATGGATGGGAATCAGGTAGGATCATGTTTCATTTGTGTTAAAAGCATGTTTCATTGTAAAATTTTTGATAAGTATACTTAAAAACCTTTTGGAGACGGGTCTGTGTTTTTATCAGTTGAATACGGACATACCGAAGGTACAAATTTGCATGTTCATTGTCCTGCATGTATAAAACGACATTTCATAGACGATTACAATCATTTGAACACCTCAGTTTGGGGATTCGCTTTTTCCCCCCTTTTCCCCGTAAACGGAAATTTTCTTGTTCAATATCACATCAAGACAATTCGTGTGTGAATTTTGACCTGAATTATAACAACTTGAGAACGTCGATCATCAAAGAAGAAACAACCTCATGTCAAGAAAGAAGATGTTTAAATATTGTATAATTTATTTTTATTTTTTGGTTCACTCTTATTTTAGTTGTGCACTTGTAAATTTTTCAGCTTTTATTATTTTTTAACCTAAACAAAACAAAACATTGGCCCATTTCACCATTTCTAAGTATATAATTTTTAAAATAATGAAAATTATTAAATATAATACCTAACGAGGAGAAGAGGCTATGTTGGATACTGATTTCAATGAAACTTTTTTTAGTGGTACTAGGTCGAAAAATATTAGACATGTTTCTAAGGGATCTGAACAATGGACCAGGAGCAAAAAAAAAAAATAAAATAAAATAAATAAAAAATTATTGTTCTCAAAGCTGGCACTTTCTTTTGAGCTTTCTCACTCAATTTGAAGGGATTTGTTAGTACATTAAAAAAAAAAATTAGATATGTGTATTAGGGTTTGGCAAAATTAGCCCCAGGAAGCACATAATAAAATGTTGAGTGTTGTGGCTTATTCTGGTTTATTCTAAGAATATTTAGATTTCTTCATTACTGCAGTGTAAATACGTTATAAATAAAATGGCCATCTGGTTTTTGCACGCTTTTCTCATGGATATTTTCTCAATTTTATTGGGAGAGAGGATGATTGGTTTTTTTTCCAAGAGCATGTAAAATACCACAATTTTTTGCCCATAAATCATGAATAATTTGAAAATGGTCGAGAAATCAGGCAAGTGGAAGATGGCCAATTGTTAAAAATTTCCTATCGATTCCCAAGTGGGTGCTGCTCCAGGACGATTTCCTGGATCCATAGGTCAATTTGAAGATTTTGTCAAAAAAATGCAAAAACTGTCCTGAATTTTTTAATTAACCGATGAATGACTGAAGCTAGGGAATCAATTAAAAAACCGATCTTGTGCATAAAACTTTCTAAAAAATGATACCTAGCACAGGCCTGTGACTTAAAAGGCTGAGAAAATAAGCATTCCCAAAGTTTGGTAGTGCAGAAGACCACCATCTCAGTACGAAGTACATTTGTAATTTGAAATTGCTCTTAATTTTCATGTAGTGGGGATAAAGGTGATACAAGAATGCTATTTTTGGAGCGTTGTTGGCCGCGTTGACACATTGCTTAGCACTGTAAGGTAAAGTTCCTGGTTCCAATCCAGCAATCCTGTATTCGGACCCAACAAACTTAAAAATGTTCCCTTTTTTTCCCCAAAAAACACCGGTGCCCCGAGGATTGATATATCCCCTATACTGTTGTGAACCATCTTTATAAAAAAAAAAAAAATTAAATTAAAAAAAATAAATAAATAAAAAAATTGAAAGCCTTAAAAGTAGCAATGAAGGAAGAAATTTAAATTTGTAATCCTTTTTATTAATTAACAAATTTAGAAATGGCTAAAAACTATTACCCTTTTGCAGAGACAGAATATACCATACTATTTCACATTTTATTACAAACTTTTGGGGCTAAATTTCACCACTCGCCAATGCACATGTCTAATTTTTTTTTTTTTTTTTTTATGTGCTAACATTCCTTAAAATCTCTTTCAAATTTATTGAGAAACTGTGAACAGTGGCAGTTTTGTAAGTTGCAATTTTTGGGATTTTGCACATGAAATACTTTTTTCCCGTGGGATGTCATTTTTTGACTTAGTTCACAGAAAAACAATGTTCATTGAAATCGGTGAACCCCCCCCCCCCATGTAGCCTCCCATTGTAACAAATCATTCAATCATTCAAATTCCTTCTTTCATATGGAGCTTTGCACGTGATTAGATCAATATTTTGCTTTAGTGCCTATTAAATCCCATTATTTTGGCGCTTTCAGCCATAACCGTGGATTTGCAGAATGTGACAGTTACTGTGATTTTTCATTTTTGCCTGTTTCAGCATTTTTTCATTTATTCTGAATTGAGTTGATCATATTGTTTCAAGCTTATTATACATTAAATCTGCTTGTTTAATGGAAAATATGGGGAAAATCTATAAATGTGTTATGTTGTTTGCTATGTTTTCCTCATAGAGGTTTTTGTTTTATAAGTTTGTTGTAACTACTACTGTGTTTTTAAATTACATGCACATTGAAATGATTTTTATAAATTTTATGATGCTCATTTTGCTGGTTTTAATTTGATTGTATGTCGTTAAAATTAATGTCTTAAAATTGTAACAGCAGTTACAACAACAATCATTGTGGTGTAACATACCGTTTTACAGTACTTTTCAAATATAGTTTATTATTCTCTAATTTATTCTGACGAAAGGCTTTAAACCCATTCTTCTAACGACATTTGCGAAAATAATTTCAATGAATTTTCTCTTAATCTTAAAAAATATTTTCCCAAATTCAATAATGTGTGCATTAAATGAACTTTCAAGCCTTGTACTCAAGTTCAATGAGCATAAAACAGCATCAAAAGAGAGGGGAAATTAAGAAAAACTAAAACAGAATCACCTGTAATAACAGCTTAAAATAATCAATCAATGCTTTGGATGCATGAAAGACGATTTGCAGATTTGCACATTTGTTGTGTGCAAAGCAGAACCATCCAAATATCAGCCAATTAGAAAATGCTGTGACAAAATATTATAAGCTGGGGCAATTAATTTTAATGTACATACTGATTTCTGATTTATATATGCTCAAACATGCGCATGCTTGCACAGGGTTGAGCTTTTCACTTCTTGCAGTCCACCAGCTTTTATTATTTATAATAAATTACTGGCAGGACTTGACGACTGACCTGACAGGAACCGAGGACTGCCTTATTGTTGGCAGTCCAGGGCAACTAAAATTTGAAGGGGCGCAGCTAGCCAGAACTCTGAAGATGCGAGTTGATGACTCCTAAATTCAGTTTTGACAAACAATTTCTAATCAAATACCATGTAAAGCTGACTGGGAGAAGGAATTTTTAAAAATTAATATTGTTGATTTTTTAACCAGTTTATGCAGACCATATCTGGTTTTACAAGCAACTTCAAAACTAATACAGGTCAGGCGCTGGCATGTGTGGAAATAAACCAAGGACTAGAATTCGTATAAGCCTTGGACGTTATACTACTGTCTTTCAAGTGGAAACTGCTAAGAACTATTTTGGTTGAGATTTCTAATCCTGGTATAGGAAAAGCCACCGTCTGAAGAAGACAAATGGGAACCCCTGAAAAAGCTTTGGGGCCTGTTCAAAAGCCTTATGCTTAACGAGGAGCTCTAGATAAAAACTGGAGATGCCCAACAGACTATTAGGGATCGTGATTTGGTGGTCCTAATGAGGCCGGCTCCAATATAATCTACTCTGATCTTGGGTATTAGGGTTCTAGATATTTCTCCATTACCCTACTAATTTAATTGAGGGTTGGTGGGGTACTCAATATTCCGCCATCGGCCTTCTCGCACTACACATTCATGGAAATAAATACATTCACTTTCAACACACCTAGGAGGACCTAAATACTTGCTGCTGTGTCCAAGCACAATTTTTATATTTTTATTTTGTACACGTTCACTATATGGAACCAAGTAATTTCACTCAACTACGAGTGGCATATTGAGCAACCTTTTTTTTTGTTTGTGTTTAACATGCTAGATACATAATGATAAAAGTGTCCACGTGTCAACCTTGCATGGCCTTTATTTATTCAAGTGAATGAATATGTACATGCATATTTAATTTGTTTGTACTTCAATTTAAACAATTCTTGCATTTCTTGATATGTTTGTGTATTTATTTTTTATTCCATATTTGTCTATATATTTTCGCATTACATATTACATTTTAAAATTAATATTTTCCATTTTTAGCCATTTAATCTTTTCCTGGCTGTAGTGCTCTTTTTCTTCCCAGGAAGAACATTATAATGACGTTTTGGCGTATTAAAAAAAAAAAAAAAAAATTAAAACAAAAATTTCAACAATTTCTTGGCTTTTTTTTTAAATTGCATAAACTTGAAATAATTACATATTGCTGATGTGAAACTACGTCTTGTGAAAACCATGCGGCTTTGTTTGACCTTTGACAATTCCAGTGTCTTCACATCCCACTTTTTTTTTTTTTTCATGATATTTATTTAATAAATATTGCATGAATAAAGCAACAAGTACAATCTAGTACTCTTATTAAATACATTTGTTGTAACAAAAAGACAACCCATTTCAGTTTTAAGAAATCTGCCAGGAAAAAGTATTTTATACATGCTTGACATGTTTTCTGTGATCATTTAATTTTAAATTACCCTTTTTTTTTTTAAACTTGTAACAGTATTTATATATTTTGGCATAAAGAACATGCAGACCATTATTTTAAATTTAATATAAAAAAGCATTGTGCCCTCATATGTATGCATGTTTGAGCAAACAGCAAAGAAAAATATACCTTTGTATACCTTAACAATAAACAGAATGATTAAATAAAATATAAATTAATGCCTAGTTTATACTAAGAGTAAACAATTAATTTATTTTTCAACAAATATATTTTTTTTAATCCCAAAAACCTTGTAAAATTTAATCTACAAGGAAATCTAAACGGGAAAATTAATTTATTCACCAGATTGTTAAGAAATGTGCTTGCCCTGACTCAGCCCATTCGTTATCATTTTTATCATACCATTTCATGTTTTATTATTATTATTAATTTTTAAGGGCGTTTTATCGGCTAAGGTCATTTCACGCAATTATTGATTTAGTTTTGATTTAAGTCATAGTTAGCTAGCTTTTGGCAGTGTGTGTAAATTAGTAGTGGTAATGTTTAGTTGAAGGTGAGGTGGGGAGGTACAGCCTTTTAACCGATTCGGAGACTCTGCTAACAGAGCGGCTCTTTCCTTCCTGATTCGACCGTGGTGATTTTTTGGTAAGATTTCCATTTAGGAAAAAAACAATCGTATTACCCATGCGCCTTTGTCCTTCGCACCGCCTTTTATTTTGTGTGTGTGTTTTTTTGTATTGTCATACCAAGATAACAAGATGTTTTAAGCATGTTTTTGTATGTATACATATTTTTTTCTTTTTTTGCTTAATTTCATTTTAAGCTTGTGAACACGTAAAAACGATTTTCTTTTTAAATCTAATACTATTATTAAAATAAACCTTAATCTCTTACATTATCTAGTATAAAAAAATTTAAAAATTGTAAATTTTCTTTATCAGTTGGTTTCTATTTCATCTCCAGAGAAATTTATTGTTTATTTAACTTGCTCTGTAGCTATTTGTTTAGTTGATTAATATTATTTTAGTTTTAATGCTCAGACAATTTTTGCTAAGATCTTTTTAGTTAGTAATGTTAAAAATTTATTGTTGTATAAAACTGGATTTCAACTATTTTACATTTTACCGTAGCTGTTATTTGGTATTGAATTAAACGACAATGTCTTCACTCAAAGATAACTTAATGGCTTTAATAAATCTTAAAAACTTTTATATTTGAATTAAATTTGACTAAATGATGTCTCCAAAGAGAACATTCATTAGCACAGCCCATGATTTTCTGATTTTATTAGAACTTCTCCGTTACACGCGTATCTTGTACTATTTATAGTCCCCAATTAAAAATTATTTTAGAGAGAGAACTTCCTATTTCAATCCCACCTTTTGAATTTTCCCTTCTTTTTTGCCATTTTTTCAGATGTCGTGTAATCGGATTGGATTCTCGACGACGAATGAAATGGCCATGGAAAGCTTTTGTGGAGAATACTTCATTTTAAATCATTAAATTCACTAGTGTGAATCAAATCCAATACGATTACATGACATTTGAAAAATGGCAAAAAGGAGGGAAACTCATTATGGGGGGGGGGTCGAGATGAGAAGTTGGTGTCTGGGTGGTAGAGCAGCGGTGTATTTAGCCGAAGGTCGTAAGTTCGAATCCCGCTTGTGCCATTGACGTTTCTATCTCTACTAAAATCCTTAATTAATTGTAATTGTTTCTTACATTACACTTCAATTAATGATTAAAGTTGAGGTGTGATTTTTAATATCGAAATCAAAAATAATTAAAAGTAGCCAAATTGGAGCAATTAAGTTCAAAATGTACTTTTTAAAATTTTAAACTTTAAATCAAAAGTATAAGAACGTGAACATGATGACAAATACCAAATTTCCCCATTTTATATTAATAGTTTCATTTTTATTTTTATTCATATTAAATTGCTTGGTTGGTATCTCTGTCAAATGACACAGCACGTTGAAATTGGCAAAATGTTGAAAAGCGTCTGACAGACCAACCCCGCAAGGATAGGCAGATCAGGATGATCAATTACCTACCACCTTGCAGACCATATGAAGAAATCTCACGATTATTTTATAGCGACAATAAATAACATGTACTTAGATATGATTTAATAGTTTTTTCACATTCAGCTTGTCAAATTCATTAGAAATTGTAAAAATTTGTTTTTAGCACGTTGACTGCGGAAGAACCGAAATGGCGATGTGTCGCACCATTTGTCATTGTTGTGGTTGACACTCTGTATAAGGCCTGCAATTTTTACTTTTTAAACTCTCACTCAACTTCACCTGCTACACAATTTCATTTGAAATTCCTAAAGCTGCCTCATAAAAGGCAAAAATGTCACTGACTACAGTCATTTCAATTTTTTTTTTTTTTTTTCAATTGGAAGTGAATTTTTTTACTTATTCCATGAAAATCACATGACTTGCTTTTCTTTATGTGTGCTTGCTTGTTTTAATTATTTACATATTTTGTATGATTGCATAAAATAAAGGAAAAAGTATTCTAGAAAATAATTATTCAGAAATCGTGAGATGCGGTCTGGTGTGACGAAGATTTTAGAAAAACATTTTCTTTATTTTATAAAAATGATCTCAATAAAGATTGAAACGTTGGCACAATAAAGAAAATGTTTTTGGAAAACCTACATCACACCAGACTGCTGCGTATCACGATTTCCAAATAATCATCGACTAACGATCACTAATCATCACCACACATTATTCTAGAAAGTTGAAACCACTTCAATTGGAGTATACACCAAAATTGAATCAATGTTCTTTGGGTTTCTTTCTTCATTTACTTAGTGATGTGGGAGACACAACTGTTGTGTGACATAATTTATGTTATTTAGATGAACAAAATTTTTAAAAAATAATTTATTTTTATCATATCATTATTTTTAACTACCAGAGAGCCATTTTATGTGATAGTTGAGTTCCGCTGTGGCCAACTGAAACGACAAAGCATACGCCGTAGTCAATGTGTTAAATAGACAAATATTTGCAGCAGTAGGTTTAAAAGTTTTATTTCAATTTTTAAATCCCCGCTTTTTTCTTTAATTATGTAGATTTCTGTTAACTGTAGATAATATTTAATTCTCACTTTAATGTAGAAGGCTTTTTAAGTTACATCAAAATTTTTATACATTGGTGGTCGTTGATCAATAATTCCGGATGATCTCCATTGCATGGCTTTTCATGTTTTTTCCCCCTGTTTTAAATGTCTTTTTTGTACATTTTGTACATACATAAAAATACACATATAACAAAAATGAATCAGCTTATCTGTTAACAATTGTCAAAAGCGACTAATATAAAACCATTAAGTGTGATTTTGAAATAAATAATTGGAGAGAAATGAAAGTTTCGTTGTTGGGGTTTCAGGTTGACCGGGCTTGGAGACAAAGAAGAGCTGCTATGCGATTTGATGAAAATATGTACTATATTATTAATTTGTTTCTTCGTTAAGCCATGTTGTCCATTATTGATCGAGGATTGTGGTGTGAAAGTGATAAAAATGGGAATGGGTGACTCTAAATGAAAAATAAGAAATAAACAAACATCCTCCAAATGACCAATAAACCATTTCCTCCTGACTATTTCAATAAGAATTTACAACTAAGAGGACTAAATTTCCACTTCATGATTAATAGAAATGATGAAGCATGAAGGTGGGGTGAGTATATGTAGATTCACTTCTTGTAAATTATGGTTCTACTCGCAGATTTGTTCTTTACAAAGATCTGGATTTCGAGCATTACATGCTCATCGTTTGGAAAGGAGTTACAAACACGCCACTAGTCATTAATTTGTTGCAAATTTGACAATTCATGTCGAGAGACGTAAAATTGTAATTTATTCAACCTGGTGAGTGTTTAATGCTCCAAATCTGGATCGTTGTAAAGAACAAATCTGCGAGTAAGACTGTCATTTACAAAAAGCTTCATGATTAATGTTTAATAGTTAATAAAAAGTGTAGTTTGGAAGAATCACAATTTTTTTTTTTTTTACTTAAGCCACAAAAATAATGCTCTAAATGTCTGAATATTTAGAACTTCTAGTACCTGATAAAGTGCATGATTTCTTTTTCTTTGTATATTTTTTTATACACTGGTTGCACACAAATTTGTTGTTTATATAAATTGTTCAAAATCTTTTGAATTTAATTACTTCAAATATTTTGTCAAGGACTCTTTAAAATTAAAATATAAAAAAAATTAACATGGCACAATCTTCTTAGCATATTCGTATTAGTTTGAGAAAAAATGACGAAAATTGGTGATCACATCTTTTTTTGCATAAAACTTTTACTATTTATCCGCTTATTTGTTTATATTTATTTAAAAATTTATAGTTCACTTCTCTAAACAACAAATAATGTAACTTAGTAAGTGTATATAATAAATTAAATGTGATTTTTACCAGTGTACACATTTGAGTAGCTGTAAACAAAATTTGTTTTGTTAGTTTATATAATAACAGTCATTTACGATGACTCCTCAATTTATTACTAATTTTTTGTCTTCTTGTAATAAGTTATGTTCATAGATGATTCTTTAGTGACTTAATCGATATTCTTATTTTCTTATCTTGTAGAATTTGTGATTTAGCGTACAAGAGAGCAAATGATGGTAGTGCGAAATTTAAAAAACAAAACAAAAAGGAATATTATTATTTAATTTGGAGCGTAGATGTAGTTCTAACCCTTTAAAGCATTTCCTTTTAATTTTCCAATTTATATATTTAAAAAAAAGTGTTTTTTTTTTTAAATGCTTAATATTTTCCTTTTTGTTTTATGTGGTAACCAAAAGGCTTTGAAAAAGCAAAACCAGCCAAGTGAGAAATTTTGCAGATTTTTTTTTTTTTTTTTTTTTTTTTTTTTTTTTTTTTTTTTTTTTTTGGCAGTGGCGTGTGAAAATTTTTTTCTCTCTTTGTTAATTTAAAAAGAATATAGTTCTTTCACATTTTGTATTACATACAGTTGGGTAATTTAAACTTTTGTGAATTTCACCTTTGGTTTAAGTAATCATCGTACAAGTTGTTTAAATTTGAAAATTAGGACTGTTTTTTTGTGAATTATTTCAGCTAACTGTTCAACTACACATTTTCACTACTTGCCAATCGATGTTTCACACCTGTGATGTCCCCTGTTATAATTTATTATTTATATTGTCCAGTATAGTTTCTCTTTTGAAAAAAGAAAGAAAAGTGCTACATTAAGCTTCTAGACTGTAACTTTTAAAAAATTTGTGATCTAATTATTAACAATAGATGAGTGAAGGAAAGAAACTGTTTTGTTTTGGCAAATTTCTTCTTTTTTAACGAATATATTTTGAAAAGAAAAAAAGTTCAGCTTCGACCTATTGTTTTGATAGTTCAATGACATAATTCGCAACAAGCGATTAATTAAAAAAATTCTTCTAATTTTAATGGTGGTATGCACATGAAAATTGATTTGTATATTGTTTAGTAAACAATAAAAAAAAATTGTTTATCTAAGAATATTGACCTTTGATAAACGGGCTTTATCGTTTTTACTTTTCCTTGTCTGCTTGTTATCACTGTTTTTGTCTACCTAGCATGTTTTGCCATTTTAGTTTATACACCATCTTCAGCGGTTTGCCTGTGAATTTATTGTTAAAATAACAGACCAACATCGTGAAGATAGTAAATTGTTGAAACACATCTGACTGACATTCAGCAATAGCAGGCAGACCAGGAAGGTCGGTGACGATCGAACTTAATTTCATACCACCTCGTAGACCCGACAGCAATGCTTAAATCAATAATAAGAAATGACTTTAGGCTTTCAGCAAAACTTTTTCTCCTCAACTCTCTACGAAAATAAAAATATGTGAAATGAACTAATTGAATTTAAAGAATTCAAATTGTTGATGTGTATACTACAATTGTTTTTATGAAATTTTTGATCTCTTTGTATTTTACTAACATTGTATTTTTTCTTCTTCTTTTGTACATGTCCATTTTGGAAAAGCCAAACTGATGTCTATTATTTATACTAAAAGAAAAAAGATTTTTAATATAAATATGTATATATTTTCATTATTTCGTCAGTGTTGTGTTCAAAGAAACTGAAAGAAATAATAAATAGTATTTTTTAAAATTTCAATTAGGAATTCTTTTTTCTCTCTTTAATTATGATTGATTTTTTTGCAAATATTTTTACAATTCTCACATCTATACCCTTCTTTCTTCATTTTATTTGTTTTTAGGTCTTAGACTTAATATAGCAACAAGTCAATTATCGCTTACGATCGCCAGTTTGCAGTTTATAATTGAAAACAAAGCTAGCAATATGAAAAAAAAAAAAAAAAAAAAAAAAAAAAAAAAAAAAAAAAAGCGATGGAAAGCTCAAATTTGGGAGTGAGATTTGAAAAGAAAGTGTGTATTTGTAATGTTAATACTTTGGGCTGAATGGGTGGTCACGTGTACAAACTAGATTATAATATTACAGATGTGGTATTTTGTATTATAGTCCGTAGTTATAACTGTTTTATATTAAAAAAAAAAATTATATATACAGGGTACACCCTGTATTGCAAGTAGATGCCAAAAATGTAGTTAAATCCCGCCGACCGAACGCATTTCTGTCTGAACGCATTCGAGACATATGCCTTTCTTTGTCTCAAGAAAACCACATTCGTTCAAAGCCCAATTTTCTCTTACAAATTTCTTATTTTACAAAAAAAATAATTCAAATTTGATCACATTTTTAGTAACCGTTAAATTTTCTACGGCTAATGCACTTTCCGTGTCGAGAAGTATCTTACTCACCGCAATAACTGTTCAAAACGATACGAACTACAATAAAGTTGAAATTTGATTTTAAAACATATATATAATTGAACATAAAAGTTGCAGGAACTGCCTTGCAAATCCAACTGTCAACATCTGGTCAGCACCATTCATGTACCTCTTTGAATCTCTTTATTGTTGGCTCTCATCTCTTCACATGATTCCCCCCCCCCAAAAAAAAAACTAGGGGGGGCTTAAAACAGCATATATCTCGAACGACGTTGAGATAGAAATTTGTGGTTGGCAGCCTTTAACTACATTTTTGATCTAGTTTCACCGCCTTGAGTATTGTCATCTACTTGCAATGCACCCTATATATGTATGAAATTTGTACATGTACATATATTATATATATAATTAATTAAAATACAAATAACTTTAATATGTGTAGTTTATTTTTGTCACTACGAAATTTATAAGAAAAGAAAGCAAAATCTTCTATATAAACTTTTTTTCTATTACTTTTTTTAAAAATATATGATGGTCTGAAACTGTTTCTAAAAACAAATTAATGCCAGGTTTTAAATTTAAAGAAATGGTTAATAAATTTTTAAAAAAAACTCATCCTATTTAAAAGTTTTAAAACATTTGATTGTAACAAGATAAATTTTCATAATTGTAACTTCATTGTGACTAATGCAGTACAGATACCTTGTTTTCCATGTGTAGTTTGAATTTCAACCCTGTACCCGAATTTCCGTATTACTTTCGATATCCTTTGCAGACAGACTGGACGGAAATGGCAACCACTTGCCTGACATCTCGTTTTTCACGATGACAACAGAAAAACCATTGGAGTGACTGTCATCGTTAAACGTGTTTTATTATCAGAAATATTAACGAGAAAATGTCATGGCATAATTTTCATAAGAAAAACAGAGAGTATCCAAATTTATCATAATCAAAATTTGTTTTTATAATGGGTTGATTGTCTCTGTTCATCTGGTTTGCCTGCACCGCTTTTATTTCAGGCATATGTAACTCTGAGGATACATATTTTTTCATAATGGTTCATTTTTAACCGTTAAACCTGCTGTTTTAATGGGCATTTAATATTGACAACATTCAATATTTAAATTTATAATTAATTGTGCATCTTATTTTAGCCTGTGGTCGTGCATGAACCATGCATTAATTAAATTGTGAATTATTTGTGGCAATGGAAGTGAACAATTTATCGGTAAAAATTTTGTAAGTTAATGGATTTTATTACGTAACTTTTTTGTTGATAAAACATCAGTTTTCTGCGCCCAAGACAATGATTCAGTTTTTTTTTATTTTCTTGTTTCTGTTGGAACTGTGGCTATCATTTACAAATAAAATAAAATGAACAATTCGTTTCTCAGTTGTTGATTTCTGAATTTTATGGTTGTCATAATAAATAAATCTCCAAACGTTTTCAACCGTCCTCATTAGAATGATTACTACCTACGCATTTCTGAGCTAATCCGGTTTCTCCTCTTCAAGTGTCAGAAGTTTTTTCTTTTTCTAAAAAAAAAAAAAATAAATAAATGAAATAAATAAAATAATCATACTTGTAATGTTTCTTATAAATTTCCAGGAGCATTGAAGAGTAGTTGAATTGAGCACAGTAATCAAACTATGAAGGAAGGTTGAAAAATATTGATTTTTTAAAAGTTTATTATAACAACCCTAAAATTATTTAAACATACAACAAGGAAAGGCCACACCAGCCTGCCATCTAAAAAGCTATTGTAGTTCACTTCAAAAAAAAAACTGCAGCTTTATTTTTATAGTGTATTGCGTGATGATTTGTTTTATTTTATTTTTTTGTCGTAAATGCAAAATATTTCTGAGCAAGAACAAACACCAATAACTATTAGCATGAACCAAAATTTATTCACCAAAATACTATTACAATTTAGTTTAAACTTATTTTCAGATTTCATAAATACAATCTTGGTGTTTTTGTTCACTAAGTATGTTTACCATGAGCTTGTTCTATTTTTTATTTTTGGTAGTTAACTATTTTTGTGTATTTTATAACACACACACACGCATGTTTTTTTTTTTTTTTTTTTTTTTTTAGACAAGTTTAATATTTTCAACTTGCTTCCCACCTAACAAACACTAATAATTTAGAAATTTACAGCATTACGATTAACAAGGAAAATTTTCTAAAAGTGAAAGTCCAAATTGATGAATCGTTGTTTCAGGAGAATCAACATACCTGTGACTTGTGGTGTTCAATGGCAGTGCTGTTTAAATTGGAAAAAAAAAAGCAGTAGAACCTTGCTTTTGTACGCGACCGAGCCATGCAGCAGACTCAGCGGAGAAAGAAAAAATCCAGGGCGTATAAGTTACACGCGGTTTTAACGTGCACTTCACTTCTCAAAACTTACAAAAGCACTAAGGTTTCGGAAATCGTAGGTTTTAAGTAATAAAAAGTTAAATACTTTGTTCGCTGCCTCCTGTGAGATGTTTCTATGTATTTAAAACAAAAATTTGAATTTTAAAATTGTCTAGTATTTTTCTATTTATAGATTTAACCTTATTTATTGTAAAGTGAAATGAATTTTATTATAAAATAAATTATAAGAAAAAAATCGTGCAGAGGTTCTACTGTAGGGTTAATACTTTTTTCTTTTTAGATCTGTGATTAAAAGGATTTTCCTTTCAGAGCTACTTCTGAACTACCTTTTTACAAGTAAACTATAATAATTGTGTTTTAAATTTAAGGTAGGTTAATGTTTGCAATCCTTAGTACAAAAACCAGTTTAATTTTTACTATAACTGTATTTATAAGTTTAGCATGTTAAAACAACATAAAAGATTATAATATTAGTACTTTTAAAATTTCTATATTTTTTAAGTAAGTATTAAGTGCAATGGAAGATCCATTTTGCTTTGCTGTACTTTGTTGAAATTGATATCTAAGAGTTAACTCTGTTCAAAATGTCCTACGGCGAACAATGGATGTAATTTTTTTTTTTTTTTTAAGAGATGTGAAAATGAAAAAGTAGAAAAACATGGAAATTTATGTATTATTAAAAAAATTAATAATTTAATCGATGTACAATCCTAATGTTAATCGTACAAATGCTAATTTTCCACTTGCCAAGATTAGGTGGTATAATTTAATAAAAATAAAAATCTTGTTATTTTTTTATATTGTAATTATAAATTGTATGACATTTTTATTTGATCTCAAAACAGTTTTCGCTCTTTTTTTTAATATCTTTTTTAAAATCCTTTTACATTATCCTAAATTATTAATCCATACATCTTTAACCGTCAGAATGATGGGCCATATTAATTATTTCAATTAATAATTATTTTTTTATCTAAGGTCTTGGTTGAGATGAAAGTGTCATTAGTGGGATTTGCATCCACGACCTTCGTCTCAATACTTTAGTTTTAACCATTTGTGCTATTGTGACTATCGAGTGGTTGAAGCAGCGGTGGCGTATTGAGCCAAAGGTCGTGAATTTGAATCCCGCTCAAGACACTAACTTTTTCATCTCGACCAAGACCTCAGATCAAAAGAAATAATTAGTTGAAATTATCCTTTATGTTGATTGCATCACTTTATTCTTGAGTGTATCGTCCAAGCAATCCCACTTGACAAAACCCTCCATTCTGATTTTTATTTTGTTAAGTATCAAATTGCTCTTACTCCTTTTATGTGCACCAATTCCGTTCAAAATTTGACAGTACATTATTGATACTGTATCTTTCGACGAAAGTAAAAGGAGATTAAAAAAAAAAGATTCCTAAAAGTCCTGTGAATGTAAACAAAACAAAACTAAAACTAACAACATTGGACAGACAAGAAAAAACAGAAACAATAGGGTCGAGGGTTTGGAAGGAAAGGGGCGAGGGGTATAGACAGTAGAGCATCCCTAATGGGATATGGACAAATGGTTTTCCATAAACAGTAATGTTGCAAAGGTTGACAGAAAGGTCAGATGTACACTAAAAGACTTTAGTTGAGATTAAAAAACAGTCAGGGTCACGAGTGGAATTCAAAACCACGACCTTTTGCTAGATACACCGCGACTCGATTACTTGAGCTATCATGACCTTCACCCACTCAGACACTTAACTTCCATCTCAACCCCCCCCCCTTTAGTGAATATGTACTTAATTTTAACTTATTAAATTCACTAATTTTCATGGTCCGCTTGGCCAATTAATATATCTTTCAAGCTCTCCGTGGCCATTTCATTTGTTATCGAGAATCAAATAGATTTCACATTTGACAAAGGGCAAATAGTAGGGAAAATTCAAAAGATGAGGTTACGATGGAAAGTTGATGTCTGAGTCGAAGTCACGATAGCTCAAATGGAAGATTAGCGGCAGAAGATCCTGGGTTCGAATCCTGCTCGTGACACTGACTTTTTTATCTCAACTAAAATCCTAAATTAATTGAAAGATATTTATTATTCAAGTGGACTACTAAAATTAGTGAATTTACTTAATAGATGATTGAGAAAAGTGCATTGATAAGGAAGGGTGAGGGAGGTCTCCGAGGCGTCTGCTATTTGATTACACCTCAGCCCAATAGGTACTATGAATGTTTAGCTGGGGATCCTTAAAGGCAAAAATCATGAGAACAAGATAACTAGGCCCTAGGGAGATGAGATATTTTGTCACAAGTCCTGAAAAGACTAATGGGGAATAAATTGTTGTCCTATTACTTTCAGGGTATTTGAGCCATGTTTGTCATGAGACATTATTTTTTAAGATTTTTTTTCTTTTTTGATGGGGTCGTGGGTGAACCTTGTAATTTGGGCATAAACAATCATTTTGTCTGGCTATACTTGCTGTTTTGATAAGTCCGACACGCTTCTGCATGGTCACCAGACCTATCAGTGAAGAAGATATATCAAAATTATTGTTTAAAATTTCATAATTTGAGAACACTTTTTATTTTTAAGAATTTGATAGATTCCAAATAAGGTAGTGTGTAGAAAGTAGAGAATTGGAGAAATATTTATTAAAATCTTTATTTAAAAACAAAGAAAAACTCATGACAATGACTTTACATTTTTTAAATACATTTGAAAATATATACACCATTAATATACAGTAGTTCAATTCAATAAATTTGTACTGACAGGTATTTCCTCGATGATCGCTATCTTTGCCTTGGCCTCGTTCTTGGATAATTGGCTCTCTGTTTTCCGAGCTTAGGAGGTGGGGACTTAGGCCTAAGGGCTTCAATCCTCTCGGTACAGCCCGTTGTGAGTGTTGAAAGGGTAAAGTAGCTTGAGTAAACCTCCCAGTTGAAATTGCTGTTCGTCAAATCTGGGCCTAAAGTGAGCCAACCCGGTCGGATAGTGCTGTCTCTTCCAAAAATGTGCAGCCTGTAATTTAATATAAAAACATTCAATCTAATAAGTGGTGCAAATATTGATAAAATTTACCTCCTCCTGCCGAGACAGAAATGTTCGATGATATGAAAGATTTCTACAGGCTTTTCTAAAGAGCCATACTCAGGTTCTTCACTTATGATCAAATCGATATCAACGTTTGCATGGATATAGTCACCATCTGTTGAACGCCGCACGGTCCCTTTAATACCCATCAAACAGTGTTCCTACAAATAAAATTATAATGATTGATGTAAACAATTAATTAATGGTGTTACCTTGGTTCTTTGGAAGATAGCCTTGGGCTCCAGGTTTTTGCTGTGGCCTGGGTTGTTGATGTTTGTCCGAATCCATGAGATATCCTCACACCGACGAAAACCCCACTTTCGGAGACAGGCCCTACCCATGTCTAAACCTTCTGATGAACCACACCAAAGAAAAACGAATGATCTAGATGCCGCAACTTCTCCTATATCCAACTCCATAACCTTAAAATAAAACAAAATACAGTCCTTATTCTGTGACATATTTATTTGAGATCTACCAATGTAGTTTCATAAGGACATTCTATCTTTGATGGTTTATATGAATGCTTAAATGCATCTGACAGATCAAAACCAGCAAGGGTAGGCAGACCAAGTTGACCAAAGACAACCATACTATATTACCTGTTCCCAGCTCCAGAGTTTTGTATTTGTGACTCCCATCGTCCTCTGGTATTCTTCTAAAGGAGGTTCTACAAGTATCACATCAAATTTCACATTCAAGTCTTTCATGCTAAATGTTTCAAGGTCGCATTTTAAAAACATTGGAGGCGTTGCAGTTTGAGCGATGAGATCATCCTAAAAACCACTCAGTCCAATCTATGCCAGTTTAACAATTAATAGCATTACCTTTAATTTTATTAATTCCCTTAGCTTGGGATATTCTTCAAACCTATCAGCGAGACCGACATCCCTGATGAAGTTTTGAGGGCGTTGCCCAGTGTCGACAAAGTGTTGGCAATAGTCATTATGAGGGTTTGACGATTGTGTTCCCTAAAATCGTATTGATCAGCATCAAAGCAATGCATTAATTTAAAATGCAACATTACTTTGAGGAAGGTTGAAGAGTCTTTGTAAACAACACCATCGCTCTCTTCTTCCTTCTCCTTAGCCTGGTCAATTGGTGTAGGGGCTGCTTTGACTTTCTTCTTTGGCGGTTCTTCCACAGACGTCCCAAGAGCCTGTCTCAACTCGGCAGCGTTTGAAACACCGAACTTAAAACATCAAATAAAAGAAATTGCTTCATTAAATCTATAGTGATATTAGAATATTCTTAAAAGTACAAACTGGTCAAAAAAATATTCTAATGATTAATACGAGGTCATTGGGAGGGATATATTTGTTGCTGCCAACCACATCTCTTTGACACCACCTAAGCCTTCTTAGGCCAACCTGATGAACCACCGGAGTGTAAAGGGTGATGGAAGAATATCAGTAATATGGAGTACTCATTCCACATGTAAATAGGAGGGAACGTATTTAAGAATGAATGAGATTGTGAAAGGGTTTGGGTCTAGAAACTGCAGAATTGACCTAGCTGTTGATAGCACCTAATGCCCCACCTCAGTGGCTGGACAGATAAGACTGAGGCCTGCCTTAGACTGCCAACACCTGGGAAGGGTGATTCTCACGTCTGCTAGCAATGTACAGTAAATAAAATAGCAAAAGCTAGAATTGGTGAATTGGCTCTCAGCGATTTGTATGTAAGTATGTACATGTGTCATTTTGAGCCTTTAAAAATCCAAAATCAAAACATTATGGACTTTTTTTTCAGACATTTTATGGGTCCAAATGTCTAAGTCAAAGAATCAGTCTCGCAAGGCAATCCAAAATTCTACTATCATAGTCTTTATTCTTTAATATATATGAAAAGTTTACAAATCGGAAAAAATATGTATTACTAAATATGAAAGACATTCCTCATAGTTTAAAACCATCTGAGGGTGTCTAGCACATAAACTTAAATAACTGAATCTCTCTTCTGAGTATTTATTATTAGTATTTACAAAATGAATATTTACTTTCTTCAAAAATTTCCATAATGTGATAATAAAACATAATTGAATGACAGTAAATATAACACTTATTTACGATTACTTATAATGCACATAACTTAATCAATAAAATAAAACAAAATGTAGTAAATGGGAATAACAAAAGTAAATAATAATTAATTAATCTTTATATAAAGTATTGGTCGGGAGTAAATAATAATAAAGTACATATAGTAAAAGAGACAATAGTAAAAAATTAAATTAATTATACTTTTTATCTAAGGCCTTGATCGAGATGAAAAAGCTAGTGTCATGAATGGGATTTGAACCCATGACCTTCAGCTCAATATGTTGCTGCTCTAACAGCTTGAGCTATTGTAACTTTTATCCACTCAGACACCAAGGAACAGTCACTAGCATTTTCATCTCAACCAAAATGTTAGTTAAAAAGGATAATTAATTAAAATAATTAATATGATCAAGTATGACTACTAAATACATATTATGGATTAATAAATAATATTTTACAATAGAATACAATAAATTAAAGGAGGTTAGGTAAAAAAAACAAAGGTCAGTGATATTATTAGAACAAATGTGGCCGGTAAGAACAGATACATCGCTAGAAATTATAAATGAAGGGGTGAGTGTGGAGTTCAATCCTTTGTACATTAATGTGAGTAGGAACCATCTTTTTTTAAAAAGGACATACATTGCTACGTTCAGATTCAACTCACCCCCCCCCCAATGGTTCTTTACAACGCTTGCAAAATACCTAAGTTGAGGATAAGCTTTATATCTACTCAAGGAAATCCGCAAAGATTAAAAGATTCCACCCTCATCAAGTGCCTCAGATTCTGGTTCTAAGAGAATAAATGCCCTTAAAGAAATGGACCCACACAGACCAATCCTCACCATTAATATACTTTAACAAAACCTTACTAGACAAGGCTGTGACAAAGGTTCTCTACCAAAATATTGTTGCCTCAGCAGGCCATGCTGGGAAAGTGGTCAAGAAATACACTCTATACCAATACAAAGTATACAGTTAATATCATGCTGTTTGTAATTTAAGTTAAACAATTAAAACAGATCCCCTCGACACTTAATTATCCACCGCATATTATTAAATGTTTATTAAATAATTTACCGATTTGAACAGAAGCTCTCTACAGAGTAGGATATCTGAATTGCACATGTTTGTGGGCTGTGCAATGTTTTCTGTTTTTATTGCCACAAATGGAAACCACCCATCCACAGTTCAACTCTGTTGCCAATGTTGTTCAGGTCTAAGTTAGTTAAACTGCATGAGTTTTTTTCTCGGGTAGGGATAAAATTCTGATCATGTAATTGAAGTTTTATAGTGTAGAGAAAATTGGTAGGAGACCTGTCTCAACATAAAGCTTCCTTGTCCTTCCCAATCCTCCAAGCTGTGAGGTCTGCTGGGGCCTCCTGAAGAAAAACCATAAAAGCTCCTCTACCTGTCCAAACATCTCTCCTCCCCAAACCTAAATGACATAGCATAAAACAGACCTGCTGACTATGTTAAATATTTTTGCTTTGTGAAGTGTGCAATATCGCTAAGAGGCCTCTAGATAGAATTTAGTCCATCCGTAACATATTCATTGAGAGTACCAGCGTGAGTCAGATTCCCCAGTTCATTAATGAACACAAGTACTCATTCATCACATATCTCATCACTTTCAACATACCAATGTGAAGTAAAAAGTAAAGTGATTTTTATCGTACAGGAGGGCTTAATATGGTTAGGGATGGTCAAATCATTGAGATATTTGTGCATATTGTAAAGTGCATCACTGTGGATTTTTTCTTACCACTGGTACTACTTTTAACAAAAACGTGTACCATATCGACTATATGAGGAATGACTACTGTTGTATATTGAAGAAGTGTTATGATGATGCAGAAAACGGGATAATGAAGGCAAAATATGATCAGTACAAATCAAATATGTTGTAGCAGATGTTTCAAAAGATTATTCTCCTTTCGTATAAAATTTTATGGAATAACATAAACATCTTCCAGTTTTAAAACAAAGCTTGATAACACAATTGGCTCGTAGTGAAGCTCTTTGAAAATTGCTAGGTTTGTAAAAGCTCATAGAAAATTAAAACTTCACGATTTTACTTGATTATATTTAATGCCAGCTTACGGTCTGGGCGAGGAGCAGCTTTCTCCGTTGCGACCGCTCTTTCAGCTCCTTGAGCGTGCTGCTCATTTTGTCGGGCGGCTGTCGCGACGGCGTCTCGCCCTCGGGGTCGGAAAACGGGGAGGTTGCAACGGTGTTGGCGCGGTCGCGAGACGCCAGGTAACCTTGAAGGAAAAAACCTGTGACGTTTCATGACGAGAAATTTGGATAACCTTCCGTCGGCAGGGACCCATTTATTGAGAGACCCAAATCTCTCCACTAAAAAAAAAAGTATTTTCAGTATATTTCCCAGTATTTTCACCTCTGACCAAGAATCACATCTGTTAATGCTAGTATACTAAGCCGGGTCTTTCAACTTGTAGACCAGGTTTATATTTGGCTAAGCATCAGTCTTGAGTTAGCATTGGTGCAACGTTTCTTGTGCCGTGCAACAAATTGGATTTAAAATTGCCACTTTTTTTTACTCAAAACTTTATTGTTCTCTCGATTAAAAGAGGTTTTTAAATTTTTTTACAAGATCACCCACAGGTTAATAGTGAGATTAATAACTTTGCAATATGCAAAGAGCCCAAGATGAGTCAGTGAGTTATCGCACGTAAGTTTGAGTGTGTTTAAACAAGCAAATATAGAGAAGGTATAAAAATATTTAATTATTATTATTAACTTATTACTGCCGCCAAAGTTAGGCTCCAGAAGCTCCCAACAGCTAAGTCATTTTAGCCTTCAGCAGCGTTTAAACCACTACTATTAATGTGATAGTGAAGTACTCGACACTCCTCCGTTAACCTTTACACAGACTGTATAATTAATTTAATTGAGAGCAATGGCATACTCAATTTCCACCATCGGCCCTCTTCCACTGCATATTCACTCTAACAAATGCAAAAGATAACACAAACCGAGATATCTATCTACTAGTACCAGGATATAATAAGACAGTTCTGTTTCTTCAAAAATCGGAACAGAGGATCAAAATAATCGCCGCCGTGTTCGAGTAAAATTCACAAATCAGGTGGCATTTTTACCCGATCTCTAAACGGAGCCAAACCCTTAACTGGGGCACATCGCGAAATCCTTCTCTATATGCCGGTCACTTTCGCAGGCTTTGGCCAAAAAATAAGTGACCGCGTGTCATCCTAGTATGGACCGATTATTCGGAAATCGTGAGATGCGATCTGATGTGATGTAGGTTTAAAAAAGTATTTTCTATATCGTGCCAACGTTTCGATCTTTATTGAGATCATCTGTGGCACTCTCAACACGACACGCAACAATGACACAATTACATAAGGCAAACACTTTGAGTCCT
Source organism: Cimex hemipterus (assembly GCA_039619505.1). Taxonomy (NCBI): domain Eukaryota; kingdom Metazoa; phylum Arthropoda; class Insecta; order Hemiptera; family Cimicidae; genus Cimex; species Cimex hemipterus. The sequence goes on along the minus strand of CM077103.1, from coordinate 26,279,292 downwards.
GAAGATGATCTCAATAAAGATCGAACGTTGGCACGATAATAATAAATATTGATAATGATAAATATTAAAATATTAATAAAGATAATGATTAATATTAATAAAGATAGTGATAAATATTTTTTTGAAACTTACGTCACACCAGGCCGCATCGCACGATTTCCGAATAATCATAGGCTAACAGTCACAATTACCACACATTTCTAGTATGAACTATTATTAGTGGATCTAGTATGATCGCTCTTTTTTTATTCAGATCCTCCTAGGGTCATCCTATTGACCGTGCTCTTGACACGGGAAAGCTTCTATTACAATCTTTTAATCATTATTATTGTAATTATTATTTATATATCCTATCAATTAAAACACATGAATAATTTATTTGTTAAAAATAAATTGTGAATTCGCGCAGAATTGACACAGTATAAAATTATATGATGGTTATAAGAGGCAGAGGAGAAAAATGCAAATCCTTTACCAACGACTAATTTAAAAACGTCAAAGCTGTATTTAATCTTTTACAATAAATTTTATTTTTATACAAATAAAGATATTATATCCGTTCTAATTACTACCAGCCTTCAATATTATCATTTTGTAGCAAACATCAGGCGTAAAGTCAAATTCTTTAAATAAACGCAGACGAATTTTCTCATCAGATAAAAATAACGGGGAAAGAATAAAATCGAACGATAGGAAATATAGTTTTGTGCAAGTGAAATTTGAAATTTAATTTATTTTTTAATTGTTAGTTCATTTCATTCGAGGTATGTGAAAATTTCATAATTGTGTAGGTCATATACCATTATTAAAACTGACTGTAAATCAAAACTCCAGATTGGATGTTCAAAAATTAAGTCTCCAAGGATTCGATATCTATTGTTTGTTATGTTTTTTTTTTCATTTTTAAACTGGCCAATCTGAACATCAGAGAATGGCAAAAATGGGATTATCCCGCATTATCTCTCGAACGGATAAACACTTTGGATCGCCCGAGTGGCCCGTACGAAAAGCACGACGACGGAAAGCCTTTCGCCGGGGAAGTTTTAAGGTAAAGGGGGTTGAACTTTGGGCATTGTCTTTCGTCTGTATTTCTCCAGTTTCTACCGAAGCCAAAACTATGAGCATCCGGGGCGAGGCCATGTCCGAGACAAATTCCGACTGCACGGCAGGCCGGGAAAGCTCGATCGGCAGCAGGGAAGACTTACAGGAAATAATGACCAATCTGGGGATACCTTCCGTCGACTTACTCGCCCAGGACAGGTTCAGAGTGGACAGGAAACTCTTGGAAAATCTCCTATTTGGTAAGAGTTTCAATTCGTGCTCCTCCAATGAGGACACAAATCTAAACTAACTTCAAATCCGAACGAATCATTTCTTTATTATTGATCTTGAAAGCTCCATCGATCAGGAAATTTGTTACTAGATTCAGAATGTCTAATAAGGCTAGATAAATCTAGCCTCGCGGAGTATAAAAATGGCGAATCTAGCTGGACACAAATCGGCCCATTTCATACCCAAAAGTCCTCTCAAATAATATTTTTTCAAAATTTTCATTCAATTCGGATAATAATTACAGATCCCTAGAGCTTCTAATATTATTGTTGTTACAACTATTAAATATTTTAATATTATTTTGTGGTTTTTCGCTAGTCTAGCCTATTTTGCCATTTTGCTATGAAAACGTGGGTATAGATGATTAATTCAAAACAAATTCGACATTTTTTTCTTTCTTCCTTTTATTTCATAACTTTAAAAAACCATTTAAAATATTTAATTTCTTATAAAATATAAGCTTATTCACAATGTAATACTAAAGTCTTTCTGTTCATCTGGTCAAAGTTCAGTCAGACCCATGCTGTAGAACAAGGATTCACAAACTACTGTCCGCTGGTTAATATCTGGAAAATTATGTGGGGGATGTGTTCCAATTGGAAAATACATACTCATAGTACCTTCGAAATTATTCGTAAATTTTGTTTTTACAATAATTATTCAGAAATCGTGTGTTGCGGTCTGGTGTGACGTACGTTTCAGAAAAACATTTTCTTTATCGTGCCGAAATATCGTTCTTTATTGTGATCATCTTCAGGGCTCAAAGTGTTTGTTTTCTGCGTAATTGTGCCAATCTTGCGTGTCGTATTGAGACTGCCCACTCAAATTAAATAAACTCAAAACGACACTGAATAATGACACATCTACACGTAAAACAAACACTTTGAGCCCTGAAGAAGCTCACAATAAAGATCGAAACGGCGCGATAAAGAAAACGTTTTTCCTAAACCTCATCACACCAGACCGCATCTCACGATTTCTGAATAATTATCGATTAACGGTCACTAATCACCACAAATTTGTTTTTACAGTTTCCTCGTGTTTTCCCTTTGTACTACAAGTTTTTAAGTATAGCTCGAGGAACTATCTTACGATAAGAAAAAGTGAAAACAAAAAATTGAAATATTATTATTATATAATATTTCAGCAATAAATGATAAATCGTTAAAACAAATTTGTTACGTAGTTTCCTTTTTGGTCTTACAATTATGAAGCCGGTGTTATTTTTTGAGTGTAAAGGACAGGGGTGTTGAGTAACAAAAAGCACTTTTCGATAAAGTTTCTTGTAAAGTCCCTGAGTTTCTACCACCTTCGCTAGTGTCTGATCTCTTATCATATAAGTATGACATACATCGATGTCAACCACTATTCTTAATGATTTTTAATTCGGTAGAGTCTATTTAATTTTTAAATAGGAAAAAATTGGTCATAAACTCGTTTATGATATATTTTTCTTCAGGAAACCGGCTTAACTTTAAAAAATGTTAGTTACCAACAGGGTGAGTTTGACTTCTGTTTCTATTCTGTTCCATGGCACGTAAACTTTTATTTTTGTCTAGTTTTACTTGGGCCAAAAATGTGTGCTATTTCAAATTGCAAAGTACTCATCCATGGAAATTTTTGAAAGGTTTTTGGAAGCTAAATTCAACGGTGTAAACCGTTTTTAATGTGGAGTCCGTTCTTAAGTTACTTGTAATAACTTATTCCAGATCATTGTTTTTCGGAAAAACGATATCTTCTCTAACTTTTTCCACCAAGAACCAATTCACTTGTTTATCGTTTTAATTGTTCGTGTCATCAAAAAAATAAAGCATAAATTTCCCCAAAACGCTCCAACAAATAATAGAGACAGGGAACAAAAGTTAAAATCTTTGTACAGTACATAATTTCATAAAACATATACTCAAAAGAAAAGAAAACCGGACACTCATATTTTGTGGTTTATTGTTAACTATATGAATTTTTATCGTAATATTAGTTCAATTGCAACATACCTATTTTAATGTAAACCAAATTAAATGATATCAAAAACTCATGAGTTTTAAAAGAAATTATTTAATTTACCAAGACACTGAAAAATCGTTTAGTAATGGAATGAATTTAACTATCTATTTATTGCCTTGTTTTGTTTACAGTAACGCCTTAAGAGCAAAACTGGATTTTAAAAAATTGCTAGTTAAATTTTAATCTACGAAGTAAATGATTTTCCGGTGATTTGGTGAATTTTCTTTCATTCAAACCGTCATAATTAAATTTTTTTAATCAGAACTCATAAATTTCTGACCTGTTTAATTTGGCTTATATTAACATAACTATGTTGTGATTAATATAACGATTAAAATATATATATAGTTTGAAATAAACAACAAAATACGTCTAGTGTCCGGGTTTTTGGGGTGTATTAAGTAAATAAAATCAATCTCAAATTAAAGCCCCAAAAATTGCTGGACAACTTGTACGAGATCACCGAATAGTCTGTCAGTGCTTCTTCCTACTCATTGCATAACGTACAAATGGACTTATCATTGAATGCGAGAGCACGTGTTTTCTCAGATGCTAGTGGCCGGTAATTTTTACCCTGTCTAACTGTAGCTTTATGTTTACCAATTTTGGTAGGGGTTCTTAAATCATTATTTTATCGTGCCTGGCACCTTTTTTGGAGTTCACTTGTTCTTTGTTTTTGTGCACCCTAAGACCTACGAGTCTGCGTTTGATCTTGCTATCCCCGTTAATGGGGATATGCCAAAGGATGGAGGAATGCTACCGGGAACAGTGTGTACGGTCGGCTCGACGGTCCCACCGTTTTCTTTTATATAAGGATCTGCAGTAACCCCCTACCCTGCTGTCCCTTAATTCAATAAATACAGATCTGTCTCCCACGGGGCTGAGCTGGTTTTTTAAATTAAGATGCGAGTTGCTTTATCTTAA
>CM077103.1:26254605-26270032 GCA_039619505.1 Cimex hemipterus | reverse complement strand
TCAGGAAGTCGTAGGCCAAGCGATCGCAGCTGACAGAAAGGGATGGAATATCTATGCGTTCGCCCTTTGATCCACTGCGAACGACGAAAATTAAGTCAAGGCAAGTAAACGTCGTTTAATGAACGACTCTGAACATTTTACAAAAGGTTTCATTTAAATCGTATGAATAGTTTTCGAGAAAACTGGTAACAAGCGAGCTTTAGGATCCCCATTATTGATTGTAGTTTAAATCCTTTACTCAGAAGTACCATCGAATTCCACCGAGCTTTTTATCCCATTTTGTAAGTAATATCTGCTACTAATTACGTAAGAAACTTAACCAGACCTATCCCGTATTGAAAGTTTTTATGAAAAGCATACTGCAGCTTAATCTAATTAGAGTTATAAACTAAAATTGAAAATTGCTCTCAAAAAACGTAATATGCGAGATAGATTTGGTCATCTGGTTGAGCTTTTTCAACGTAGTTCTCACCAAATGGGATGAAAGGCTCGTTGAACTCGATGGTAATTTTCAGTGATCGATTTAATTGGAAATCAATAAGGGAACCCTATAGCTCGCTTATGCCTATAAGGAAAAGCTATGTAGATTACCATTTTTCTCGAAAATTACAAACAAGATTTAAATGAACCTATTTAAAATGTTCTGAATCGTTTGTTATATTGCACAAAATACACTTGCATTGTGTTAATTCTTGTCGCTCAGAGTGGAGCATAGGGTGAGCACAAAGTTCTCCCATCCCTTTGTCAGCTCTTGAGCTCTCATAAATAATGAAAAATTATTTTTATACGAGACAGATCTTGTAAGGATTTTTTGAAACGTAGTTAATCTAAGAGATCTTATATCACCTATAAAATGAAATTAAAAAATTCTGTTGAACTCGGAGGCACTTTTGAGTAATCCATTTAAAACACAAATCATTTAAATTTATTATTTGAAAAATTAATTAACACATTTAAAAAATATATACATATAACATATTTTTATATTATAAAGCAAAGATTTTGAGATAGAAAAGTTAATATTTTGATGTAACAAAATTTAAAAATAAAAATTAAATTAAATTAACATTTTTTAATCTGTTAAATTGTGGGCTAAAAATTAATATATTTTCAAAATTGTTAGCCATATATTATTACCTTTTAAAAAAACTTTGCTCACAATTACAGTTTGTGTAATTTAATCAATTTTGATTTCTAAACGGGGTTTGATTTTCTCTATCTCCTAAAATATGGTCCCTGGCCTTTTTTAATGCTACCCTTCCATGCAAATCATATTTGGTGAAACATCACCGTAATTACTACTCTGGCTAATATGTGAATCATAAGTAATAAATAAAATAAAAAAAAATAAAAAATTGGGCGAACGTGGTCTGTAAATGGATTTGAATGCCATGAAAATTTGGTTCCTAAAAATGGACTTGTCACAGAAAAAACATATTTTCGCCGTTGCTTATGCTTTTTTCATCAAAATTAATGTAGTTTTTAAAAATCTACGTTACATTGTCTTTAAGAATGAGTCAACTATCTAGTGAACCCCAAGTGATGGGCTAGAACAAACTTATAAATTTTTGTTTTGTTTTTTATTTAAAATATATATAATACAATATATAATACCACTGCAGAAAGTTCTCAAGTTCCTTAATTTCTTTCATATTACAGAAGCATTGCAGCCACAATTTACATATAATGAAAGTAATTTAACTTCCAAATCAAAAGTTAAAAATTCTCGCTGAAACTTTTGTTGCAGTAGAAATGTCAATGAAAAGAAAAATTGACTTATTTTCAGATATAGCAAAAAAAAAAAAAAAAAAAAAAAAAAATGAATCTGTAGTATTCAGTTTCTGGTAGAAATACAAATTAAATTTCCCCCATTCGCTAAAAACCTCAATTTTCCCATGTAAATTTGGGGGTTTGTTCTACCACACACCTCGAGAAAAGAATATTCCTAGCATCCTACCAAGGATTTGAAATTTTATTCTACAACTAACTTTTGTGAAATTCGCCAATCTCTAGTAAATTTAGTTGCATGTAGTGAATGTATGAAATTCTTCAAAGATATTCCAATGATTCTGTTTTGTAGGGGTGTCTGAGTGAAATATCCATCAGATATTGAACCAAAATTGTTCAGTAGATGACTTTTATGTATATAATTTAATATAGATTTTGAAAATTACCTCAATTTTGATGAAAAACACTTAAAAAATTTTTTTAAATGCAAATGACTGATTGAGTGAGTTGAAAAACTCATTAAACAATAAACATTAATAATTAACGGTGAGCCTTGAACAAGTCATCGGTGCTCCTGTGTAGGCTTGAATTTAATGATGCACATCAATCAAATAGACCACACCGAGAAAACATGCTGATGGGTCCAGAAAAAGGATGATTCTAATATCTGTCCTTCAGCTAACAGCAATATTACAATTAAAAAAAAAATTGCTTTGCAGATTACTTATCAATCTAGAAACATGCAAGACCATATGCATCTCCAGAAGATGAAGGCTTAAAGAGAATAGGGTTAGGAATGTATGCACCTGAAAAATGGTTCGGTTAAAACACCTTGGAATAATCTTTGACAAATGTTTAAAACGGAAAGCACATACAACATGTGTTCCAAAAGCTAATCGTTTTATCTAGGGCTGTTAGGAAATACTGGGTATTACCAAGCAAAAGGTTAAGTACTATCTATAAAGCTCATTCTGGCATGCTTCATGATATATTTTGCAAGCGTTAAAACTTGTGCACAGAGATTAATATGTCTATTGAGAGTTATTAAATGAGAGAAACAATATTATATGAATCAGCATGTATCCAGGCAAGGAGAAATTCCAATACAGCTTAAAAATTAGAAAAATTGTTGAAAAATATGAACTGAGCATGAAAATACAAATGAATATTCTGACATAGATCTTTTGCTAACCATCAGGATTGGATACATCCATAAACAAGGAAATTATAGGGAAAACAGTAGATGAATGCGGTCACCAGATGAGGAAACATGGGCCTTTTTACACAATGTTACAATAATGTGCAACAGAAATTATGTATCCATGAGGGTATTTGTTTGCACTCACAGAGACCCCATAATTGATAGAAAATTTAAACATTTGATTTTATTTCAGTTAAAAATTGTAATGTACTTCAAAAAATAAAAGAACTAGCCTAAGGTTCTTAATATTACCAAGAATATGGTTTGATTTATTAAAGATAGCAAAATTTTATATATTTTTGTTATATTAAATTAATCAGTGTTTTATTGGATTATATTTGTTTGAAATGTTTACACAAATTTAATTTCATATTTTAAATTCAATTCTCAAATTCCAATTGTGATTTAATTGTTTCAACATTCAAGGGCTCTCTTCCTGTTTTATTTATGTTTGATGTTCCTGAGACCTCACCTGCAGTTGAGACAACAAGAATAAGTGACATTATGAACAAACAGAATGTCCTTATAACCACCAGGCATAAAGCGAAGCAGAATATTATAACATTTATTATCAAGGGGATCGAAAGGAACATTGGTAAGTCATTCGATCATTTAAATAATTCTAAGATTTACTCAAGAGCTAGACAGGGCACAGAAATATCCAAACTGGCATCCCACAAGAAAGCATTCAAGGACTTGTTTACTTGATATACTGTTGACAGACCTTCCAGAATGCCTTTCTACTTTTCCTATGATAAAGTTTCCAAAAACTTTCAAAACTGTTTGCAGTGCTTCGATAGATGGTCCAAAGAGTGAAAACTTAAAATAAATATAACAGAGTAATAGATTAACCTCACGCTTAGACCAACTGCACTACCAATTATGTACTTGAAAGAAAACTTGGGACTTCATCTAGACAAACAACTTTCTTGGAAACTGCACACAAGACTAAAATGTAATGAACTAAAAAGATTTACAAACTATTATCACTACTGATTGACAGTTGTTCAAAACTTTTCACTCCAACTACTAAAAGTTGATCAAACTGCAGGGGTTAATCAACCATTCCAACTCCAAACACATCAAAAATTCCAATCAAGTTTCAAGAAAAGGTGTTAATCCGCTTTTTTTCTAAATCAAACCTTGACCTACTTTGAGTATTTAATATTCCCATAGTTCTAGACATAGCAAAAGCTAAATAAAAATAAAAATAAAAAAATGTCATCAATCTCTTCGGCACTTTGTAATGGATTGGTCCAACAGTTCAGTACTACTACAATCCCCGTCACCAAAAAACCAACAGCCATGTGATATTTCTTTGTTTTTATCTTTGTTCTTTAGTTGACTTAACAATGGATGAATACTCCTCACATGTTTATCAAGTGTTTGTTTTGTTCTTACCACTTTTTACTATTGTAATTACTTTACATGCGCTATAATACATTAAAAAAACATTATTATTTATTATTATTTTATTTTACTTAAGTGTAATACTTAACCATAATATAAACATTATTACAAACATGAAATAATTTGAAACATGGTTAACCTCATTTTAGTTGAATTAGCTTTTTAGTTTGGCTGTACTTTACTTTTATTTAAAGCCTTTTAGGTTACATTGCTGTATACTTTAGGTACTATATTCTTTTGCACTTCAGTTCAGCCTTTCAAGTGGAGTTTTGAATCACTTTACAGTTTACCCTTGCGGTTTTAATGGGAATTCATTTACTATTGTTAACCTAATTTATCTTGCTGACGACCTGATTCAGGTTCTTTTGATATTGCTAACCTAATTTAGGTTCTTATTTCCTTTATAGTTTAAATTTTAAAAAATAAGACAAAAATGGGAATTCATTTCTATTGCTAACCTAATTTAGGTTCTTATTCCCTTTATAGTTTAAGCTTAAAACAATAATAAGACAAAAGTGTAAAATTTTAGCCTTTCATTGATTTTATAAATTTAATCAAATGATTAAATTTACTTTACATTATAATGTACCATGTACTACATGTAATACATTATATTAAACATATTTCCAGATTTTTAGGAAAAATCAAGAAAAACCAAATTAAATTTTAAGAGTTTTTAAGAACCAATAAAACAATCTGTTTTAAGTGCCATGAATCATTTCAATTTTTATTATCCTTATTAAGGTTCCCCATCCACTTTTAATGGTTTATGAGTTGCAGTGTGAATAATGGCAAATAATAAGTTTATTTACAGATATATTTATATGTAAAAAGTGGTTTAAAAAAATATTAAAAATAAATAAAATAAAAATTAAAAACCTTAACTTAATTTAATTCTAAAGTGGATTATGCTTCATACTTGTACTTTCTATAATGAAAGGCTAGCTTAATTTACATCATTATACACTTACTTTTCTCACAAGATATTACAATTTTTTTCTATCAACCTGATAACGTGTATACAAGTGATTGATATATCAAGGACAGCGAGCACATTATCAATAACCAGTCTGCATGTGAGATGCAGCTACTATTCTAAAATGTATGCGTGGAGTTCAATACTTCAACATTCAATTCAGTACAAGGTTTTCCAACATCCAATGAACCAGTGTGCCTTCAGTTAAAATTGAGAGTTAATATATAAGCTGATGTAGACCATTATTAAAGGATTCATTACAAAATAATTTTTTAATTAGTTATTTAGATATCGTGAGAGTCACTCTCAACACGACATGGCACAATTACACAGAAGACAAACACTTTGAGCCCTGAAGATGATCTCAATAAAAGATCGAAACGTCGGCACGATAAAGAAAATGTTTTTCTGATACCTACATCACACCAGACCGCATCTCACGATATCTGAATAATTATCCATTAACGGTCACTAATCTCTACACTTTTTTAATTAGGTTACAAATTAACCCAACCACTGGCAACTACAGACAAATACACTTTACAGTTTATGTTAACCTCATTTAGGAGTCAATTACTCTGTAACCTCATATTATTTTAAAACACAACAGGTTACAAAGAAAAAATCAATCTGCTTTAACCTTAATTAGTTCTCCATTTACTTTAGTTTTTAACCTACAAATATATATTTTTTAGTATTTTAGGTTACAGTAAATGCAATGCTGACTACTTTAGGTTATATTTTTATTTGTAAATCATTTCAGTTAACCTTTCAACCTAATTGCTTCTCTATTTGATAGATTATCATTAAGTTAATGTTTAAAACTCAGTAAGTTAACTTTTTTTTAATATTTTTTACAATCTCTTAGGATTATAAGGAAAAATATTTATGGTTAATGCCTGTGATTATATAAAACTCAGGGGTACAGGGGTAATGGTCTCAATGTTGAAACATTTGACCTCATGTTCATCTTTGAGTCTCAAAGTTTTTTTATTGGCTGTAACACCCATCAATCACTTAGGTTAAAAATAATATGGAATTGATATAAATTGTTTACAATACAATGTTAACAGAATCATAAATTATCAGTCATCAATTTCAGGAAAAAAATGGTTTTTCTTTTATGAGCTTATGAAAATTCGTATTAATCTTTTGCTTATGATAAAATTATAGTAACAATGTTTTATTTGGTGATAATCGTGGTTGCATTAATCATAGCTGCTTAAGATCTTTAAAACTGGTTTTTATCGCTTCAGGTGACATTTATGAAGCCCACAAAAGACTAATTGGATCAAATGAACCTGCAGTTCAAGTGGAAATACCGCAGAGCTATTTTATTCCCAATTCGAGTCCAATTTATAAGCCTATTTGTATGTATAAAAATTTAATTAAATTATTAAAATTCAGTTTTGATATATTGATTTTATATTTGACTTATATAGGGAACTGCAATGATCCAGCACATCCGACTTACCAAAATTTAACAACCCCAGTCTTGGTAAGCCCAATGATTGGACGCTCTGAGCCATTATGGTCCCACATCCCACATTACATGCTGGCCCAACATTTAACATTGCCTCCATCTTTATCACCTCTCCCATACCATTCGGACCTTAACCACTATTCTTACAGTACATTGTCTCTTCCAGAATTCCCAGGTATAAACAGTATGCAATGTTTAAAATATCACATTTTAAAAGTTTGTTTTTAGTTTATTCGTCTATGAGCAGTAATGCGAGTAGCCTTTCGAGTTCAAGAACGACATCCCCCATACCTTATCCAGTGCCAGAAAAACCAAAACCAGGTAATTCATGTTGCTCCTGCTTTACAAAGCTATATTTGACTCTCATTTTGTTTATTTAGAATTGGCTACCTCCTGTGAAGAACCAGACCAATCGAAAATCCCCCCTGGCTTTAAACGTCCAATGCTCACTCATAGTGACTTTCAAAAATTTAAAATTCAAGCTATGCAAGGTAATTTAAAAATGAAAATGATGGATGTACATATTTAATTACTTACTCTAATTGCTACAGCAATGCGTAAATCACCAAATGCGACTAACTTCAGAGTTCCAACCTCGACTTGGTCTGGCTATGGTTTCAGTCATTCATCACCAACCTCATCTTTACTTGAACTGAAAACAAACAAAGAAAAAACAGTTAAGGTACTTATTCCTGTATCTCCCTCAAAAATGTTTTAAATTCTGAATTTGGAATTATTGGATGACAATAAAAAGTAAAAATAATTTAAAATCATCTTTTAACCTAGTTAAAAAATTTAAATTTGGAGACTTAGGTTAGTTTTATAATCAATATATGTAATATTTTTGTGATGTAAGTTGTTAGTTCACCTTTTATACTTTTTTAAAATTGTTAGTTCACCTTTTATACTTTTTTTAAATGGATTGTTCATTTTAAAATATTCAACTTTGATTAAGTTTGACAAAGATAAATGGATGAGTGGATCTGGAGAGTTTTCCCCAACACAGAGTGACACTTTTACAAGTAGCGTTTCAACTGAATGTAATCCTCTTGCATCGAGCAATATATATGACTCCATTACTAAGAACACACTATCTACAATAACAAGCTTGCCGATGTCTGACCTCTCAACCCTCCTTGTGAATATTGGACTGGAACAGTACATAAGTAAGTCCAGTCGAGATAAAAGTTTAAGATTTATTGAAAAACTTAATTTTTTTCCCAGGATTGTTTGAATCTCAAGAAATAGACCTGATGACATTTAAGACGCTTTCAGATCTGGACCTAAAGGAAATAGGAGTTAGCGCTTTGGGAGCACGGCGTAAATTAATGCTCTGCATAGCAGGTGAGCCCTGTTTATTTTTGGTTCATATTCAGTGTTTTATATTATTTATTTCAGAGCTGAACAAAAGACAAAGAAGCCCATTCAGAGGGAGTGCAGCCCCGGGAGCTGAGAGGAAAAATCCTTCCACAAATAGTCTGAATGATTTGACAAGTCATAACTGAAGAAAGTTCATTAAAAATATTTTTCTATAATGTGATTAAATAGCCTGGTGATAGCTATTAGTTTACTGATAATTAGAAATTAAAAATGTATAGTATGTTGAACAGTGTTCAAAACTGCATGGTATTTATTATATTGCATGTAGATCAAAATTATTATTGATAAGTGACTTACTAACTAAAATATCTTTATATTCTGTTCAGTTCATTTAATGAAATTTAAAAAAATAAAACTGTAAAAAAAAACTAATACCGAATGCTTACATTGAAACTAACATTAGGAAATGCAAAGGATTTCAATACAACTCTGTACACAAATTCAACTATTTTTAAAATATTTGTTTTTGCCTAAATCAGTTTTACAAGAAATCATGGATATTTTAAAAAAATCATCAAATGAGAAATTTAATAATAGCATGTTTTAAACTATTTATAATTGTATTGTTAATCTCACTACGCTAGATTCTTATTGTAATTTATTTAATTTATTATTATTTTTTATCTTAAATGATAAATTCGGTAAAAACCCCAAATTATTGAATCATTTTTTATGTAGTATTGTATAACTTTAATTTACAATTTTTCTTTTTTTTGTTTATTTTGTGTTTGCTTTTTTAGAAAAAAGGAATAACAACAAGAAAAATTTTAGGATCTGTAGTCTGGCTAGAGTATACTATTTGTTTTTCCATGTATGTTGTTAACATTTTAAAATGGTTGTTATTTATTATAAACTGAAATCTTAACTTATAATGTGAGCCCTAAAAGGAAAACTGATGGTCAATATATTTTAATATAGTTCATTTTAATGTGAAAACTTACTTCCAACAGAAATAATTTAAGAAAAAAGTGAAAAATATGTAAAAACACCAAAGCCATACAATACTACTCCAAGATGGTATAAGTCGGGGGGAGGGGGGTAAGTATATTGTTATTGTATGTTATTGGTACAAAAAATCTAACAAAATAAATGTATCTAAATGTTCTTAGAATTTTTATTTAATCCTACCAATTTCCATTATGCATTTGAAAAACAAATATTGGATAAAAGGATAAAATCTAAATATACTGGATTCGTATTGAACTGAAATATGAAATCAACAAAAGAATAGGTGTACATTTGCTCAACCAAAGAGTTCCCTCCTGAGCACAACTGTGCACAGCTTATTGTACTTTATCCCTGGCTCCATATTTTGGGGGAGTGCTCGTAACACAAATGTGAACTTGAGCCCCTATTGTACCAGTGTTCTTCTATCGAAGAAACTCATTTTGAAGGGAGTTGGGACCAGATTCAGGTCCGGTCCCACCCCTTCCATTGATGAGTGCCGTGTCAATTTCTTTCAATTGTGGCCACCGGTGCCCTTAGGCGTCAGAAAAATTCCAGAGGCGACGGTGGGGATCAAACTCACAACAGTGGGATTTACTAGCCGAGAGTCAGACGTTAACCACTCGGCTACCGCAGCCCCCCAATGAACCAAAGAGATAGTCTCAAAACTGCCAAAACTCACTCCCTTATACACACACTCTTTATTTATTCTCTAATGATTGATTGACTTGGTTGGAATTTATAACGTTATTTCTTAGCCCTGAGAAAGGCCAAATATAGACCAAAAACAGCATATAGCAAAAATCTCTTGGGTGCTTGACCACAACATGTAGTTAAAAAAATGAACTACCTGCATCTGGTGGTGTGGCCTAACTGCCAAACCAACAAAAGTGAGAAAAGTGCTTTAAGTGTACGTTTATTTAGTGTACAAAGATACAGATATGTGTGAACAATTATAAATTACATAAATAAAATATTAATAAACATTTCAATTCGTTTATGATAAAGGATGTGGTCACAAAGAAGTGATTATCGTAACTGCTACGCCAAGTTTCAACCTTTATTACAGTGATGTTTAGGGCTTCGTTACATTGTCATAAATAAATTTTATTGGAATAATACATAATGCTACAATACAATAATTTATGATATTTTTAAAAATAATTAATCAAGCTTTTTAATTTTCTAAATAAATTTTAATTATTGTCAAGTATTGTATTTAGTTTTGTTAGAGGTTTAAAAATATTATTATGTAATCAAATTTATTTATGATAATGTAGCATAGCCCTAAAGATGACTAATAAAGGTCAAAAGTTACAATATTCATTCCTTTGTGACCGCATCCCTAATCCTCAACAAATTGGATAAATCTTGATCATACCTTTATTAATAAACATTAACAGCTCCCCATGGCCACTTTAAAAGTCGCTGAGAATCAATTCATAGGGAAAAAAAGAGGAAAATGTGAAAATCTGTAGGTTTGAGCGGCATGATCATGATACTAACTTTTTCATCTCAACAAAGACATTAGATAAAAAATAAAATTAATTGAAATAATATTAATATTTTTACTAAAAGTGAAAGGAGGAGCTAAAGTGGCATGAACAGTCAAGAAGGCGGGGAGTTCCAATGATTAAGGAGGCACAAGGGCAGGATGGCAGAGATCTAAGGGGGAGCCATGCTGCATTCCGGAGTTGCTGTTCGGGTTAAGTGTTAGAAAAAAATTACAGAAAGTAAAAATAAAAGTGTGTGATGTGATCAAAGATGAAAAAACTCCTTGTGAAGAATTCTTGTCGGGTGGTGCTCATTCAATAAGGTGCGTTACTCTATGTTTTACATCTTATCCAGTGAAAAGGATACGAAAAATAACCTTATACTTAATTACTTTTCTATCATAAGAAAATATTCTCTTTTCCTTCCTAAATTTTTTGTAATCATTTATAAGATTTATTCGATCCAATCATTTGTTTTTAATATAAGAACATTTCATGTGAAATGGTTATAGACTTATTACTTTATTTTTTATAACCATTTTAATCCCCAATGTCATAAATTTACGCTCCCACAGCGTTATATGATAAAAAAATCACAAGGTCAATTACTGCTATGATAAGAATTCAATTTAGAGTAATGGTTTTCTCTTGGACAGTTATGTTACATGCTCGAGAAGACCAAGGGATTTTTGTTTGCAAATATCCCAAATGAAATCACCAAAAACATTGTTTATTAAAGAGCATTTGTATTTACATGAATTCAACTGCAATTACAATTGAATATGATCTAATCCAAGACAAAAATAATATTGCATATATAAATATCTAACCAGTGATATCAAACATTTTTTTTTTATTATTTTTACGAGGGTTTGCAACAGCGGGTGGTGGTGTTTTTGAAAAAAAAATTGTAAGTATGTCGAGTTCAAATGCAGGTCGTTGGATTCAAACCCGGGCCGTTTACCTTACAGTGATGAGTGCCGTGCCAACACCTAAACCATTGCGGCACCATCACCCGGATATCAAACATTCAATTGTGTTCATGTATGCTCTTATCTAGCATTAAATAACGATATTATCCCCGTGGGCAATGCCAGCTAGGCATTTATAAAAACTACAACCTTATTTTTTGTTTTAAACGAAAAAATACTCTTAATGAATCTGCACAACTATTTTAACTACAAACAATACAAAAGTACAATAATGAATAATAACTGATATAACAGACAATGATTGACACTAGATGGTAGTACTTTAATTGTTGTAACTTAGAAACTTTTTTTAAATGATCCCCGCCCCTGCAAGTAGCAGAAATAGATCCAAGCTTGTCCGTCTGCAGGTTACATGTTCAACATGGAATTTCTCTTTTATCAGTCGTTTACTTACATTATGCTCAATGTTCAGTGCTGAGGACTGTCAAACTTAAATCAATGGGCTTGATGAACCCGAAATGTTATAATTTGGTTTCGAACAGTCCAATCTATGCTGTTCCATCCTTTGTTACAATTTTTGTTTAGACATTATATGAGGACCCACGTTGTTTCTGCATAAGTAATTGTTTTCTCAATCCTGTTTTGATATGTATTATTAATTGTTATATATGTATTATTAATTGTTAATTTTTTATTGGATACCTGTCAATAAATCAGGCCCTGACGATGGAAGAATATCTTTTGAAAGCTTGTCAAGAAAGAAAAAACTAAAATTTACTTCTTCTTTTTTGACAATATTTAATTCTTACAGTTGACAAATACAGGGGTGTTTAGTTTTGGTAATTTCTGATCATTTTGTTCTGCCTATCCGCACTGTTTTGGTTATTCAGATGCATTTAGGCTTCTTGACTCTTCAGACCCTCCAATGGGGGAAAAAATGCTCAGAAATTACCAAACTACAGTTTCATTACCCAGATGGATGCGTTTTTATTTTTTTCTAATTTAATTTAATTAAAACAGAAAAATATCCCCCCCCACCATCTGCCACACCAATAGAATAGAAAACCAACTATTTGCCACCAATCCCTTCATTAGCATCCAAATTAGACATTCTTTGTAGGCAGTGACAAAGGTTTAATTGACATAGTTTCTTCTTTTAGTAGGGTAGGGATAGGTTAACAGGATTAAAAGGATAAATAATTGGAATTTATTCTGTACTTTGCTTATTCTTGAGTTGATAAAAATTGGAAATAAAGGAATAGGTCTTGTTAAGGGTGAAAATTTCTAGAGTATTGTTATTGCGTAATTATTATTCAATAAATATATAGGGAACTCATTTTGCTAAGCAGAAAGGCTGTTGATAGGACTCGAATGGAAAACATAAGTATCTGGCACCCATTATTTTTATAGAATTATACTTGGCAGAGGTCATAATCAATTAAAGATATCACAAGATTACTATACAGCCTGGGAAGACTTGGTCTGCACCGCCATCCTTTAAATTTGAGAATATATTGTTTTTAGGTGTTCACAGACTGTGTTTTGAACCAGTTGAGTTCTTTCAAAGTTGACTGTAAGTACAAGACGGAATCACATTTGTTGACTATGTGATTGTTTCATACACCTACGCTTATAGAATTGTAGGGCCTTTCCTTTTGCAAAAAGAGCAGCTTTTGTTTTTGATTCTGAAATGCTAAAACTATTCTAAGAAACGCTGGCTTGATTAATAGCTGCTTACAGGTTATAAAATAAAATAAGTGTTTTTCTCTTTGCTGAAAATGTCAAGCCTTCTTTAGGACTTTCTAAAGTTTATTAATTATTTATTTTGTATTTCTTTTTTTAGAAGCTTGTTCATTTCATTCAAAAGATCATTAATTCTCTAAGTCATTCCAGCAATGTGTCTTAATGTGTATAAAATTACCTTATACTTTATTATCCTTTTAAAATGTTATTTTTAAAATAAATTTTCTATTTTAATAATTACTGAATTAAGAATTATTAACAAAATTAAAAACTCAACCTAATATAAAATATGATAGTAAATGTAACAAAAATTATATTAATATGAATTGAGTAAATATAGAAAAACTCTTGCAATATAAACTAAACATTAAGGTTTTAGAAAAAATCAATTATATAAAGTTTTTTTTTTTCAAATATGAAAGTAGTAAGTAAATGACGGTTCTTTCTTATTTTGAAAATCAGGTCGAAGTTTCCTAAGCATTCTGTACCGTCCAGCTTTATGAAAGGTAGTCAACATTTTTACAGCCTGATCGCACAAGACCCCCAACTCTCCAGCCCTGCAGTTCGGGAGCAAACTGCCAAAAAGTGGAAAGTGGGTTTTAATTGCATTGTAACTAGATTTGGTTTTTTTAATGTGATTAATCCGTTTTTCAATAGTGGGCCAGCTCAGAATAGGGAAAAAATTGCACTTGTTCTCCAATTTTTATTTGACAAGTAATTTACAAATTCACACAAAATCCAAATTAGACATTTAATGTGCAACTGCTCAGAATCACGAAGTGTGGTATTGATCCAGTTAATGGTCCACTGATGGTCTCATAAAGTTTTAATTGTTTTAAAAAGTCAGAAAACATCAAGATTTTATTTTTATTCACCTAGGTATATACAGGGTGGTCAGCTCGTGGTTAAAAAATATTCCTTGATAGTTAATCTAAAATGAAGTGAAATGCCGCAAATCTCATGGTTTTATCTCAATCCGTTAATAAATTCCGATTTTTTTAGTGTTTATTTAAGAAAAACACGTTTGTTTACAATTTACAAAATCTGAATTTTCAACACTCTAATGTAACATTTCCCAACTTTTGAATCCGTTTTTTATTTAGCAATATTTTTTTTTCATATTAGATCCCTTTTGTTTTAAAAATTGCGTCTATTTAGAAAATAACAACACAAACACCATGAAATTTGCGAAATGGTAATTTTTGATCAACTTCTTTAACATAATGAGTACTGAAAACATTAGCTCTTATTAACTTTTTTTTTATATTTAAAAAATACAGAAATATTACAATCGTCCTTTGTGATGGCTGATGTTTTCTTTATTGTCAGTTACAAGGAAAACAAAATAATTCCTATTGTACAAGCTAGCTTAACGTGGAACTAACCCGCTGAATGTCGCGTCTGAAGAGGTCACACCACTTATAAATACCCACAAACGCTGATTATTAGTTAAACAGTAGGTTCAAAAGGCACGTACACGAAGTTTATACGCGTTGTCTCGTAGGATGTTCTGTGCCAATAAACTTTTACGACTCCGTTTACGTATCGCTAAATAATTCTTATTTTGTTTGTAAGCACATTCTCTCGAAAGTTTAGCTGAGTTCATCAAATCTGTTGGCAGAATTGAACAAGTTGAATTTATTAAATTCCAGGGCAAAAAACGCCGAGGTTGTAGTTGCCAAGAAAAACACTTTTGTAATGTTAACTGCGTCGGGAAAATGTTTTGGTCAAAAGCTTTCTTGTGGATAAACTAATGAAACAATTCGTAATTGTCCCTCACTCTCCATTTTTTTTCTCTCTCTATTTTTCTGTATATCTCTATTTTTTAATAAAGTAAATAATGATACAAATAATAAATAAACTAAATAGTAATTTAAAAAATAAAATAAATTTTTTTAAATGAAAATTTTTGAGGCTGAATTTTTTTTAGCTTTTGGTTGTTATTAAAAAATAATTCCATGCGGTTTTTTTTATGTTAAAACAAAAACTAAAATTTATTTATTCTCTCTCCCTCTCTCTCCATACTCTCACGCTCTCTCTCTCTCCCTCCCTATCTTCTTTCACTCTTTTATCTATATTCTCATTCTCCTTTTTTTATCAAATAAACCATAATAAAAATAATAAATAAAATAAAAA
>CM077103.1:26193525-26254205 GCA_039619505.1 Cimex hemipterus | reverse complement strand
TCTCTCTCTCCCTCCGCGAGGATGGGGTTGCTGGATGAAGATGACTGGATTTCATACAGACAACATGCTCTTAATACATCTAACTTTTATTTACTTATTCAATCTTGGATATTCTGCCCCAAAAAAGTGAGTTGTAGAGTGAGGTCGGTCGTCGTGCTGGAATAGCATAAATCGAACTGGTAGTTGTCGGAATCTATCGCTTGCCCATCAATCGATATGAATCACGAAATTCCTCCAAACGGGCAATAAGATCTTTTTGACAAGGCTTTTTTTGTTGCCTATTTCTGTAAGCTGATAGAACTTACGAAATAAATAAACTTTTCTTCGTTCGTTTACTGGTAGGAAAAATAGATAGGTATTTCAGAAGAGTTTTACTTTAATTAATTGAGAACGCGTTATTTCATAAGTTGATAATAAGTTAAAAAAGTTTCGTCAACTCCCACCACATTGATGACTCTCGGGCCAGGCGGCCGGCTTGGATTTGAAGTTGGCGGGCTCCGCGGGCGCAGACGTGTTTGTCGAAAGGCCGCCGCTGATTGGTCGTTAAGCCGATGATAATAGGGACGGCATCTCCGAGGCGGAGGCAGTGGCCGTTTAGTCTGCAAGTGCTTCTCGTAGTTATCAGTTTCGAGGCGAAACCACCCCCGGTGGATAGAAACGCGCGCAAGCCGCCCCCGGCGAAGCAGAGCGAGACGAGGAGAACACGGAAAGAGACTAGCCGGGCCGGTTCAACGGCTCCGAGGCGCTTCGAACTTAGATTCCCAACCCGTTTATGAGGATTAATTTCAACTATATTATAAAGGTGAGTTTTTCTGTTTCAACCGCGTGGGTTTTTATTGATTAATACAAAGAAAACCTTTTGATGTTTCGTTTCTTTCGTTGAAATTCAAAATCATCGGGGAAACCCTTCCCCAGAACGTCAACCTCAATTGAGGTTATCTTGCGTGCTTTATCACAAAGATACAAGGGTTGTCAAAACTTCACTTATATAATTTCTTTACTAGCCAACAATAAAATAAGCTGAAAGAAACAACCTTAATTCTTCTGAAAATAGGAAAACCGCCGAAGAAAACGTGCCCGGTTTTCCGTAGTAAGATCTTTTATCGTAATGTAAACAAGATGTTGCCGACTGCATAATTCCGAGATAAAAGTTGAAGTTTGTCCCTGGCTGCCTTCAAAACAGACAATTTACGTGGTAAAAACGTTTATTTTGTAGAAATACTCGTGTCAGAGGTAAAATATTGACCTGATTCGGCTGCCGGGTTTAGGGGTGGGCAACAGCAAAAATCGATATTGCTCTCTTAAAAAGATGAAATAGAAGGAATTTTAAGAGCTCGACCTGATCGCTGTATTCTCCTTGATTCGATAATGAAAATACCGTGTGAACCATATTAAAAAAAATCTAAATTGAAATCGCCATACAAAACATTTTGTTCGGTCCAAAAGTACTCAAGTTAGAGTTAGTTAAAACAGCGTAAAATATTCTAATCCAAGGGAAATTCCCATTATAAAAATAAATTTAAATTTAAATAAAGAAAATGAATTTTAAAGGTTTGAAGTGGCCAGGTTACCCAGAGTAAAGGTCTAAATTGTCTATAAGGTCTATATATATAATTTTTTGAACTATAAATTTTCCGAAGTTCAATTACTTGCAGATTTCACAGTTACAAGTTGAATTGCTTAATGCTTTCACAACAAAAAAGACAAAAAGGGATTTTGAAATCAATTTTAGAATTTTAACAGGTTACAATTGGCCAGGTTAAAGTAAGCTTCCACGTTACGGAAAATTAACATTTTTAAACTCAATCTTGATTAAATAAAATTAATGCCGCTTATTTTATAAGTAGGGACTGAATTAACGAAATAAATTTTAATAAAGTTTTCTACCATGAGATGTTCTATTTTATGGAGGAAAAAAGATGGTTATTCTTTAAAGGAATTCCCTTAAATATTATTGAAATCAGCCAATCTCACAATTTTATGAGGCTTCAATTGTCCAGGTTATGGTGTAAGCATTGCATTCTTGTAAGTTAAGGAAAGGAAATATTTTTCCCAAATAAAATTCTACCATAAATTTGTTTTTAAGTTCGTTATGTAGTTATTTTTTTTTTATCACCAAATAAAATACTGTTGATAAACTACTTATTTTAATACAAAACAGTAAAAGCTTCAACTAAAATTACAAATTAAATGTTAAGATTTTTTATTAAATGGAAAGAACTTTTTCGTTTTCCTTTTGCATTCAAATTTTAATGAGTGGCCGGGCTCGGCATATAAATCGGTTGAATTAATTAGACAAGAAATTTCATAAATTCAGGAGGCTACAACTAGTCAGATTAATTATGTATATAGCTTTCTTTTTAACCAAATTCATAATCTTTTCACTAAATTCGTAATTCTTTCAGTCAAACAAACACACTTTTCGCAAGCAATTTCATAATTGTTTCAGTCAATTTCGTAATTTTTTTCTACGCAATTCATAAATTTTTCATTAATATCCCAAATTCTATCCAATTTGTCATCTTTAAAAAAAAAGAAATTCTATCAGCGAATTTCGTAGGTTTTTGAACAGAAGCCATAATTTTCTCAAGCAAATTCATAATCATTCCAACTAACTTCGTAATCTTTTAATTAAATTCGTAATTCTTACAATTAAAATCGAAATCTTTTAAAACAAAATCCCATTTTTTTCAAGCACTTTATTAATTCTTTCAGTCAATCTTTTTTGACATAATTCATAATTTTCTCACCCAAATTCATAATCATTTTAACCAAATTCATAATCTTTTCCTCAAATTCATAATTATTTCAGTCAAATTTACAATCTTTTCAATCAAATTCATAATTTTTTCACCCCATTTCATGCAATTTTCCAACAAATTCATAATATTTTCACAAATTAAACAATTCACCTATTCAAGTACTTATTTTTTAAACTAAAATTTAGTTTGAAAAAATTAAGAAAACACAGTATGGAATATAAGGAATCTGTACATTGGCTTAAAAATAGAAAAATTCAGCAATAGGCTTTTATTATTTTTTCTCTTTTAAATGAAGGTATTTGACCATTTAATTCAACAGATAAAATGAAAACGAGTTACGTCGAAGTATGGCTAGAAATTCGAAATTTCTTGTAACCAAAAGTATAATTTTAAATTTGAGTAAGAAAATTTGACCAATTAATGTTTGAGTTAGCTCTGTTTTACATAATAAATCAACTTGGCCAATTATTAAAGTTTCATTATTTCTTCGTTTTAACCCAATTAGAGATGGAAAATCCCTAAAAGGCTTACCTATTTAATCAAGAAGTATAATTTGAAGCAAGATGATTCAATTGTCTTAATGCGATTGATATCAGCCGTAATAATGTAATAGTTTATAAAATGATCAGTGATAAGATGAATTTGAAGATAAGGACAAAATCTCTTCTTCAAGTTTTCTACGAATATATCCTCTTGAATGGACGAGATTGTCATAGCAATTGTAGAATAGGTTTGGTTGTAGATCTCCTCCACTCACTAAGGTACTCAAAAACTCATTATGGTTGAATATATAATTGTTTATCCTATAAATATATGATTATATCAATTGTCAACAATTGTTAACCGTGTAAATTGTTAGAAATAGTTTTAGTCCTGATGAAGGAGATTCGCCTAAATGTTCAATATAATTAACATTATTTGGGGAAAGCAAGTTCAAACAAATGTCCTACACACAAATAACCAGTCTCATCATGACTGTAAAAGTATATTTTTGTTCGAGGAAAAACTAGAAATAAAGGACTATTTAATATCTAATCAAAACAAGAATACAATTTATAATAATTTTTTATAAAAATAATTTAAAATAATAGTTTTTTGTACAAATATTTAAAGAAGAACGAAGGATTCCAATTTGTTGAAAATGTTCCTCGTGACGGAGGTGGTTTTTTTCAAGCAGGAGGGTGAGAATTGGAAAGATAATACGGCTAAGCCAACTTGTCTAATTCCAGAATGCACGTGTAATTTTCTGCTTGCTAATGGAAAAAATTGGAAAACCTCATTTCAACTCTTAAAATAATAAAATGCTTAGATTACGTTCATAAGCCAAATTGTATTAATTCGATATGTATTAGATCATGAGTAAAATATGGTTTCCCCTTAAACATCTTCGTACTTGTAATTTACAAAATATCTGATGGGCAAAACCTTAAAAAGTACTGATAAATAAAGGCGAGTTAATGGATGGATAAAAGAAATCTCACAATGTGGATAAAATAACAGATCTGAGAAAAAAATATAAATATGAATCCCACATAGGAAATCAAAAGTCTACCTCTTGCTCAGTAGGCAGGAATTGACCTGAACCTAGGTCTCTGGTCTTTTTCGATCAAATATTTTGATGCAAATGGGTAATACTAACGCAGAAACTAGACTCGGCAAGAAGCGGTAGAGCCATCTCATGTCCTATTTGGCTGAAGTTTAAGCCTAGGTTTTAAAGGCAAAATAAATGTACAAGAGTCACCTGAAAAGTACATAGTTTCTTGAAAGTGTTCAGAGACTTTGGGTTTGACATAGAGGGTCTTTTCCACCAATAGATCTGTTAAAGTCGTGGTGGCGGAGTAGAGATTATCAAGACTCTTGCATATTAAAAAGAAATTCTTTTGACTGAACACTCTCGCCTGAAATAAAAATTGGTTATATTTGTAAAATCAGCTCGTCATACCGTTGTCAGAACGTCTAGTTTCGTTTCCAAAATATCTGTATGACTAATCGCGTCAGATGCGTTTTAGTATTTCGTCACTTTGACAAGGGCACAACTCATGCCTCATCAGTTAATGAAAGTAATCGTCTATCTTACATGGTTTCGTTATAATTTATTAGCAAATTTCTGCAAATCCTAGTCTTCCCATCCATGTTTTTGATTTTTTGTTTATGATGATCTTTCATCAAGGTACTAAACAACTAAAATCATAACTTATCATACGTGGTTTTTTGAAAGTATATAGATAGAAATTTGACTTATACTTTAGTTTTGAAATTATCGGTCGTCTTGCCATTGTTTGATGTGCAGCCTGGTTAAGTATTTCTATATTTTTACAACCACACTACAGAAGATGATTTTTCATCGAGAAAGCAATCACTTAGATGACATTAATTTTTCAAAATATATAGATACATTTAGGAGATAGGTAGTTGGGTCGTATCAGAACATTGTAGCTTACTTGCCTGACTGTTTTCATAGATTTTGCCTGTTGAACATACCCCACCTTATATCATTATGAAAGACTATGGTAAAAACTTATGTTACATTATTTTTCAAAATATATAGGCGCATTTAGTAGATTTGTAGGGGGGACATTTCTGAACATTATGGTCTTCCTCTATCCTTTGGTTTAATATATCTTCCTTTTATAATTTCTGTAATACGTACAAGCTAACTTAATGAATTTGTAGTTTGGTTGTTCTGATCATCCTAGTTTACCCGTCCCGGTTGATTTAGGCCATCAGAAGCGACATGTCTGTTGCTTGTTCAGCCAATAGTGTTGTTATGCAAGCACAAACCAATGAATAAGGAGTAGCGGATTTTTTTTTGTCACCAGCACATCTAGTCTCGCGACGTCAGTACAGTTTTTACACGAGACAAATTTAAAATGGATCTGTGCAGCATATTTAATAAACAGCTATATGCCACAGATTAAAGTACACAATTTATGTGTTGGTTAACTGATCGATATGCACAGGCTTTGTGGTAGGTCAGATTGTGGGGTGAGGGCACTCGTATTCTTCGTTAATTACTGATTATATTGATAGGAGGTATTTACTTTGTATGGTTATAAATGACACATCATTACTCAGTGTACTGTTCATCAAATCTAAAAAAATACTAATATAAAATATGAGAGATAATTAGCAGAACGGTAAAAATTGTGTCAGTACAAAAGGGTGTTTGACTATTACAATTATTTTTTAAATTAACATTTTATGGAAAGAATTGATATTAGATATATTTAAAGGTTTCAATTTTATTAAAAGGAAATGTGTTATTTAAATAAGCGTTTTCAGTACTTATTCGGGCCGAATTTATATACGAACTTCGTTAATATTAGTTTTTCCTCAATTAACTTTACTGAAAACAAAATATTAAATAAATTAATAAATATTTAAACAATTAAAATATAAATTAGTCAATTTTTTAATCAACTTGATAATAAATTATTATCTGGATGTATTCATGGTAGGAACATTAGCACCGGCTGCGAATTAGCTTTCCCCCTATTGGAAAATTTTGAAAAAAAATTAAAAAAATCCAGGTTTATTGGTGCGAACGTCACTCCGGCAATGGGTTGGGGATGAATGTAAGTTTGTGTGGGTGGGATGCTGTGTATTGATCAGAAACCACGCCCCACAAAAACCTCCCGCCATCTTGAATTTTCACCCCTCGGGTCCTGGCCGTCGTGTTTTTTCGGCGGTGGTATTTCCCGCCGGTTTTCGCGAGGGGTGGCCCTCGGACTTACGACAGCCCGGGGCCCTCCTGGGGATGATGTTGGCCGGTTTTTCCACCCTTGCTATTTTTCACTTTTCTCACCTCATTAGGCCGACTCTTAATAACTAATAAAAGTTGATTATGGCCTAATGTATATTTATGATGATTTAATTAAAAATTAGTACCAGTTTTTGTAGAATTCTAAGTTATTCATCGTTCAGTTGTGTCCTATGTACGAACAGCTCGTTTTATAGCAATATTCCATCATTTTTAGACATCAATATTGCTTATACGCAAAAAAAAAAAAAAAAAAAAAAAGAATACAAGAAAACATTTATCAAATTAATATATTTTTTAATAATATATCTTTTTACTTGAACTTTAACTTTTATGAAAGGGAATCCACGTGTTTTTCACGGCTTTTCCCTGAGTAGAAACCACATTATAAGACTATAGCGTATCACACTCTCCTTGTGTGCATATCGCATACAGTAGACTGCCTGTCGGGGTGTTTCAATTTTCTCTTAACGGTTGTTCGACATCAGAATTTTAGTTATTGAAAACAAAGAATCCTGTTTAAAAAAAAAAAAACACCAGATATTTTATGTCTATCTGGGATACTGTCTCGTCATGTTCTTAGTAAGGAAGCGAAAGTTACGTTGTGACCGCAACGGTTTAGATGTTGACACTGTGCTCATAACTGTAAGGTTCGAATCCAGCAGCCATACGTTTCTATACCAATTTCTATTCTGTTTATATATTTGTATACCATTTCAAAAAAAAAAAAAATTCTACAATAGTTAGTGCTTCCTATTCTCTAATTCTAGGTTCGAATTGTAACATTGCATTAGAATTTTAACATTAGAATTTTATTTGAAAAAAAATAGTGTATAGTTGTAAAATTCCGATTAAATTTGCCGATTAGAATTTTGGGTTCAAATCGCCTTTAAATTTAATGTGAAAATTATTGGGCAAAAATACTCCAATGCTGTAAAATTTCGATTATATTTTCTACCCTACTCTACCGACTTTTAATTTAACACAGTTGTGCCTAGGGTATTAGATGTAAAATGTACTGACATTTCTTCCCCCAAAAGTTGACTTTTAGAAATTAGTTACCAGCACGCTGAACGATTAGTCGATTTTTCAACCGTGGGTTGGTCTATACACTCTGCGTATTCTCTTCTGTATCCCTTCACTCGATATAAATGCATCCGTTCGTTCTAATCTAGGGAATTCTACACATGTTTTTTTGTCTAATTTCGGATCAAATATAATGAAAACGTATTCGATGGATGAATATATATAAATAAGTAAAATGGAGTTAGCATATAGTTACTCGCAAAATTTTATGAATACATTAGCTCAATAAGTTTATAGTTAGTCACGTTGTAAACGTAAATATAAGGATGTTTTACGTTTGTATCGCTCTTTCTGTAGAGTATATCACAACATGGTTTTAGTGCAATTATAGAAATTTCAGTTCTTCAGATCTTGTAGCAATATATACTACCGCCAGTACAAATAGTTGCAATTCGAAAATTTTTCAGCAGTGGCATAACGGATCAGGTTTTATATTGACATTCAAGCTAATTAGCCTGGCTGCAAGCTCTTATAAGGGAAATCATACAGTGTGTGGCAATAGGGGATGAAAACTTAAAAGGTAACTTAGCGTTAGGTTGTCATGGGGACGGGTGTTGCCTCCACTGCGACACGTGTTCGAGCTTTGGGAGCACGAGTTTACTCATTTGCGTTTAATAAACGGCCATAAAGCATTGTTCTTCCTAAAAACAATGTGGCGATAAGGTGTTCTGGTTTCCCTTTCTGTAGGAACCGTCTGATACTTATTTGAATGTATTGTATATATAGTGCCGTGGAAGTTAATCGATTTATGCCTTACAATCTAATCCACATTTTTGGTATAAAGTGGATTGAACAAAGCACAAGATGAAATTGAGTAGGGTGACTTGCGTCTGTCTTTTTCCGATAACCTTTGTTGGGGCAGATTGTCATTTTTGACGGACCATTTACGACAGCCGACGTTGACCAAGACTAGATACAAAAAAGCCACTTTGATGGGGGCTTTTTTCGTGCAAACGCTTGTCAATAAGAAAACCAATCTTCCTTCCAAAAGCATTTTTCGAATAGTATTTTCTTTGATTCACCGATTCTTAAAAAATTAATTATAAATATTGTTTAATTAAAGAATATCGCTAAAGAATGGTTGGCACTAAATATTTTTAACATAACTCCAGTAATGTAGTACTTTAGTCTAATAAAACTTCTCCTTTTTGTTGTTTATTTGTTCTCCAACTTTTACTAGTTAGCGCACATAGATCGAAACTGCAATAAATGAACTGTTGTATTAAGTTTACCCCCCCCCCCCACCGGGACTGTCGTGTTGGTACAACATCCATCAGGTCGGACGCATACAGAGTAGCGGATAGGATAAACTATGACCGTTTTTAACTAATGACATGCTTTATAAATGTACTTAAGCCACTTTTGTAAAAATAATTCCCCTGTTGCGAGTGGATACGTAGAAACAGAGTCTTGTGTTAACCCCGAAGGATATTCATGGTACTTCAGGAGTATTTTTGAAATTTCCAAGTAAATCGTTAGATCTGGAATTTGTTCTTACTGTTCGGCAATTGGCTGGCCCTTTATGGCCGTCTGGACTGGGGTTTGAATAGAGAGACAGGGAATAAATTTCCACCCCAGGGTTGCTGAATCCATGTAAAAATCCTTATCAGCCTGTGAATTGTCCTTTATCTGCCTGTGGACTGTGCTATGTCGGAACCTTTCCCACCGGGCCCTTTGTAAATGTCATTCCAGGGGTGTTAATATTAATGGGGATACTGCGACGGGATTGTAAAGGCGCCGGGTTTGCTGCGCTTCCTCGACAACGATAAATCAACTTGAAAGAAAGGAATAGATCAATCCAATTTAAAAGGAGATTTTCGAATTATCCGAAGTTGTTGAATCAAAACAGTTTTACTGACTCTCAATTCATAAAACATTTTTGCACATCATTGTAACAAAAGTCTGCACTTGTTTCTTAACAAAAGAATAGATTTTAATACTATATTATAGCTTCGAATAGGTTTATATTTCTAGATAACTATGTTCATTTATTGTTTAGTATTAACAAGTTGTTGAAGGCTAACAGTAAGAAAATTTTATATAGAGTCAAAAAGTTATCGGTATCGAAAAATACATTCTGTTTGAAAAAATGCAAGTACGCTTAACACGAGATATGCGAATCATGGAATGATTACACCATTTACCAGCTTTGACCATTGATAATTTACAAAATTCCGAGACGGTAATATACTCCTTGAAAGTAAAGTCACCTAAAGCTCCGAAACAAGCACCTGAAGACTTGCGGGAGATTAGAGGTGTCCCACAGGTCGGTAAGACCTTCAATTTCGATAGACTGAAAATAATTAAAAGAACTGCAGAAACATTAGCAGGGCTATGTTGAAGCTTTTTCATTATGTCAAACCATTAGTCCCTTGTTTATTCCAGTGTAAACATTTTTATTTAGCATAGTGACTATTATTGTTCATGATTAAAAATTTAAGGTTGCAACTTTTTTCTTCCTTTTTGACGGGAAGAATTTTGAGTAAATTGGGTAATAAATTTTTTTTGTAAATCTGAGAAGAACGAGCTGAAGGGATAAAGAGACTTAATTGTTGAGCATTTGCTATTAAGAACGCACGTATCAATTTCTTTCGTTTTGTCAAACTTCCACTTTTTTTTCCCCCAAGAACTCTATGATATAACTTCGTCCATATGCGTACGTACGAACATCAGTTGTTCCAGTTCAGCTATCTATCCACTGGTACATACACGGCTTTTCAGCGTGACTCTGCACTTCGTTCAAAATTAGTATATAATTTCCTATATAATTTTAATATTTTATTAAAAGCTGGACAAAATGCAATTTCCTTTTCTTTCATTACTTTCAATAGGTTTCTTTAAAAATGCTATGTTTATCTCCATTAAAATTGTATCATAAGTGGTTCAATTTATGGCGTTACGTTTGGCCAAAGTACGTGAAGTTTTACTCTTCCTCAGAATTTGCCTTTAATCAAGCCACTCATTAAAATACCCTAAGTTGAATGTTTTCACACTCGTTAATTAAAACACTCCTGTAATAGGAAGCAAATCCTTTACTATTAGCTAGTCTAATAGTTCGCAATATTAAATGAAAATTAAAGTTTTATTGCGAAAAAACTAGACACACCACACCGATTACATGACATTATCTAATTCGGGAACGACCCATTTAAATTTTTTTATATTTAATTACTCTAATTAATTACTATATTCATGCAAGCCGAATCACGAACAGATAGTTTTTCAATCTTCGTGTACTCCTTACTTCCGTATAAGAAAAAATGTATCAACAACAGGTCAATCTCTTGCAATTTCCTACCTAGGGCCTCACCTTTTAAGTCGAGTACCCAATTTTGCATACCGTAGAAACCAGATTAGAGGCCGGTGTGACGTTCCCTTCGGTACGGCGTGGAAGTGGATGGTTACAAAAAAGTCTGGTCGATCGTTAAAGGTTTATTGTTGACAAAAGCAATTCTGTTCTTTTGGAAAATCTGCGATGTTTTGGTAGGTCAAGGTCTTGGGCCAGAAGCCATTTGGCGTCGACCCTATCCATTCCCAATCTAATTTGTTACCACCTATTCAAACATCGATACAAACCACGGGTTTGTGAAATACAACTTTTCATCTTCTCTTTAAAAAATGATCAATTTCGCCTGTAATTGAACCCGTTGACGTTGACAATTTCTGGCAGTACTAAGCCTTTTCGAACGTCTTAATAAACGAGCATGTCTATTTCCAATAAATAACTATTTCCATGGACGTGTGGTGTTCTGTCAAACATCACAATATCTTCACATCAAAAATGCTCAGACAAATCCTCAATGTTCTCCTTGTCCGAGAAATCAACATCACCGCATAAATATTTATTTTTACCACAAGAGTTAAAAACCGTCCCACCATATACGATTTATGGTAGACTGATACTCATCCCGACGAATTCCTTGTTTGTAATGTACAGAAAAATATAGAATGGTTATTTTTCAAACTATTTCCTCTCCGCCAACGTTACACTTTTATGTCGCACATAAAGTACTTCAATAAAGATTTAGGTTGTTTACGAAGTAAACTGTTCGAAGCATTGGGCAAACTAATGTACGGACGGGGCTGACGACAGCTAATTAGGCCAAGTAGTCGGGAGGTATGAAGGTGACAACTTTGCGTCTTGAACGTCAAGGGGAAATGCTGCTTCACTAAAAGGGAATTCCGGCTTTAAGCTATAGGAAAAGGAGGACCAAATAGCATCGGTCAAAGCAGATTTTACTGTTTCCTCCTTCCTTCCAGGGAAGGGAGTTTGGCGCAGTTCATTCAGAAAAATTGGCGGACGATCAGTGCGTAATATTAACTTTTGGAATTTTGCGATAATCAGACGGATAATTAGGCGGGAGCCTTTTGGAAGTACTTGTAAGGCGTTGTAAATCTGGCTGAGCGCCCTTACAAATTTTAGGTTAATTGAAAATCTGACGAAGAAATGCTATCTGCTCCTTTTAATCGGAAATCTTATTATAAAAGTTTAAAATGAAACTTTCTCTTCTCATTTAGGCTTTGAATATTCATCAAATTTATGAATTATTTAATTTTAAGGCTGTGGTTGTTAAGTGAGCTAAAGTGTATACATTTACAAGAATAATAGTCTATACATTTTGGATTGATCTGTCAGTAAAGAAAAAGTAACTTATATACCGTTGAAGAAAAACTTATAAACATTACTAGTCTGATAAATTATAAACATAATAGTTTACGAATAAATTTGATAAACGAATTGTAATGTTGAATGTTAAAGTGTAAATAAGCATTTGGCATGTTTATAAACAAAATTAATTAACAAATCAATTTTTTAATTTTTTTTTGTTCTGTATTGTTTTACCGGACCAAACGGAAGGACTCTCCTCGGCAAATATGACTTTTAAATTTGTTAGGGATTATAATTTTGAACTGAAAAACACCGATAAAATATGAATATTTGAATGTTTATGATAGAAAGTAATTGTATTCACCACGTTGTCATCGATTGTGGATTATATTGATAGAGGTTGATTGATGAAAATGTTCGTTCTTCTTAAACAGTAATAAATTATTCACTTATAAACTCCACCAAATTACATGCACAATTTTCTGCCCCGGCCTTCGGATGAAAGTAAACGTAGCATTGGGCGTACCCTATCATCACATTGGAAACTGTACTATTATACGGAAAATATATGTCATCTCGCATTTGTATTGTAAGGAATGGTACCGCTTTGTAACAACACCAAAACCAGAAATGGGGTAGTTTAAATTTTTCATTCTTTATGTAACACACAAATACGTGTGGAGAAATAACGTTTCTTTTTTAAGACCTTTGCTTTATTAGTTTATCTGTTTTAATATCATCCGAAGCTGAGATCTAATCGTTTTCTCTTCTTAACTCTAACTTTCCAAGAAAAATTCTCTATGAGTAAATGTTTATTTTTAAAGGTAATTTTTTCAACCCAATCTAACGTGAGTTTATTATTAGATTGTAAAATCAAAACAGAAAGGGCAGCAATATTTAGCTCATAACTCTTTAGTGGAATTCAATAAGGACGCAATAAAAACGAAACGTACTATATCGTCCTACCGTGAGTCTATATAAAACAAATATTGAAGCCAATCGTATAATCACACTATCAAGATTGTGAAACTTTTTAAAATTATTTTATAACGTCGTTACTCCTAACTGGTCGATTTACTAATCGTAATTTAGCAAACAATCAAAATAATCCTTCGTTAATTGCTCTTCATTAAATTTTTGAAGTCCGAGTTAATTCAAACAAAAGCCCAGTATAGTAATAAAATGTTTATTTGTTTGTGTGAATAGGGATGTGTTACATATTTATGGATTACTAATTTTTGAGATTATCGCCGATAGTCTTTATTGTTTCAAATGAAATAATTTCTAATGTGTGGTGTTTAGTGACCGTTACCTGATGATTATTTAGTCGTCGTGAGTTGCGGACTGATGTGACTAGGTTTTAGAAAAACTTCTTTATCGTGCCAACGTTTCGATCTTTATTGAGATCATCTTCAGGGCCTGGGATATATAAACATTGTTTAAATTTTAAAAATCGAAACGTTGGCACGAAAAAGAAAATGTTTTTCTAAAACCTTCGTCACATCAGGCCGCATCTCACGACGTTCAAATAATAATAATTTCTAATGTTCAGAAGGTTGGGTTTTTATTAGTGGACTTTTCTAAGGGACTTGATTGCTTTGCTTGTCTGAAACTTCAATGATCCTGATAAACTCTTTCTAACTAGATTGACTGCCAAACCACGTATGAAAAAGGGGCTTGAAGAAAGAGAACTACACTTCTGATTATCTCTTTTCAGAGTTTTATTCAGCTGATATATCTTGCCTGTTTTTGTAGCCATTTCTTTCCACAAAACCTATCGGTTCGTACGATTCAATGAAATGTATTTTGTTAAGGTGATAGATACTTTAAATAAAATTTAACCCTTTCCTTATCATGTATCAAACGTAACCCTATACCAAGACCTTAATATTCCCTTTGTTACAGAAGTAGTGAAAACCTATTACATGAAATTCCTTCCAATCCCTTTCTTCATATCCTAATTCCTCTTCCCCGTCGATTGAAACGCTGATGGCCACATGATATGCCCATTACGTTGTGCCGAAGAAAGGATCTTTTTTTCAGAGTTGGACATGTTCGAAACGTTTATGTCCGAAACCTAAGTTAGATTTCTCTGGAGTTTCAAACTTTTCGGTCAAACTTTGTAAGTGAATTCTCCAGTGAAATATGTGTGTGTTGAACCTCCTGACGTTTCTAACCTTGTTTAACATTTCATGTCCATCGAGATAATCACTTGGCCCAACTAAAACTCAAAACTACCAAATCTGTTATTTTTTATTTAATTCGAAACTGTTCATTGAGCCAATCTTTGTTGGTTTTTTTTTTTTTTTTTTTTTTTTTTTTTGCAAGAACACTTCAAACATATGTGCCCTTGTTGATAAAACTTTTTAGGATGACACACAACCTGTACCAAATATGTATTCATTTAAGTTATATAACTTCTTTTATCGAATGTGTTTTTTAAAAACGTTTATTCAAAGAAATTACCATTAAGCACTGATATACATTCAGAAACTTTATGAATCTAAGTCAAATCTCTTCGATATGCGTTCGGGAAAATCTGGCTTAAGACTAACTTTTATTATAATTAAAATCGTTATATCTCTAGAGTGGGAGATAGTGCTGATGACAATTCTAGGAGCAACACCTGCATCCTAGCATTGTCATCACATTATTTATTTCGCACAATGTTTATACTCGTATATAACTTTTATGTATGACGTCCATTGTTTCATTATACCACCATTCAACAAAAGCATAATTTGTCTTGGAATATTATGTATTATTTTCTTCTGATGCGTCAACATTATCACACATATACTTCTTTTTTATCATTATCAGCGTACAAAGTTACTAAAGTCCAAAACTACTATACCTTCAATAGGTATTTCATTAGAACTCGTAATTAAGTTTTTGTAAAACGAATCCTGTTGATAATAAAGGCTAAATTCAATTGACGTGATTAGGTCATTAATACGTTAGACGATATTTATTTTACTATGGAAGTAGTAGAAGTGTGTTATTTTACGTAAATTATTTTAAATTTTTTCAGCCATCGGTAAATTGCTAAAGGTCCTTCTTTATCTTAATGTGTATTTGATTAAAGGCTTTTTCTAAATCCCTGTCAGGGCGATCGGCGGTGTGCCTGTTTCGAAATCCCCAATGGCTTCACAATTGGCTCCTCCCTCCCGTCGCAAAGCCTCCAATAATTGAGAGCCAATTTGCATTCTGGCCAATTTGCATTTTTTCCTGTCACCTGCACCACTTCTCGATTAAGCACCCTGGAGCCTGTCCAAATAGTTAATTTGTCAATAACTAAATAAAGAGGTGGTGAAATGTTAACCTCTTGTTTAGCTTAGCGCACGTCTGAGGTGAAAATGTAATTCACTTATTTTCCTTTTAAACCTTCCAGAACTGATGACCTGTGAGGAGCGGGTAAAAAGAAAAGACAATTCTGGAAGTGGCAAATAGAAAAGGCTTAAGTCTGAAATTAAGTAGTCCTTAGCCCGATTCCGAGAGAATGGAAGTGCCAATAGGAGGCCTGATAGTGTATCGCAGCGCATTACGATGCTAAGGTAGAACAGAAATATTGTCATTGCTGCAAGACGGAACCCGCTAAAAGAATGACTAAATGTAGTACAAGATTAGCAAGGCCTTTATCAGCACTTACGATTCGTAATCCAGTAGCCATCGTTGCCCGTTTAAAACGACCTTCAGCACAGCCACTCAGGAGAATAAGGTGCAGGAGCGCTTAGAAGAGAACACCAATTGGAATGCTTTGCTGATGAGTCGCATTTCTGTCGATAAAGTCATAGCACGCGCCGAAGAATCTACCGAGAACAGGGGCTGCTTGCAATGACACGGCTCATGCTTCCTTCAGTGTAGTTTGAAGGAAGCCGTGCATTGGTTTGGTCTGGTATTTACACTGTAGGACGAATTGGTGTCCATATTTTAGAAGGCACCTCTCCGCAGTCCGTTATGTCCAAGAAATTATCGAGAATACATCCCTCAAACCAGGGATCTCATCGTAGGGATTTTCGATTTCTGGATGACAGTGACAGATCTAGAGGCATTGTTTTTCAGCAATGCTTAGAAAATCTGGGAATTTTTCATCTGCTCCTTCTCTCATTGTCTCTCGACTTCAACCCACTGAGCACATGTGGGATGCGTTGCAGAGAAGTCTTTTCGATCACTATCCACAGCCAACTGAGGGGTTTACAAAAAACAATCTGCAACTACTGAGTTCAGCGTTGCAACGTATGTGGACTGAAATTTCTTACGAAATTAGTGGCATTCTTATTAATACAATAGTATGCACAAAGGTTTTGCCTATCAGAGGACATTATACACGGTATTAATTGTTAACAAACAATATTGTTAACAATAAACACAATTATAGGATTAAAACCGTTATTTTGTTTCAAAATAAAAGGCTCTAGGTTTGTTCTCTTAATTATATGTTCCGTTAGAAAAACCATAATAACTCCTTAAAAATTATACTGCAATACCCCTATTCATTTCTGAGCATTTGTGGACGTTGTGTTTGTGGTGGGTACGTTACTCGTGTACTTGTGTGCGAACTTTTGAAATACTGACGTCATTGTGAATATTATATTCATAGATATGTATTTTTTGTCGGTTATTAATAGAAATTCTAATATCAAAAGATGGTACTTTTTGGCTGTCCATTGTACGCTTTACATGTTATTGCATATATTTTGTTAATGGAAAAAATGTGTTTTAAATTTATTAATTCAATTTAATTTCAACGAAAACCGTTTGTTCTGTTATAAATTGACGGTCACGAATTCAGTCCTTGAACTTCTTGAACTACGTTTTTGCCGTTACAGAATGCAATTGTTGCTTTTTTTAATATTACGGCTTGCAATTTTAATGTGTCGTCTTAAAACATGCTAAGACATGGAAACGAAAAAGTCTCGTTTACCTTGAGTTCAAAGTCTTTAATTCATAGTTGTTCTGTTTTAACCGTATTTTATTTTACAATTTTTTCAGTAAGACAGGAACATTTAAATAGAAAATAGGCTTTACTAAAATACATTACGAAAATATAAATTTATATCTAAACTAATTAAACTATTGGAAACATTTAAAATGTAAAATACATACATAATCACACATAAAATATATAAAGGAAGCAAATTAATTCACAATATTTAAAAAAAAGTTTTACTTTAACTTGTGATGACCGTTGAATATAATTGTAGTGTTCGTATCGGTGGTGATGGGATTATCGGTCAATGGTTGTTGGAAAGAAAACATCTTCGAATCTTTACCGACGTTTCGATTTAATTCAAATCTTTATCAAGGCATCCTGTACATATACAGTATATTATTACATTATTATTTATTACAGAATTGCATATATATATTATACACAAGAAGGCAAAAACCTAAGGTTGATCTCTAAGTGTTCTCTTTTTTATTTATGCTTTATTTATTTATCAATTGGCAAATGTCCCACGTTATAGTTCTACTTGACTGGTTGCTACCGCTGGGGGAACTGAGTCTAATTTAGGTTTTTGCCTTCTTGTATATAATATATATGTAATGATATACTATATATGTACATGATGCATTGTTAAAGATTTGAATTAAATTGAAACGTCGGCAAAGATTCGAAGTCGTTTCTTTCCACTAACCATTGACCGATAATCCCACCACCACCGATACGAACACCACAAAAATTTTAACTTATTATTTATTTTTATTAATTTTTTTTAAACATGCAAGACCGGCATTAAATAGATCTCCATTTATTTTATTTCCTTTTCCGTAACTTCTATGGGTAGTGCTGCCAATAGAAGAAAATTCAGGTATAGTGTAGCTAGCATAAGAGTAGTCAATATATCTATAATTTCAAAAGGTTTGAATAGTGAATTAAAAACAAGTGTTTTTAAAGCATTAGAACATAATTATATAAATATTTTACTTTAATTGAGTATGTTAAATTAACATAATTTTGTTTCATTGTGTTGTCATGTTATTTATAAAGAGGGAGGTAAACAAGTTTTCCCCTTCTGGTACTAATATTCGCCCTCATAAGGGAATACGATTAATTTCCCGCCGAGGCCAATTTTCTAATAGGTCCTGATTCGCCGACCAGTGAATCTACTTAAGATCCTGCAAGATTACACCTGCGATCACCGTCCCGGAAAATCCGAGGTTCAGAGGCCTCTCCCAAGATTTAAATTGCTGCCTGAATCGAGTTTTCCCGGTTTAATGCTAGTTTATTTAAGAGAATCTTGTTACTTCAACGTTTTAATCAAGGAGTTTATAATTGCTTCTAGTTATCAAATTTCCCTTCATTAATATGAGACTACTCGACTTCGTTAAACAATTTTTTTTCTAGCAAGAAGGTCATTTGAAACTGTTATTAATTAGAATCGCACAAAAACGTTCGACTTAATGAAGTTACATTTTGAGAAAGGGACGCGATAATGAATTTCTAAGGGCCTATGGTTTTTAGTTTCCTACCAGGCCATAAAGCTGATTAATCATTTTTGTCACTATTAGATCACTGTAATTATTTTATGATCAATTTCTTTACTCTTCCCAAACTGCCAGTTAATACAAATCAGGACTTCGGCTAAGTTTCCAGTTATTTAGAAATTTGCGGGTTGTTTTGTTATGGTTCTTTGTTGTTTTTTCTGCGCTTGTTTATTTGCATGCAACGTGAGTTTATACTTCGTTATTTTTGCACGGCACCTTGTGTATTAACAGAGCGTAGAGGGCTTTCTGAATTCTCGGTCAGTTGAGCAAATGCACAGGACATGAAAATGTTTACCGAAGTGGTCACTGTTGTTTAATAGGGTGTGGGCCGTTTGTACACTGCCCTCCCTAGCATCATAACTAGCTGGCAAGTCGACGTCCAACGGCGATAAGGTGTTGTGACCCGAGTGAAACGGTTTTTCACTATTTATTCTCCTTTGGCGTAGTCGGTTATTACTTTGTATTCATGTTCCGGTTCGGATGAAAAAAAATAGGCACATGTTGGTTTTGAATAAAAGGGGAAAAGGGGAAGCAATTCGATTTCTCGGCTGAAAAAATACTAGGTAGATTGGCAGGTTGAGGTTTGTTTGTAAATCATCCTAATTATTTGGGAATATTTGGTTTCTATACTATTTATTTTCTCAATGATTATTCATTCGTATCATCTTGTAAAGTATCGTGAAGGTTTTTATATCTACATAATATATTCTTTTCGATAAATGTATTTTTTTATCTATTCGGTGAAAATCAAGTTCGTACATTGCAGTTCTTATTGGTCATTGAGTCCGCCTCTTATAGCGGTTATCGGGATATTCCATGATAGAACTTTTATTCGTACTTGTTCCCTTTCGTATTATTCCTGGTGATAAATGTAACCTTTTGTGGAATTATATCGTAATCTATCATCGTAAATGATTTTTAGTTTGTCATTTATTATGTAAGTATTTTAATATAATTTTGTTTTCTGTTAGATCATCTTTAGTACTCTTTGTTGGAAAGTCGTACGTTTTATTTTAAAGAAACTTAGGTTTATCGGAATTTATTGTGTTAATACCGTGATTTCAAGTTGATAATTAAGCCATCCAGTACAACATTAAGACATCCCTTTTATTTTCCTAGGAACCAAAAATCAAAAATATCCGACATGTAAATTTTGATCTGCTCATTCCTACAAATAATCATTTTAATTTTAACCGAAAAGTTATGCCATTCTAATAATTATACTGCAGAGTACGATATCCTGATCTATTAGGAATTTTAGTTTGTTACTTAAACTTATTTGGCACTTACTAGTGCCCTATGTGTTACATTTTATTACTTTTTATATCTAGCCAGTTTTGCCTACTAACTTATTCAAATGGACTTGTTCCTTTTATAACCATTAAAACTACTCTATTAATAAACCATTCAATACTTTCACCTTCAGTTTAAGTTCTTTACTTGAACCTTAAATGCTGATTATTTGTCAGTGTATTTAGGAATACACGTGACCAAAAACGTAGGTTTTACATTTTGTCGATTGATACGCCGTCAAATTGAATAACTCCCCTTATTGTTTGAATACCAGTTTTAATTTATCTAAAGATTTCTGTTGTAATTAAAACAATACTTCGTGTAATTTAATTAGTGTAATTAATTTGTATATACATCAATATGCTTTATTTTACACTTTCCATAATTTACATTTCATTACAATAATTCATTGTTTAATCAATTACGCCTATTTTTACTAAATTCTTCTTTAATATTTTATTGTGTTTTTTATATTGTTTTGATTTACGTTTTCATTAATACTGGAAGCCGGTAGTTGATTGGGTTGTAATTTATCATATTTTTCTTATATTGGATCATACGTTAAACCGTATGCGAATGTAATTTTCGCACTGTCAATTGTTTCATGGTTGTTTTTATTAATATCCACCCTTTACTGCGAATATATGTCACTTTATTTTATTATTTTAATTTTTGAAAAAATTAATTGATGAAATATTTCATCTATTGTATTTTCATGTGTGCAGGCTGTTCGATACCTTTTAATTAATTTCATCCTTTCTAAAATAAAACTTTGATTATTTATCTTGATTATTCTCCATACAGAATAATCTATTTGAGCATTCTATTTGTTTCATCATTACTCGGCTTAAATTAGGTTCTTTTGCCTTTCCCGGTTGGAACATCTTGGAGTAACGGAGCCCTTTATTAGATAAATTTTTGGTTACTAATTATTTACTTTATATTATTCCATCGAGGTCTTAGGTATTGATTGGCTTTATTTAGCAAGCCAGTTTCTTTTTTTCATGTGAGCCGTTATGTGTACGTAAGTCGATTGGGATGTTGTTTATATTCTCGTTTTATATTCTTTGTGATATGATAAACGGTTATTTTTGATGTTTTTCGCTGTCTTTTTGTTCTTTAGGAAAGTGACATAAATCTAAATTTTTCCTTCTTGTTTCTTTACCTGTCGATCTGCTGACGCCTCACGTTGTCTGCCCTTTTTTGATTCATCACCGTCCTTGTCCTACCGCATTGTCCCTTTGCCCTGCGCATTTAGAAGGCCTTTAATCAAAAATAAAGGTGTCTACTATTTTTTCCTTTCTGAATTATGTGGTTCGCTCCTGCAGCTGTCTTTACTCTTAATATTTCATTATCATATATGTAGAATTATTATAGACGTAATGTTTTCATCTTTATAACCTTATTAAATTTCATTTCCGAGGGCCGGATCGGCATTTTTTCAGTAA
This sequence comes from Cimex hemipterus, assembly GCA_039619505.1. NCBI lineage: Eukaryota > Metazoa > Arthropoda > Insecta > Hemiptera > Cimicidae > Cimex > Cimex hemipterus. Next base: position 26,232,758 of record CM077103.1, on the reverse strand, counting down.
ATTGTTTATACAGAATATTATCAGTAATAATAAAATAAATTAATATTTATTTTCATAATTTTACAAGTTAAATTTTTTATACGTCAGTTGTTCAATTCAGATGTTTGTTGAGTTTGCGCTATTCCTGTTGTGTTGATATTCCTTGTTATAAGTTCAAAGATACTTTGGTTTTTCTGTCTTTCTATATTTTCTTTTGCATATCAGGCATATGTGTATTATTATGAATAGTTTTTTACTTTCAATTGTGTAGTAATTTCGTCAGTTTTCAGTCCATATGGCGCACTATTTCATATATGGACCGTCTGTGGGTGTTCACTGATGGGTAGTTCTTTAGATTTTGATCTGATCAAGGGTTCTGCATTGTCGACTCGTCTTTCCTTTTACGGCTCATCGCATTCTGTTAAAGCACTTTTGTACAGCATACTTGAAACGTCTTTGGTCCAGTAAAGGCAACCTTTAAAAAATAAATTTCACAGTTGGAGCTTTAGTTACTACTACATGGAGGCTGTACTCCAGGCCTTTATATTTTTGCGTGACTTATGTTGAAGTCTTTTAAGTCTTCCAATTCGTCAATAACCTTTATAGTTGAACTGCTTTTATGCGTATTTTCAACTTACTCCATAGGTTTCATATCCTATTGATCCTTTATCGTTCAGTCATCTAATTTGAATAACAATTCAACGATTGCCTCATCGAAAATGGAGACCTTTGTTTCATTTATTAAAACGTCTAAACCATTCCACTGTAAAATTCTCCTCGAAAGTTTCCATCACCTAATATCTAACCAAACTTTAGTATATGTACTTCCTTTTCTTATCTGATTTTGAGATGTTGGATGAGTGTACTAAGGTTGATCGGAATCAATTCTTAGATCTTGCGATATCGCCTTTTTCCGACAAATTAACCCTTTTCTCGTCAAATTATCATTTTTGTACCAAATTAATCCTTTTTAATTTCAAATAAACCTTTTTTAGTTTTAAATTAACCATTTTAAATTTTCAAATTAACGTTTTGTTGTATAACTATTAATTTTTAACTTCAAATTAACTCTTTGGTAATGTCATAAAATTAAGAAAGCTTCGTAGAAGGTGTGAAATATAAACATATAAACTAAAATTTCTGTGCATTTAAGATTTTTTATATATAAAATCATCGGGTTGAGGTTAGAGCACATGAAAGTTAAATATAATTAAAATTTAAAATTATTTAAAATAAAATATAAAAATTTAGGATTATTTTTTAATTTGAGAAAAGTGAGAAGTTTATGTAATTACATTTTATATCATCTAGAATTTTTGATGTTTTAAACAAATAATTTGAAATTAAAAATTACTAATTTAAATTTCCGAAAATCTTTTAAAAGAGGGTATGTCAACTATGAGATTATACGAACCCTCGGGGTGACTGGGATTTTGAAGAAAAAGTCCATTTGTAAGTATATCGGTAAGTATCCAGCGGCCCTGAATTCGAACTCTGGACCTTTAACCTAGAGTGATGAGTCGAGTCAACGCCTTGACAGTTGAAGGCCTCTGTCGCCCTTTCTGAACGGTTATTAAAACTAAAAAGCCGGAAATTCAAAACGGTTAACTTGTAGGTAAAAAAGGTTAATTTGAAATCAAGAATTTAATCGACAGAAAAAAACTACATGTCTCGTATAAAGGTTGAATTAAGGTTGTTGTTCATAGTTTCATTGTTGCATGTTTTAAAGAATTGGGATTGGGATATTTGGATTCATTTTATGTTGGCAGAACTCCAAAGTTCTAGTACGTATGTCCACATTGATTTTTGATTGTAAATAAGCCTTTTGTTAGTTAGCGATATGTTTGGCGTTTCGTTGTAGTCTTGGAAGAGTAGGGAACCTATATGCGCTCAATTTAATGCCAACTTGTCTGAATCAAGATTGGAAGAAAAAAAACTGAGTTAAGCGTGTATTGCCACAGGTTAGCTTCTCCAAATTTTCCTTCCAGTTGTCGATGAGCTAGTATCGCAAACAAACGAAATTAGCCTTCTGCCTTTTTGTATCTACTTGAACACTATAGGAGGATGTGAATAAAAATTAAATTCTGCGCAAAACGTACTGCACATAGTCTATTAAGTGTATGGACAGGAAGGAGCATAACCACTGATATCCTTACAGAAGTGAATTGGAAGATACGCGAAGTGTGGTTACATGTCTGCATGTTTCAATAAAAACAGACTGCATTTTCAATCTTCGCTGTTAATTCTCGGGACGGAAAGTTAGTTAATCGTTCTAACATCCAGTTACTCTTGGAAAATTGACATTTCTACTGGGCGTGTGTATGATCCTTTACGTTTAATCGGTCTTGGTAAATTAAGTCACGTATCGTAGACGATTCTACGTCAGTCGTTAGTACAGATAAATGCCCTGGATAGTAGCAGGAAGGAAAATATTAATAATATAGTCGACGAACTGAAAGAAAAATAGAGAAACTTTATAGAAAATTAAACTGCGCTTATAGACATTCAGTTATTATTTTGTTTTATCTTCCGATCTGTAAGTTTGTAAATGTTTTATCATTTGGCACTAGATCGTTCCATGTATTTATGAGAATTCCAGTTCACCGAAGTAATTCAACGATAATCCGTCCAAGAATAGACGTCACACGCGGGGGCACAGCTTCACCCACGTGTTCCCATTGCGTTGAGTGCGCAAGACACCGGTGGCTCATTGATCTCCCTCTGGCCTGGAAAGTTGTGACGTCACTTGAAGAGGTGGGCAGCCATTCCCTCGATCCTCGACCCGGGGGGTTCCGGCCGTCAGGCTTCGCTTCTTCGTCCGCTTCACCCCTTCGCGATTGTGTCCTCTTCACGCGATCGGCTTCGCCAAAATGAAATTGCCTTTTCGGTTGAATAAATCATTGTCGCCGCAGTCTACATTTACACAGTAATTGGATAACTGTCGCCTCTCCTTGGCCACAGGCGATTTTCGTGTTGATTCCTTTCCTACTGACATTTTTTCCTTCATATACAGCTTTCAGTTGTATGCTAATTGCATAAATGAAATGATTATATACTTAACATATGAAATTTTATCATTCTCAATTACATGAATTACTTGACAAAGAAACTCGGCTAGTGACCTATACCAATGAACGATTGGGATATAAACTGTAACAACTGGTTAAATTGATTTGTTGGTAAAGCACAATTTCAGAACATACAATTTTTTCATTACTGAGCCAATCAAAACGTAACGGTTTTGAACTGGCTGCTTGGTCGTTACGAAATCGGCAATATTTCAAACAATTCTAACAACGCCTACATAGTACCAAACGGTGAACATTATAATGGAAGCTGTGGTAATAATAATGACAGCAATATTGAAATAATTTCAAACCATGATGAAAATGACGTATTTGCCAATATGTTTTTAGATGCATATCAGTGAATAAAATAGCAAAAATACAATATGTAAATTTATAAATTTAAAAAAAAAATTGTTCAAACATGAATGACAGATTGCTTTGTTAGTTACGTGCTTGATATATTATATGTGTGGATTTTATTTCATTAAAATACAAATGGTTAAAAAATGCTTGCACACTTTCATTAAAAAAACACACAAATAAATGATTTTAACATAATCGGATTTTGGCGACTATCAGTCACCAGGGCATTACATTGCTAGATAACAAAATTACTACCTAGTTATGCTTGTGGGAAGATGGTCTTCCATAATAGGACCATGTTAAATAAATATTACAAAAATATTATTCTTTTCTTCGGTTTTTACCTTTCTTTTTTCCAATTATTATGGATTGCTTAATGTTTGTTATTTCAAGGCCTTTGACTTGAAGGCGTTTTTAAAGAATTATTTAAAGAATAAGAAGTGCGATTGAAATAAAATAAACAGTATAGATTGCGATGTGTATGCCAATTGAAATAAAATAAACAGTATAGTTTTCGATGTGTATGCCAATTATGGTACATATATGCTGAAAATAATGCTAAAATATAAAGTTTTAAAAACCTGCCTTTTCATAAAAAAAGTAAAAGATTGGGGAACATGATAATTATGTTTCCCGTATCAAGAGTCTTGTCGATAGGTGGCGCTCGGTGGACCTGTATCGTAGAAGAACGGTCATGCTCACCCATTTAGAAAGGCGAAAGGCATGCGAGGTTGACACGGCCACTTAAGTTTCGTTCAAAACTCGGCCTAGGTGTCCACGTGCAGCAAGCGTACCGAAAAATGGATGATCCTCACCTAATTGAAGGGTGCAATTCCTTGGCTCCATTATAGTGCGTATCGCCCCCCTATATGAGAATTGTGCTTGAGCATGGCAGCGAGTGTCTGTGTCCCCTGTTTCGATTGTTAGGGTTATGTAATTGTACCGATAGTTTTGTGTCCCTAGGAGCCGGTATTCGTAATTGCCGATGGACCACGAGAAATAATAGTTATATAACTTAATATTACAGTTTTGTTTATTAACGTCAAACAAATCTTGTCTTTATAGAGGAAAGGAGGAAAAGTTAATATGGTAGAAATAAAATAGAAAGTTTTATTCCCTGCAAAATATATGTAGACGCTTTTTTTAGTATCGACCTCTTCCAACATTTTTCATACTCGGCTTACAGCTCGGAGATTGCCGATAGACCAAAGAAATTAATCTCTAGATTGTTGGAAAACTCTTCGTGTTGATTTAATTCTTACCATTGGGTGTAGCCAAACCAGATACTGGTTTTTATGGTTGATAATTGGTTTTTCTATTCGAAGGTTTTGAACATGTTTTACTGATGAACATTGGAGTCCAGTAACTCGGATATATTAGTTATACAAACATATTGTGTGTGTGTGTGTGTGTGTGTGTGTTGCACGCGCGCGCGCGTGTGTGGGTAAAATATAGTTTTTTCTGTCATATTAATGGACAGTTATTTCGTGATTGCAAATTCCACTCCCGATTTTTTGTTCTTCACATTGTGATGGTCTGCTTGATGATGTATTTGCAATTTGACCCCTTCCGAAGTTTTGTTCTGCCTGTCACTTTTGGTTTCTTCTTTCTGAGGGTTTTTCTGTTCCTCCATGTCAATAGTGGGGTTTAACCGAAGATGCCGAGAAGCGTAAACGCATCCTACCAACCAAAACTGCGAGAATAGGAAGGTGTACAAATGTGCATATCATCTAGTCCGCTCTGTCTAACAGATCTGTCTGTGGGTTAATTCTGAATTGAAACACACGTTCGCCCCCAAAGTATAACTTTTAGTACGTCATGATGAATATTTAAATTATTATTAATTTTAAATGTTTCGAAAATGTTGCACTTCATTACATTACTATACAAACGTCTACTTGCGCATCTCGAGTGAAAATAAATATGTAGGTTGGTGTTCTAATGTTTGCTAATTTCTTGTTTGATATAAACTCTATCTTTACGATTAGATTACTGGAGGTGCCACGATGAAATGAAATGGATCCATGGATTTCAACCGAAGCATAACTTCGTTTTCATGGTTGATTGACATGCGTGTTGTAAGTGTTCGCCCCTTGAGCGTTGATTTACTTATACTCGAAGGAGCCCTGTGTCATAGGGCGTCTCTTCACCCAACGATTATGTCTGCCCCCTCTTGCATCCCCCTTTGATTATGCAATTTACATATATTATTCAGAAGGTACCTGTTTGCGAGGTTGAAATACGAAGTTCAACTCAAGAGGGTGCCTTTTATGTTTAATTGACTGCATTTACATTAATCACCTGCGCTCAGAGCACGTCAATCCCATGTAAATTCCCACTTACGACAACCGTAACTCGTAAATATATATGATAGGCAATAAGAGAATGCAAAAAAGGGGCGTCGGTGGCCGCAACGGTATAGGAGTTGACACGGCGCTCATCATTGTAAGGAAAGTTCCTACATTCGAACTTGACACCGGCATCCCGAGGGTTGATATAATCTGCTGTTGCGAACCCTAGTTAAAAAAAGATAATGCAAAAGAGTTCGAAGGTTATATTGTATATCACACACTTTCGAAAATGATGTGTTTTTGTAAACCACTTTCGAACTGTAACATTCCGTGGCTACTAAATGTTGTTAATTTATTATTTTAAACCGAAGCTCGTCGATCGTACTCACATCTTTGTGCTGTTTATTGTGAAGGCTGTTTTTGGACAAATGTTCTATGTATGTGATGTTATGGCATCCATTTGCTGCAATCCTGCAATATCTATTTAAGCTAATATACAAAAATAAAAGTAAAATGAAGAAAACTTCAAAAAGTGGAAACGTGAGCAGGGTCAGCCATAGTTATCAGGATATAAACTTTTTTCAATTTATTTTATTTATTGGTTTAATGCGCCGATCTATTAAATAAACTGGCAGATAGCTTATAAATACTTACAGTTATATAATAATGTCCCCTAGTAACAAAAATAATTAAGATTCTTTAAAATATATTTTATATATTTGTTTATATATGTATTGTGAGTTTTATTGATTTATATTAAATTTTCACATTTAAAAAAGAAAAAATGGATATTTTATTGATATGTATTAACAGAATTAGTTTACTTTTAAACTTAACTGTTAACATTTCACCATTAATACATAATTATTATTCATCAAAATAAAACCAAAGCTCAATTTAATTTTTTTAAGATGATTTTCATTTATTTTAAAACGTTTATATTATGACGTTAAAATTATTCAGTTTAATCGTCATTCTTAATTATTATTAATTGCTCGGATCATTCTTGCACTATTTTACTCTAAGTGACAGTTGTTTTGCATTTGAATGAAAAATAACGATTTCAAGTGTGATAATTATTACTATATTATCAATATATTAACAATAAAAAATTCAATTATGCCTTTGTTGCAAACAATCGATATGTGATAATTAACCATATTTTCACAAATATGTTCAAAATGTATTAAAAACAGACTAGTTTAATGTTCTAATCTAATAATGCTATTAAAAACAATAGGTTTTGCAAAGGGACTTTCTACCCCCTATTCTTTACTTAATGTAACGAGCTACATGTCTTGAAAAGGTAGATATTACTCGTTTCATTCTTTTAAAAAGTCACGTTGCTTTCCAATTAAATATGACAAACCCACCATCAAATTTTAGGTACCCCTGTCGTTGAAAATGCAATAATTGAAAGGAATGGCAGCACCGTTGGGCCGGGTCGGCAGAGAAGCTCTCATATATCAAGAGAACTGTCGATAGGTGTCCCTCCCCTTGGAGTCTGACTCGTAGAAGATCATCTTCACCCAATTAAGGATAGGCCATGTGAGGTTGACATATATAGAAAAAGCTCGATGCCCCAGCGAATTGATCAGCGCAGCTTCTTGACTCTGTATATAGTGTGTAGCAATGTCATTGGATATGAGAGTCATGTCATGTATCTGACCTGTTTTGTTGTTTTACCGATAGTTTTTGTACCTAGCGCGTGTCGATAGGGAATGCATTTATTAGGGTGAGTGTATAGTATTGGAGAATCTATGGTGGAATGTTAAGTCCTCTCGACCCTCAATTAAATTAGTTACATAATCTAGTAGATGGGTGATGGAGGAATATCAAATACTCCACTGAGTGAATCGTATGTAAAGCGGACATAATATATTTCCGAACAAGTGAAAGTCTAAGTAAATGGGTTTAGCCTTAGAATTGGGCTAGGTGCTGAATTGGCCTAGATATTGGCGGCACCCGAAGGCCTACCTCGATAGCTGGACGGATAAGATCGGGATTGCCTCCGCACTTCCAACACCCAAAGTGGGTGAATCTCGATTTATCAAAAATTGTAATTTGAGGTGTGCTGATGTGATAGGCTCAACTCTGTTCATATATTCACTAATTTCGTGGTCCGATTAACCAAATAACCTCTTTCAGATAATTAATCTTTATGTATTGGTTGAGATAAAAATGTGGTTCTGTTCATATACGTGGGTGCGCGTGCGTGCGTGTATACGCATAAATATGCATTGAAAATGCGCCGAAACGCGCAAACAATAGGAATAGATAAACCAGGATGATTGGAACTGATTTAGGTTCGTTATAAATATGTCTAGAATTAATTTTTCAGTCTGTACAAGGAATTTTATTGTTTAGTTAAGAACATTGAATTGATATGTGGCATAATGCAAGAAATGATCATCAGTGCTCAGTTATTCACGTGTAAGCGACTCATCGCGTTGACTCGATCCACTTGACACTCAGAGGGCAAAGCGAGTGGACAGATTATGCCGCCGAAATAACACAGCATCGAATCCCTTTTGCACTGTTGAAACATAGCCCGATGAAAGGATAAAGGATCCCCGGGTTCCTTTTGGAGATTGGCTGGAGGTGTTCAAGTCGTTTTATTAGCCCAGGAATCCCGCAACGAGAACACAGCAAAATTGCATTACTTCTTAGATCCCGAGTTGAAATTATACCGCATCTAGAAGAAAATGCTGTAGGATTTTCGACCCGAGCAAGGAATTAGCAGGGGGTTGGAATAAGCCAATTAGGAAGGTGGGACGGCGGTTTTGAAATCTTCGACCATCGCCCTAACAAATATTAACTCCAACTAATGGGCGCTCCCCTATGCGGTGGATTATTAACCATGGCTGAAACGACAAATATTTGCAAGTGGACCGAATATACGTTTAAAGCCCAGAATATCCTTAATTTGGAGATTTTCAAAGGGACCGTTGTTGTTTTTAAGGAGTAATTTGATTTTACTTGCACAGTTTTAGTATAATATTAGTTTGCTTTAACACATCCAAGATTTAACTTAGTCCCCTTATTTTCTCTGCATCTCAGAACCTATAATATGTCCCTTTATAGTTATCTGTGAGTTTCAATGGAATATTTTTTAGAACTGTTCGTTCTATAGCCCTCTTGTAATTAATAACAATCGATTACATGAAAAGTTTTATATTTTTCTTGTACTACCAACCACTTGCAATTACAAACACTTCAATCTAAATATAATATAATTACTTTATTTTTAATTCATTCATTAGAAAAAATTACAGCGTCTCCATTGTTTCAAATTTTCGACAAACACAGCTGTGACTCATTGTATATCTTTTGTTAATTTTTGAAATATCCATAGGAAATCATTTTTCCTTCATTTTAAGTATCGTAATAATTTTATTTGCTCTGTTTCGTTAGCTTCGGTTAAATAGATCCAGTATTAAACTTGGTTCATACATTGTTGGAGTATCTCTTCTCATCGTACATTTGATACCTAACGAATGATTTTTATAGATAATAATGCTTTATTGAGAAAATAATAGTAACAAAGTATTTAAAAGTGCAAACATATTTTACAACTTTGGAAGTCATCTGTTTCAATAATTTTTATATCTTTAGAAATAATAAATGATCGATAACAACAGAAATCAGAAGTGATCATGATGAATTATTTTATAATTAATCAATTAGTTCATACCATAAATTTTTATTGTTTATGGTTTTTAATGCACCATTTTTCCTCATTTCCTTGTATTTTTGTGACATGACAACGAAACATAAAACACGATGAGACGGATCCATACGATCACATAAATTTCTGTTCCAAAAGAAATAACATAATCACTGATATAGTAAGATATCGCTAATTTATACTTTGAATTTGTTTAACCGTTTGCATTGTGTTAAAAAAGCACTTCAAAAATGCAAATACAAAATGTATCTATTTTTCAACTTATGTTAATAAATCTTGTTGGTAGTACAACCCCACAGGCTGTTATTAAGTGTAAATTGTAACTGCCTAATTTTAAATTATTGATACGTTTATTATGATTTTATTTGATTAACTAATGTAAGACTAGCGGTATAGTATAAACAAAATGTTGACATTATCTTAGTTCAAAGTAATTACTCGACTATGTAACGATGGCTGTTGATAAACCTGGCGATTGATTAATTTTGGTCCGCGCGTACTCGCCTTAAAACCAGTTTTGAAAACCTAAAGAATTGAACAAAGATTCAATTATCAGCGCCATTTAAAGTTCATATTCTTCGGATGCATTAATGAGATGCAATTAAACTAAAATAGTATAATTTCGTGATAAGCCTGATATTTTTTCATCTAATGCGTAATGCCAAACGTCTGTAATTATTGTGTAAATTTGAGGTCCTTTGACTTTTAATATTTTTTAGACTGAACTTAATGCTAACCTTTTAAGTTGTGTAAACACTGACTGTTGATTACATCTTTTTCCACATTAATATTTATTTCAGTTTCTGTTTGTTTGGGCATTTGAGCTAACGTTTTATTTTTTCCAGGTAAGGAATCATTTGTCTACGCTTTTTCAGCCCATAATTTATTTATGTAAGTACTCTCTCTTATTAGTCTTTCATCTGTGTCTAACTTATCAATGTGAATTTGAGAGAAAAAATCCTTCTCAACACCATTGAAAGTGCGAGGTTATAATTGATTCAAAACATCGTATTGTATTGCTAAAAACAAAACAACAACAACAACAACAACAACAACGTTAGAGCCTTGAATATTTCGTTTTTGGAAGTGTCAAACTTATTTTTAATAAAGAGTCAGCCCCCTCGTAAGCGCGCAGGACGTGTCTTGGGTGCGGATATCGTTCTAAGTATGCACAGGGACTTTATCATTTTCTCACTCTGCCTAATCCCGGGAGTGAAAAGAGCCTTTTTCTTCGGATAACCAAGTTTATTTGGTCTCTTGAGCGATTTTCGATTAAACCAGTCCGCATCCTTAATAATAAAATGCAATGTACGATAAATGTGATGTTGATATATCGGAAGGTTTACGCATTCTCGTCAATTATGTTTTAATATTATTCATTTGTATGTGCACTTTTGATTCCCTTTTCATTCTTGGCAATAGAATAAAGTCTATTTTAGCTGAGGGATAATTACAGTAAATAATTGGCATGAGAAACTATGCACATGGATTTCAAAAGAGCGGTATGGTCGACAGAGTTGGGCTTATAAGGATAAAGGAGATTTATATCAGATAGACAAAGAGGAGAGCTCTGATAAAAAGACCACTTGAAAGAAAGTCGAGTTGCTTCTCCCATATCACAGGCTTAGTAGTTTCTCCAACTTGGCTCAGTTGTAAACCGTCTCACTTTCACAAATAACGCATTCGTTAAATTTAAGGATCCACATTTGTAAATTTATCTTTAGGTAGACCCATTACGTGACGAATTAGGTAAATTAGAACCGTCGCAAGTTAGGCGAAATTAATCCTTTTTTAAATTAAAATTCTGTTTTTCAGGACAAAATTGTCTTTTTCCTAGCAAGTGCACATTGACAAACTCATCATGTATACATGACAATTTACTGTCTTTTTTATTTTTATGAAATTCTCTTCAAAATCTCTTAAGCATTAATAAGTAATAACTTCGATTTCTAACATGTCAGTACAAAATTAAACTTCACTAACAATAAATTCATTATTAAGAAAAGAATATAATTTACAAGAATTTTCTTATGATAAATGGATACATGTCCGATTGTTGAATTTTTCGCTTTGTGCCAACTTGGAATATCGTATAATAGGTTATATACATAATAACATAATTATACTATCAATTAAATGGAATATTAGTTTCTGATAATAAACGCCATTTTTATCTCTGTGAAATCAAATTTATCTTGTCTTCGGATGTGCAAGGCCGTAGAATTTTATCTGTGTAGTAACAACGATACACATCTGAATGTCACCATTATCAGTTTAAACAATGATATCACCCAAAAATGGACCTTCACGTTTTAATTTATGATCTTGTAATTTTGTGAAAGATGAAATTAAAATTTCCGCTGTTAAAAAAGTGGTTAAATTAACTAAATTAAAATATACAATATCAATTTTTGTAAATGGGTCCATTAGTTTCTTTAATGTGTGTTGTTTAGAGACTGTTGGTTCAACTTTATTCAGGTCATTTTCAAGGCATAGAGTGTAGGATTTTCAATGTAACAATTTCACATTACACTTAATAAACAGGTCGTTAAGGGAACAACACTAATAATAAAAATAGAAACGTCGTCAATTAAAACAAAAAAAAGTGTTTTTTGAAATACATTACCTGACCCCTTCCCTCATTAATTCAACCAGTTATTTTAAAATTTTTAAAAAGCTAATCCTTTGTTAAAAATTAAGTGAATTCTATTTGCCAATTTAATGAAATGAAAATTAGTGATCAAATAAGAATACACCTAATATTTTATTTTATTTTAAGAACATTAAATATTATTTCTTCGTGTATGTTCTTCGTGTTGATCATTTTAAGAAATTTATTTTCTGTCCATAGTTTTGTTGGCTCGACCTAGAATTTTTCTTGCCAGCTACATTTTAGTAAGAACCTTTACTAAAGTAAACTTCTAGCTCACTTTAGTAAAAGTAAATGTTTGTATCACAAATATTTTATTTGATAAACCACATATGTTTCTCAAATATTTCGTAATGTATTTCATAGTAATTCAAAACATCACTGTTTATTATTAATTTTTAAGGGCGTTTTAAGGGTGTTATTCTTACATTCGCCTTCGTTTATGCTATCACAAAAATAATTAAATAAAAAAAAGTTTACATATGTATATTATTTTTTATTATAAAATCTTTTTGTAATGTCGAACCACTTCAAAAAAGATGGGGCAGTGAGTAAATATTTTAATAAATGTGTAGAGTTTAGTGACCGTTAATCGATAATTATTCAGAAATCGTGAGATGCGGTCTGGTGTGATGTAGGTTTCAGAAAAGCATTTTCTTTATCGTGCCAACGTTTCGATCTTTTATTGAGATCATCTTCAGGGCCTTGTGTTGGCTGCATTTCAGCAAAAAAGTTCTCTGAGTGATGGCCGATGTGAGTTTCTTCTCATTGTTGGCGATGCCCTTCAGAATACTTTTAGCTGTGTGTAATACGTATTTGGATGAATAATTATCGATTAATTGCCACTAATCTCTACACATTTAACATTATTTTGTAAATCGACCATTTTATTTGTTACATTCTTTTTGTCATTAATAGTCTTAATTAATTAATTTTCTCTTAAGTCGTCTTCAAAATTTCTCTCAAACTACAATGCAGTACTTGCAAACAAATAAGTGCTCGAACCGCTATATGGTTATGCGTATACCACTTTTTTTTTGCTAAAAATTAATAAATTCAAGACAGGCTCATTGCATAATTGCGTTTTATACATGTAATTAATGTAAATAATAAAGTAGCTCCTAAAAATTGAAATAAATACCAACATTCTTGAAGAAGATAAACAAAAGGAGGTACGCACTCATAAATGATTTTTAGAAGCTTTTTGACTTTAGTAATGTTCAGTTTTGTAGCGAAGAATTTTCTTGTTCATTTTGTATTACTTTAATAATTTCTAATAATTAAATTTATTTTAATAAATATAAAAATCTTAATGACTCATTTCTTGGACGGTTTATAGCCTAAAATCAAATGTTTAGGAATTAAACGTTCATTGTACATTGCTGATACCTTTGAGAAATTTATAACTTGTGTTTTATAAATGCTCATTAGTGGGGGCAGCGTTTCTGTAAGTGTATCCATCTGTATTTACAGAAAGAGATGTATTTAAAGATCTGTATTTAAAGAAAATGTTAGTTTAGACAAGAAATTGGAAACTCGTAAAAGTTGATCTTTTAACTTATTTTGTTCGCTCACAATTAAAAGATGAATCTTGTGGCGTTATCAATGCTCTCCATTGGTATATGGAGGAATAACATTTTGTGAGATATGGGGATTTTATGACATAAAGTTTATTTTATTTATTTACAGTCCAAATAGGTAAGGTAGCTTTAAAGTTGTGAAAGGTTGAAGAAACCTGAAGCGTGAAATATCTTGGATGTAACTGAAATGTATACTGTACAATATGGAATACAATATTAGTCCAATTTTTTGGGCAGAAAATCTTCTGAAAAGTATGACTTTTCGGAGCACCCTGTGTATATACTTTTTTAAAGTCATTTTATGTAATGGTAACGGAAGCGAAACAACGAATTTAGTGAAGTTCGTATAAATTTTCAAAATTAGACAACGTAAGATATTTACTGTTCTAAAAGTTAACATAATAGCGCAGTTTTCTTTATTGTTTACCAGCTGGATTTGATTTTAAATAACTTTGCCTGCGGGTTTAGTTCGGATTAACTTACGTAGAAGCAATGTTTTTCCAGGCATTCCCCTGCTTTATTAAGCTCCTTGCTATTTTTGAGTAAATATTGTTCCCTCCAGTGAAGATCATACATTTTTTATGCATCAGTTAAACATTGACGAACTAGCAATCCTAGTTAGTAGAGCAATCACCGAAATTTTGTTTATTAACTTTATGAAATTGCTTGTTTTTGTTTAGCGCAGAACACTAGGGTTCTTATTACAGTCATGTGTTTGTACTTGTTGCCTCCATTACTTTTTGCATAACCGTCCATTCTATAATGTGGTTATGGAAATATTCATAAATGGCGAGCCGCGTGCTGGACAACCGTCACCCGTCGTCCGGTAAAAAAAATCATTTTTAGTAATTGCACCAGTGTTTGAGCATAGCTAGATATTTGTTATTAAACCTTGGTTTCAAAGCTTTTTTTCTTTTTTCTCCCCATCTCTAACACAACCCACAAAAAAACAACGCAAAAAAAGGGGATGTGAAAAATTATTAATTATACTTTCATAGATGATATTTTTCGTTTAAATTCTTATACGATTTTCTTTATATCTTGATTATACTTTTCTGTTTAAATTACTCATGAGTTTAACCGTGTTCAAAGCTGTATTTATTCTGTTTTTAACTGCACATTAAAATTTCAAGTTAGAGTCATTCGCTGAATTTAAAATAATGGAATAAAGTTCTCTTCTGCTGCTTGCTGAATAAATTGTTATCAAATTGTAGGTGATCTGATGGATGTATTTAATCCATTATTTATTCTAAATAAATTGAATGCGTGTTTATTCATTAGTGTGAATGGTGAGGGGGTTGATAGTGAAACAGCGTTTCCATCGCTCTTCCAACCGGTTTAATGTTCATGGACGACGCAAACCTAACTGCACATATGAAACTATTTAAAGAACATTTTTAGGCTTAATAATCAGTATAATCTTTGTTTTTTAAAATTGAGGGAAAGATTGGGATAATGCAAACGAACAATGGAAATTTCAGACTGAAAGTAAGATGTTTAAATTATTAAAAACTATGATATTATTTTCAACAATAAAATGTATACAAATACAATTGAAGGTTTATTCTTTGTTTCTGTATGTTTTATGAAATAAAATTCTTCATCCGAATTTTCTAATTTTTTCTTCTTCGCGCTGGAATGCGAGCTCTGTTTGGTTTTGTATTTATATAAGCCCATATCTGCATATGTATGTACTTATATAAACACACATGTCCAGAGCTGAGCCTATCACTTCTCGCGTACATGTACAATAAATTATCGGCAGGCCTAGAGAATTACCCTCCTCGGATGTTGGGAATCCTGGTCAGCCACAGCTTGAACACTTAGGCCATTTAAGTACTCAATGCAATCAGTTCCTAAATCCAAAACAATCCACTCTCGCTTATTCTTTAATACATATTTTTGTATTTTATATCATTCACTTAATTTTCACTTGTGGAGGATTCGATAATCCTCCATAACCCTTTACACCAAATATAGTCGGTGTATATAATAGCAGATGTGGTACTCAATGTTCCGCCATCATCCATATTACACTACACATTCATGCTGATAAATACATTCATTCTCAATTCAAACTAGGTGATACAAAACTATCAGGATTATATACAATAGAACAACCTTGTTTCCTCCACAAATCGGAACAGGGGACCGCATTGAGAGTCGCGACCTTACTTGAGCACAATACTTAATTTTGGTGGCATTATTACTTGCTCTTTATATGGAGTCAAAGAAGAAACGCTTCAATTTAGGATTTAGGATGAAAAAATTTAAAAATATGAGGTCAAAGGTTCAAAATTTCCCAGTAAATAGAACCTTATACAGACTAGTGTTGGTTTATACAATTCAGTTTATACAATTCAAACAGATGTTTTTACAATTATTGACATCGATGTAAAGTTTAGTTTCAACTTTTGGGAAATAATTCCGAACGTTCGATTAAAATGTGGAGGTCGACTGTGGGTGACATCAGTGTTTTAAATATAAAAATAAGGTGTTGTTTATGTTTGCACAGAGATAAAATTCTTCGACCTTGTATATATCTCTGGGCGATAAAAATGACATCACAATGGGAAAAAAATCTATGTTGATTAATTGAATTTTTCTCTTAATTGGCAGTATAATTATTGTTTAAACAAATGCATAATAGAGTAGGTAATGTATCAAGTAGATTCAGCCTCACGGTTTATATTTAGACCTGGTTTAACTTAATCTGTAGGTGGCATGCTGCAACAATTTGTGCCGCGTCACCAACGAAAAATTGAGTCCTTGAGTTGTCACTTGTAATGGAGGAAGACGTTCTGTTTAGTAATGCAGGCCCCTTTTACTTGATAGCTTCATTTCCATTTAATTGGTCGACTTGGCGACGGTGTTTGTAAAGGAATTTCCCAATCCGCCAAATGATTCTTAGGGCAATGTCTGCCTTTAGAAATGGATAATGGGGATACATTTGTCTTACTCTCCGGTCATTTTATCACCATCAAAATACTATAAGAAATGGAACTTCATCTTTCAGAGGGCAAGTCATATGCAGAAATTTATTTGCAGTTTGTCGCAGAGGTCTGGCGTTTGGATAGATACAACGTAAAAACTATAAATAACACTCTGATATTTTGGTAAATGGAAAACTATTCTTTATACTGAAACATCGTATTATTCTTATTTACATTGAGTTAGTTTAGGTCAATGACCGGGTAAAAAGGAGGGTTTATTTTTCTATTTCTGTAGATACTCTGTTGATTTGAAAGTGGCCATTCACGTAGTTATGTCATGGGGAAAATTGTATCTATGAAAGTTTTATTCTTACATATGTTTCAATTTTCAATTTTTTCACCCACATATTCTGCTACTATGAAATTTTGGCCAGTTTTATGCAGCAGAGGCTTTACAGATTTACTACTGTGGTTTTGATGAACAGAAAGCCTATGTATTCTGTTAAATGTACACGAAATTACATACAAGGTGGTACATTTTGAACATTGTAGCACCTTTTGGACTCTGGTCGTTGCTCTCATTAAAACGAATTTTATGGTAATCACTGAAAGCATTTAGTTTCAATATTAGGTAGGTCCTAAATTAAAAAAAAAAAAAAAAAAAAAAAAAAAAAAACTTGGTTCTCTGTCAGACTTCCCGTTGAACATTTTTCATTTGTACTGGCATATCTTCACATGTTTCTATAACTACTGCTTGGTTTTTGTTGTGAAAGCCAATGGGATTTTTGACAAGTTTGATCTTGGACATTGGTCTTACAGAAAGAAGTCGAAATGTGAGGTTTCACGCGCGTCCCTCGCTTAATTAGATTATGGTTCATATTTACCTGCTGGACATCAATTGCATATGAAAATAAACATTTTGAATAGTTTGGGTGACATCGTGTTAGGACCGTATTCCAGTGTAAGATGGCATTATCAATATTATTGATTTATTATCAATTTTTTTAAAAGTGGTTTGCAACAGCAAATTATGCTGAACCGGCCACGTCCAGTGACTGGGGTTAACTGTCTGCAATGCCGAAACGCGTTTGAATAGCTCGAAACACAAAACCGTGATGAAGACTGACCCAGTAAGTTGCCGTGTGCCCGTTCAACATAAGTTCACCGACTCGCAGACCAAAACCCATCATCTACTATAGCAGAATGATAACAACCCCCGTGGTGCTGGTGATTTTGAAAAGGGAAAAAAATATTTGTATGTCTGGTTCGAATGTGTATAATATGATTTTTTCGGTTTTCCTCCCAATGCCCAAGCGGGACTGGACTCTTCATCCCAGGCTTTCCTGCTTCAAGCGTGGATGGGTGTCAGGACATATTTTCGTTGTTATAATAGGCGAATGTACGTTGTGAGCAAATTGCAGCATGTTACAAACATGTTACAACCACGCGCTGGCCGAGTGGTTTTGGCGTCCGTCGTCAAGCTAGTGTTCTTGTTTTTGAATCCCGGCATACCCCATGGAATTTTAATTGAGAATAATAAGGAGAAAGCATTGTAAAGTGTGTGAGGTTTTATAGAATTGTATGGGTGGATCTTTTCCCCAGTGATCAAAGGAGCTTTTTTAAAACAAATTAAGATGGTCTTTGAATAAAAAATAAAATAAAAATACCTGTGTAATGAAAAGAACACGCACCAACACGTGGTCGTGTGTTGCAGAATAAGGTTAAATTCTATCAAACTGGTGTTCCTTATGTAATTTTATTGCCATAAAACTTCGATCAAAAGTAAATATACATAAAACCAAATAAAAACAAAAATACCTTGCAAAATGGATATTTACATAAATAAATTTAAAAAAAAAATACCTTTACAAAAAAAAAAAAAATCTTCCAGAGCGAATTATGTACAATAAATATGAAATCGAATGAAACAAAAGTGAATCAAAACAATCACAATCGTATATATCGGTTTTTACACTTCTACCGAGAGCTCTCTCCATACAAAAAACTTCCTTGGGCCGATCCGGCTGAGTCCAGCTCCCCGCTCCATTGATCTTTTCTTCGCGTTGGTGGAGAGTAATCGCGCGAATTTAAAAAACGACTTAATTCATTTACTTTATTATATAGATGTGTAATATATATTAGTTTGCCAAGATAGATTTTATAGGTTTCAACATGGTCAGTAATACCAATGATGGCGTCCGCTTTCATTCATAACTTTGAATTAGATTATTTCTTTATTAAAAAACTTTTCATAGGAAAAATAAAATAAATGTTTACTTCTTTTATTTTACAAAAATATTTCATAAAAGAATTGATTGATAATCGCAATTTTATTAGTTGCGTTTCTAGTTCGTGCCGATTATAATGAACATATGTGCGTTAAAGTTGCACCTTGAATTATTAAGGATTATTGCAAAAAGGAAATTCATTTTAAGCAAAGTTGTTTTGTTACCTCAATAAATATAAAAGTGTGTTGACATTCCAGACAAAAGTTATAGTTACATTACCAGATATTCGGTTGTTCATGAGTAAAAAGCTCGCATTTACATTTAAACGAGTCTTCCGGGAAAGGAGTTATAAAGGGCCAGTTTTCTTTCCGTACGAGGCAAGGGCGGTTAATGTCCCCAGACCTAGAGGAAAAAGAAATATTTCCCCTTTGGCAATAAAACGGGTCTTAAGCCCCTTCTTATATTTCAGCTGACTCGCCTTCAAGAACATTGTGTCAGCATCTTCCAAAATACTATTTTAGATACCTTTTATTGGAGGGGGGAAATAAATAAACAAAGCCCCCCAGTTTATCGAAGGCAAATATCTTGTTTTCATAAACTTCGTGTAAATATCTTTAAATTTGTTTGGACTGGAGTCGGCGCTTCCTTCCTCAGGTTTTATGGAATTTCGACATCGGCCCCTTGTGACTCGAAACGGAATTTTTTCCAACCTTGTTCAATTGTTTGGCGCTCAATAATCCCTTTTGTCAATTAACAAAGCGATGCTTGGAAATCTAACCCGTTTTCCCGTGGGCCTTCTTCCGTACTTTGGAAAGCGTCCAAGGAAAGGCCGTTTCGAGGATTTTCGTCAGTCCGATCCATTATACGGGATTACAGGATGAAAGAGCTTTCCGCGAATCAGTTCGAAATGTCGAAATAGACGTGTTAATATCATTAAGGTGCTGTGCAAACGTGTAAAGTTCAGACAGAAATACGCAGTCCTTAATTATAAAATTAAAATTCAACAAACAATATAATTTAGAATAGACAATTTTCAATTGAGAAGGAATGGTATGAGTTGTGGTTAAACCGTTGTAAGCAAAATAGAAAGACGAATGATTTAAAAATGACAAAACAGTAAATAAAATAGAAGGAGATAAGAACAATTTCATAAAATATACTCTGAATTCTCTGTATTATCTTTTAATTTACAATGGAAGACCAGGTTAGTGGTTCTACTTTTTGGACCAAACTTTTTTGGTGATTCTACAATCCAAAATATCGGACACATATTTGCCACTTGTGACCCTATTCCTCAAAAACTAAAATGTTACGGTTTTAAATATTTTTTTTTAAATTTTCTTCTTTCAAAAGAACGATTTTTTTTAACTACAAACGTACCATTAAAATATATAAAATATTTGTGCAGTGATTATTATATAAAATATTTCTATGAGAAAATACACAAAATAGCAAAATTGTTTGAAGAAATGAACGTTGTTTTTTTAAATGGAAGTAATAGACCGATGTTATAAAAGTACTTGACAATTTCTTTAAAAAGAATAATCAACTATGAAAATCGGTCCACTAGCTTTTGAGAAAAATGATGTTGAAGATTGCACTAGCAATCAGGGTCAATTAGTCACATATATATATATTACGCAGGGCGGGCGACCAGGACCCGAGGGGTTAGAAGCCTGGGTTGGCCCGTACCCCATCCCTAAAAGGTCCGGGACCTGGTCGGTTCACGAGTCCTGCATAAACCTATTGGACTTATTAACAAACCCCAGGATTTTGGACCATTTTAACCTGGGGAGTGTTTTAGTTATGTCCTCTCCTTCAAAGGTGTTGAATCTTTCCCTAGCATACCTATCACATTCGGCTAGGTAGTGTCGAGCCGTTTCCTCTTTAGTTTCGCAGAAGCGGCAGAAGGGGTCTGGTAGGGAGCCCATTATGAAGAGGTGTCTTCTCAGGGGGCAATGGCCCGTCAGGATGCCTATCAGCCTCCTAATTCTCCTCCTAGAATTGGAGAGTAACCATTTCGCTTCCTTGGGTTTGATTTCCTTCAGAAACTCCTTCGATTGCCTGCATCCGGGGGACGTATTCCATTCCTTGAGGAATAGTTTCATTCTCCAGCAACTTATACTCTCTTTTGCCGTGCTTAAAGAGTGGGGTAATACTGGTTGCGGGCCGACAAACACAGTATTTGATCCTTCCTTGGCCAGGCTGTCCGCCTCGTCATTGCCGTAGTGTCCCTTATGAGCTGGTATCCATATAAGGGTTACCCTATTCTCGTACCTGGTAATGATCCTGTTAATGAGTTCAACCGTTTCCTCCACCAGTCTAGATGTTGATAAATCTTTTTGTAATGCTTTTAGACTGGCCTGACTGTCAGAAAAAATTTTTATGTCTTTTCCCCTTATCCTGTTAGCCATAAGTGTTCTGCAGCAGATATTAATGGCCCAGACCTCTGCCTGAAAGACAGAGGTGTTATTACCAAGAGGGGAGGAGATGCTGATCCCTAATTTGGGTATGTGTATTCCAGCACCGCTTCCCTTATCCTTAATGAGTGAACCATCAGTGAAGCATTCAAGGCTGCGGTGGTCATCTGGTTTATAGTTACCGTCATAGGGTGTAACTACCTGAAAATACTTTTTCCCTAAAGGTGTTTTCACCTTTTTGTCGCTTACACCCAGTAGTTGGTTGTTGATCTTACTCAATAAGTATAAAATTTTCGAGTGTCCTATATAATTTCCCTTATGATTCCAGCTGCCTTCACTGATTAGTCTATAGCAGCTGGTTAATGCTTTAACCTTGACCTCAATATGTAGTGGTGTGGTGTTGGTTATCACCTCCAAAGCTAGGGTTGGTGTACTGGGAAAAGCTCCCGTCATCATCATACAACCCAGTCTTTGGAAAGACCTTAGCCTGTTAATAGCCCCTTTGTTTTCAAGCCCTTTCCACCAAACTAGGGCTGCAAATAAAAATCTTGGTAGTATAATCATGGTGTATAACCATTTGGCCACCCATGGTTTAATACCCCATGTTCTACCGACGATTCTTCTACACTGCATCATAGATATAGTGCCTTTTCTATGTATATTTTTAATGTGGCCTTTCCAATCAAGTTTCCTATCCAGTGTTATCCCAAGAAATTTGATTGAATCCTTTAATTTTAGCTCAATACCCTGATATTTTGGGTTTTTAAAATTGCCTAATGATCTTCTCCTGCTAAACATTATCAGTTCCAGTTTGGCAGGATTTATCGAAAGGCCTTTGTCGCTACACCATCCAGTTAGCAACCCCAATGCCTCCTTCATCAGTAGTGATATGGTCAGAGGATCCTTGCCTGTGATCATTATGATTCCATCGTCTGAGAATAATTGGCTATAAAAGCCTGATGTGTTCAGAAGCTCTAGTAAGCTGTTTACTGTGATTAACCACAGTAGGGGGGAAAGACAACCTCCTTGTGGACAGCCTCCTGTGACTCTGATTTTCAGAGTACTGCTACCTAAGCACATGTTTGTTATCCGACACTCTAGGTAGGTTTTCACCCATCCTATGAGGTGTTCGTCTATGTTATATTTATTTAGTGCTGCTATAATGCATGAGGTGTCTGCATTGTCAAACGCTCCTTGGATATCAAAGAAGCATCCTAATGTGTAATCATTATTGTATAATGATTTCTCAATCTTTCCTACCAGTGAATGCAACGCCGTTTCCACTGATCTTCCTGGTAAATAGGCATGCTGATTAGGATGTATCAAGTTATTGATACCACAGTCATGTCTAATATATTTATCTAAAATTTTCTCTAATATCTATAATTAGTCACATAGAAGTTCGTCGAAATTATCAGTCTGAAAATTAATTCACACCGATTTCTGCGAATAGGTAAATTTTTTGGGCGTTTGCGATTCATTTGTTAGGTCCTTTGGTCGGAGACAGAAACGAGAGGGGCTCGCACATCAGACTTTCACCGAGCACCCTAGTCTTCCTAGCTCGGCATCGGACATTGAGCTACCTAAACATGACTTCCTCCTCTTTCCAATGATATGTATAATTTTTATTTTCGTGGGGCTGAGGGTGCCTTATTAATTTTCCACAATTTGTTAGATATTACTGTAAGCCTTTACTACTCTTTTACATCCAAAATCCACTTATTATTACTTACATATATTGATGGCTACAAAATCTACATGCATTTTCCAAACATAGGAATCACCACTCTCCTATTTGTGACACGCGAGTTACACGGAATGGAAAGGAGCCCTATTGACAGTTTTGGCTATTCAGAGCTATCAGTTGGACTGACCGTATAAGCTAAAAAATGACACCACACTTAGTCTCTGAGTCTAATATTTAGACAGTTGTAAGGCAATACGATATAGACTATTTCGTTTCGGTACAACTTCTGGGACCCTTATTTTTAGTTGTGATTTTAAAGACAACAGAGAACATCGCTTCTCGGCCTTTTGGCTAAGATCAAAGTGTAAAGACAACAGTTCCTATGGAAACTTGACTTATGATGCTTCTCCCACTACTATGCTATAGGTAATTAAAATTGAACATTTATAATGAACTCCGCTGGAATCTTAACATAATTTTGGATTATGGCCCAAAAAAATTAAACTGGCTTGAGATAATTCTTTCATTAGTACTTACATAGTTGCAGTTATTAAGCAGGCGCAAAAATAATGCAGGTTTTGATAAGGCAATCAAAACTATTTTTAATTTATATAAAATAAAGAAAATTTATTCGGAATATTTTCATCACAATCTCTGCAACTATGCCACCGTGTAATAAGCGCTTTTATTCCGCTGGCATAAAAATCTTTATTTCGCTGACATAAAAATATTCATTTCAACTCTCAATAAAGTCTCGGAAGGCGTTTTCGGTATCACCGCGTTTTATAATAATATTATCCGTCAAGAAGAGATCAAAATGCTTAAAAAAGTGGACGCCTGTAGGCGATCGGTCGTATGAATATGGAGGGCGCGGTAAGGTTTCCGCAGGGTATGGCATTGCAACATGTGGTGGCGTTATCGTGAAGAAGAATCGGCTCCTTATAAATAATGCTAGACAAAGGCTTTGAAAGTTTCCCTGTGCATTTTTTTATATCTCTGCTGTATGAGTTTGACCATAATTCAGAAAATTACGATTACTGGTCATGTGATATTGGTGTGATGTTGGTTTAGAAAAACATTTTCTTTGTCGTGCCACTGTTTCGATCTTTATTGAGACCATATTCAGGGCTTGGGATTTATAAACACGGATTAGGGAAAGGAATGATAAATTGTTGAAATTTAGACCATAATTTTTTGGTGTTCGGAGTGTGATGATTATTTTATGTTATATTATACGTTTTGTGTGATGTGATGGTGATATGTTATTGATATTGAATTTCCTTAATGATATTAGCTTAGCTGCGAATGAGTTAAAATGTGCCTGTTCTGTAATTGATGCTGTGTTTATCCCTGTTATTTAAACCATTTCCAAAAAGTTACGTTTATGTTTGTTTTGTCTAGGTGTAATATTTCTGACGAAGTCGTGCGGTACCCTCTTCTAAAATTTTTCAATTTGCGTCAGATGCTAACAATTGAGTGGTAAACATTAGTTCTTCCATAATTTCCCGTGTTACCATACGCGAATTTTCTTCAATCAACGTTTTGATCCTAGTCTGCCTAATTCACTGGTTTTGTCTACCAGATGCGCTTCATGATATCGCCCACTTTGGTGGTCTGTCTTCTACCAACCAATTTGTTTATTCTTCAGACAAATATGGCAAGGGAATTCTATCCCCTCGGTTTTATGATCTGGCAATTGAAATTACCCATAAAATCTTTTGTCTTCTCAATAGACGACGAGTTCAACGTGAATTTGTTTGTACAATGTTTACGATCTGATTCGACGAGATGACAGAAGATTATAGGCATAAAAGGAGCGCAGTGAAAACTGAACATAAAACTGTGCGATAATGCGGCTTCGTCGAGAACGAATTGTATCTCAGCTGTACGTACGTCATACAAACGATTGATTCCTTCAGACGTACAAAGCGCATGAGCGTCCCTCGGCTAACAGACGTCTGGCCCATTTGTTAACGGAATTTCACGAAGGAGTATCAAAAAACAAAAATAAAAAAGCAGTGCAATAAAAATATAACAAAGAGAAAGAGAAAGGAAAAATAGAAAGTTTAAAGGAAATTCTGAACAACTTCAAGAATTGTTTAATGTTTTGTTGAATTTAATAATATTCCGGTTGTTTTCATCTTTTCAAATGGAGGTTACATTGGCAAAACTTTTTTTCAACTGACTGCTGAAAAATATGTAACAGAGTATTCATAAAGGCTTTTATATATTTCATATTCTGCAACAAAGTAATCAATCATACATTAATCTGTTAAGTGTCTCTTGACTGCTGTGAAAAATTCAATTCTATCTCGTGTAGTCTTGAATTGTAGGAATATTGATAAAGCTATGACGTTAAAAGTTTGTACTAGGAATTTTGTAGGCTCTTTGGTAAATTATTAAAATATTTTTTAGACTGCTATTAAAAAAACAACAACTGTGTTATAATTTTTTAAGGAAGGTATTTCAACTGCGTAGTTAGCCTATGTGCAAGTGTAGGGGTTCAAGGCCTATTAGGCCTATTACAGTACCATCCCTAACCAACCGCACTGTAGTACGCATTGTTAGAATGCATGGCCGCTAGATTCGAACCCAAACCCGTACAGCTATGTGCGCCATGTCAATACTTATACCGTAGCGTTCGCCGATTCCCAGGGAAAACATTCAAAAGCTGATATAGTATTACTGCATTACGATGATAATATAAGGAAATAAACTAAGCAGGGTAACCGTTGTTCCAGAAATCCGAAATGTGCAAGAGAGCGAGGTAAAAAATTAAGCACAGTGCTGAAACCATGTGATTGCTCACAGATACCCACTAATAAATATATAGATAATAAATATAAATAATAAATTGCAATGAATTGTATTTACGTAGTTTTTATTATTATTTACGTTATTATTTATAATCTAATGTTATTCCCAAACCGGAAAATATTACAATACCTGTGTTATATTTTAAGAATGGATGACGATTGACTGTTAGGCCACGTATAAACTGTCGTTAATCTCCTGACCCTGCTTATTTTCGCTGGTTGTCCTCGATCACACGCTTTTTCTTAACAGAGAGTATAAAACTATTCTTTCAAAAACAAAAGAATTTCATGTACATTCACAATTACCGCACTAATGTTCATCAACCGTAACGTTACATTCAGCGGGGTCAAATTGAAAACCGTACGCTTTCGATTTTTATTTATCAAAGGTTGATCTTTGCAATAAAAGATTATTGGAAGTAGGAAATGAAGAAGGAAACGATCGGTATAATATAACAGCCCCTTTCCTCTTAATGAGTTTGACTAATTAATTATATCAGTCTTTTGGCTCACCGATTCGGTTGTTCCGCATTGGCCCTTCAATTTGTCAAACGTTAAGCTCAACTTGCCACAGGGAGATTTGGTTTCTATCGATGCGAAGGATTAATAGGATTTAAACGGTAAATTCAGATTAAAACCGTTAAAAGCATTTACCGCATAATAAATTAAGCCTTTATGACTGTAACGATCAAGATTGTCTTTATTACAGGTGTATGCAATCTCTAGGTTCAATTAAAAAAGATCAGGTTTACTTCATCAATTAATATTATTTAGGCTATCGAAGTTCAACTACAACAATACGAATAAAACAATATTGTTTATCAACTTTGATCGAAATTGACCGGTAATTGATTAGGTGTGACAAACTACATCAAAAGGGCTTGATACAAATATAACTAAGCAGGATTTAAGAGTCAATTATATACACATACGATGTATATGTATATATTGATTTAACTGAAATGAAAGCGAGGCCATCTCAATAATTATAAAGATGACCAAGAATGCTAATTCTAGGAAAGGAAAACAAATTTGATATTATTAATCCATTACTAAGCTAGGTTTTTTATTTACAGGAAAGTCTGTTAGTATTGATGAATAATAGACCTAAGTCCTGGAAGTAGCCAACATCATTGTTTTAATTTAATTTATTATTTGTTCATTATTATTATTGTAAAAATAAGTTTAGTGGTGATATTTTCTGTAATCCGTTAGCATTTCCGGTCTTCTTGTTCGCTGAACCTTTCGTGTTGCCATTTGGAAAGGGAATTTTCGTTTCGATGTTGTATTTAACGCCTTTTGTTGTTTCTTTTTATAAGTTATGTAATTTTTCTATGAACATGGCTAAATAGCTCTGGAACGGGATATTGGCGTGTTGTCAGGAGACAAACACATGATATACATAAATAACGAAATTTTCTATAGTGTTAACGTTATCGCGTAAAAAGACCGTCAGCCATTTTCAAAAAATTAAGAAATATGACACATATAGGTAAGTTTATAAAGTTGTTCTTTTTCTTGAGAGGACACTTAGAAGAGCGATAGTGTTTATGCTTTTTTTTGATAAAGCGGCTATCTTCTCCAATAGAACTTATGTTTAAAAAGCTTCTTTATTTTCTTTAACATATAAAACACGTAGTGATTATATTTGACTAGATATTAATTTGTTTATTTGTTTTTAAAACCTAAGTTGTTGCTAAAACAATTGAACCAAGTGCTGCCATCTCTTGAAACCATTACAATTCTCAAGCTACAAGCCAACAGATTGAAAATGAATAACTGAATTTCATTTTTTATTACTCTTCACTTTATTTCTTTAAACAGCACACACAATTTAACAGCATAAATTTGGAATTTTATAAAAGTGCCCAATATTACAATGTAAACGGCAGAACCCAGGGTTTCCAACTTTAAACCATCGCCGGCCTTTGCGCGTCATTGTTCTGCGGGGTTAGAAATAACTGCTGTGTCGGATATGTTAACACACTAATTGATTGCATGAAAGGATAGTGTTGAGTGAAATGTATTGTTTTTGGCTCTGGGTCATGTTTGCGACTTACGATATGGATAGATCAGAGAAAGTAATTTAATGATGAGTAGATTATCGATTATTGCTCACGAATTTGAATTGGAGGCATTGGATGGTGTAAATTTAAACGATGAGAGTGTATAATTTTTTTTTACGTCAGTTCCTTTCCATAGTAGAAGTTATTAACCGAACATCGTGAATGGAAACTACTTTTTCCTCCCTTACGGGTTTGGGTTTATTTAAAATCCGTTCCTACTTTACAGGATCACCAGATGCCCCCTCGGGAAATTTTTGGCTTCCAGTGTTTTCCTACCTTTCGAATCTATCTCTCCGACCCCGGACGGCCGGCATATTCCAGTTAAGATGCTAGTATGTTTACTAAATACGAGTCATCCTCTCCCTGGGTACAATGCTATATGTAAAGTGAAAATGGTCACCCACCCAAGGGGTCTTAAGTTCCGTACTGATTTCACTCGTTGCCCGATTTGTGAAGGTTCATTAACCAACGACCTCCTCCTAATAAAAGTTTGAACGATTTTCATGTTTGTCTTTTCAGAATTTGGAATTTGGTGTTGCAGCCATTTCGTTTTAATCGGGAATGTGGGGTCAAAGTGAGTTTTGCTATTGTATAATGCAAGATTAGGCTATTAGTTGAGGATACGGGGTACTGCGAAAGATATATGGTGGGTAGGGTATGTTTGTGCTTAAGGGTGTGTCCTTGCAGGATTCACCGTTCTAAGATAGGTTTGAAGAGTGCCGATGGCATTAACGGGAACACGATCGAAGAAAGTGATTGCTTATCATCCATTTGAATACTGCTATTTTGTAAATTTTGAACAGTTAGGAAGCCCGTATAATTCCATGGATAAGGACAACTAAAAATAGGATGACTTGGTATTATCGGTTTGTTATTGTTTGGAAGTAATTATGATTATACATTGATTACTTTCCTTGTGAACGTAATTGCCGAGATGGTCCAATTTTCTCTCCCCCGACCGCAACTTGAGTGCGTAACCAAATTGTTCTATTCCCCGATGTCAACCGGGGTCAAAACACCTATTATCGACTTAGAACCCCCGTGGCCTCGCTTTTATAACAAAGGGAGCAAGTAATTGTAGTGTCTCGTTATACGATGTCCAATTAAGACAAGGGGGTGGCTTTGTGTAATTGCGCTGGATCACAGATCACTGCGAGGCGATTGGGGACGACAGAGCCTTCTCTGGGATTTATTATAATACGGACAATTGTTGTATTTCGGCTCTGCCTGTTATTTTCTTAATCTAATCCCTTGCTTGGGCTTAAATAAGAGCTAACGCGAAAGTCTAGGTAAGAAAAAAAGGATTTTCTCTTTTTGGATTTATTCGTCCAATTGTTTAGGCCTGGTGAAGGAGATGAAGGAGGTTGACAAAATGTATAAATTATGCCTCGAGGGTAAACTGAAACATAATATCGATCTTTTACAAACGAAGGTTTGAGAAAGATTTTTGCATTTATACTTTCTCTGGAAATAGGCGAGTGGGGCGCGCAGAACAATAATCGGACACTCATTTAACTACTTTAGATCCGGCCACACGAACAGCATTAAAAATGACTTAAACTGTAACCAACTGATACAGAATCAATCGATAAGCTAATTATATCGATTTTTCATTCAATTTTCCTGTGGTTGTGGAAAATAAATACAATGATTACGAGTCTTTACCCCGACAATTAACCAGATTGTCTGTTTGATTTATTAAAGAGAAGGGCGTGTTTTAACCATAATGTTCGTCCTGCCTGTTTTATCTTGTCTCTTTCCAGAGATTTAGATTTTGAGATCTTCAATAATTTAGGGAACTCTGAATTAAAACGGCTGACAAGGAGGAAAACGAACATTAATGGGCGTTTTCCTCATTCATATTTACCTGATCTGTCTTGTTATCTCATTAATCTTTTAACTTATCACTTTCAATTAAAAATAAACGCTTATTTCATGACGTTTGAATGATTCTTAAAATTTAAACAAAAAATATTTTATATGTTGACATATATGTTATCGATGTAATTAAATATCGAAAAACCACATATTTTAAATTTAAACATTTTTAACAAACATTGGAAACATGAGATATTCAAAAGGCAGGTCAGAAGGATTATATTTTTCGTTGGATATTTAAAAAAATACCAATATTGCTTTCCTGCGAAGTGGTAATTTCGTAAATGTTCGTCGAGTCTGGCAGATTCAGGTTTCATTCAGTTGTGATGATTTTAGTTGAATAAGTAATAAAATAAATGTATGTCTCTATGCAATTGATAAATAAACGAATACTGAGTAATATTTATGTCACAGTACGAAATCAAGTTCTTATATGTTACTCTTTCAAATGTTTATTTCAAGTAGTTTTGAAACTAATACTTTCTTTTCGAGATAACATTATTAAATTTGGCTGTTGTTTCTTTGGTTTTGTCATTAAAATTACAACGAGAATAATAATGCATTGTTTAAGTAAATTAATAGACAATAGGCACAAAGGTGTTCAAACAAAAAATTAAAATCGGCCACAGGACATTGTGTTTTAGCTTGACAAAAAAGATGACTGAAACATTATCAATTGTTTAATAATAATAAATACCATTACAAATATCATTTAAATCATACTAGATAAAGATATCCATAGTACCAATTAATATTTAATTTGAAACCAGGTCATCAACAATTGCCTTTAATGGAGATTACTTTTACCTCTGTACCGTTAATTATCGCCGTTTCCTTTAACTTTGTATCACTAGAAAAATCTACGTGTTCACTATTGAATGTTTAGAAGCTATGCTTTCGTCTGCCCTCTTGAGTAGCTTGCTGACAAAGGACCATAAATACCCATAGCTTTTGTAGTCTGGAACCCATTTGGACGTGAATTTATTGAAAGACCAATGTGTCTGAAAATTTTTATTAATAGAGGAAAACTGGTTTGTTATATATTGCTTTGTTTCGTATTTTTTCATCACACGTGTAAATTTAGGAGTCAGCTAACCAATAAGCTCGCATATGGGTGTGATGATCTCGGTTTTGTAAGTGACAAATTTCTCAGTTGGCCGGCAACCTTAATCAAGTTGTGTATTCTTACTCAAACTTTCCCTACTGTGGAGTCAATCAAACTTTGCCAACTTTATCCACTTCCCGGTGCACGAATAGAAGCAAAGGGGATGCGAGTGTCCGAATTAGTTTTACTGTCTGTGAGGCACTCCTTTCGAAACTTTTTTGAGGGGGATTTTTTTAACGAAGTTTTGACTTTCTGATTCTTTGATTTTTACTCTTTACGGCCTTCAAATTTGATTCTGTTATTATTATTTATTTAAGTATTTCTAATGCTAGTTCAACTTTTTACCGTTTTAAAAGTTAAGTTTCGAAAATACCGAAAATGTATATGCTCCCTTTTTGCGAAAATGGACTATTCTTGGCTTTTACCGATTACTGATTTATATAAGCTCAACTTCGCAGCATTTGCGTTGTTATATTAAATTACCAACGGGCCGCGAGAAGCATCAACCTCCCTAGGGTGTAGGCAGTCCGGAGTCAGATCCGTCCACCCACCGAAGTTGGGTTCCAGGGGTTATCCCCCAGCTCAATCAGTTTCTAAATCCAATCCATTCAAACTCTCAATCACTCTTAAATATATTCTTTCCTATTTACATACCTTCGACTCGGTTAGGGTAGTGGAGTACTTTATATTCCTCCATCCCCTATCACACATGTATAATTAATTTATTTGAGGTTCGAGGGGTACTCAATATTCTGACAGAATCTCCCACTCTATACAATCACGCTAATAAATACATTCAGTCTCAATATGCACAAAATGGATCTCAAAACGAGATATGTATAAAGTAGTATATACAATAACAAAGCTTTGTTTTCTGTACAAATCGGAACACGGGTTCAAAATACGCGCTGCAGTTCTCAAACACAATTAACGGGCAGCTCTCTATAAGGATCCAAGGAATAGTGTGTCAATCTCGCATAGCCTTGGATTTTTCTGTTTCATGTCTTAAGGTTTCATGAACATATTATATCCATAAATCATAAGAAATTTTGGAGCAGCTTCTTCGCGTAATTTGTTCTATTTTAATTTTGTATTACCTCGTAAAGTGGTAGTTTACACGGAGCGGTTTTTGTCGACTAGACCGTCGACAAAAGGATAAAATGTTCACGCTTGGATAGGTGAAGAACGTCTTTGAGATTGTCCAGTGTCGGTCCAATTCGTCACTAAGTTGCTCGACCCTCCTCGACAGTTTCATTTCGTTATGAATTGCACCTTGACTACGGAGTCGTACGGTTTTAACGTTATTATGGAATTTTAATATGTTTGGAATTCTACGCGTCCGAAATTTCGGCTTGGCGTAGTCCAATGTGTAGAGAACTACTTAATAATGGCAACTCTCTTATGATTTTAACTTACTATTAGATAAAAATAACGCGCGTAACTTTGATTGAACTGTTTTAAAACGTTACGGGAGGTTTAGAGAAGTCGTAAGAGAAGGACTTGAAAGCGCAAGGCTCGCAGAGCAATACTGAGGAAAAAGATGGACGGGATAGGCGACTAGACCAATCAGGGATGATAGAGGAACAAAATGTAGATCGCGTCAACATGTAGAACAACAAAACATAACTGGTCTTCATGAATTATAGTTATATTTCACCATCAATCTCTCCGCTACATGATAATTCAATAAATAATAAGTCCAGGGAAGATCACCAGAATATAATTAAATACAAATTTTCGTTCATTCTCTACCACTAGTAGTGAATTTTTTCCGTTGATGAGGTCATAAATTGTTAATAGATCTTTAAACTTTCTATTGCCTATTTAACAAGTTGTGTCTTGGAAATTCTTTAATTAATAAATGCAAACGTTAATGCTGAATATGTAGTAATTAGAAAATATTACAGAATTTTTCTTGTCAATTTTTCTTTAGACTCTTTGTTCTTTTTGCCCGTCAGTGATGATTATTTAAAGACCTCCGGAAATCCTTGTTTTCAATTACTAATATAATTTTTAGTTATTTAAATCTGGTTTTCCGAGAAAGAAAATAATCGAACTTGTAAACTTATTGCATAACTTCTTTCAATTAATTAATCTTTATGTAAGATGTTGGCTGAAATGAAAACGTTAGCGTCACGAGCGGGAACGAACCCGCGACCTACGGCTCAATACGCCGCTGCTCTAACCGCTTGAGCTATCGTTTCATTTCAGCCAATGCCTTACATAAAGTGTAATTTATTGGAAGAAGTTAGTTGGTCAATTGGATCACGAAATATATATTACATAATATTCTAAAATGTGTGTCAGTAATAATTAAACGGCTAGTATTTTAATCTAGGCTTCTTCACGAAAATACAGAAAATATAATATATGATTCGTGTTTTTGATGAATCATGTCGCAGTTTGTTTTTCAGAACCGTTTCACGTTGAATCATGGGGGAACTTTTGTCCAACAAATATTATGTGACGAAACATTACTAGATTTGGCACTTTAAAATAACTAAAAACTAGAGGTTGTTACTACGTTGTGTAATTGCAATAAAAACTTATCGATGTAACTTTTAATTATTTGTCGGCTCGGGTTGTTAATGCATTCAGGTTTACGTGAGTTACGTTTAGGGATGGTTAGGGTTGTGTATGTTTTTATGTTGAGTGAGTTATGTATGTTTTTGGCTGCCTTCTTTTAAGCCCAAAATATATATAAGTCCATATCATACATTGAACAACCTAGAAGGAAAGGGCTCGTCTTAAAAAAAAATTATGTTTGTTACTATCGGCAAGCGACTCGAATAGACCGATATACGCAATTGCACATGAGTAACGTCGCTCTCATCCCCTTATCTCTGGACCGCAGACATGCACAAATTACATGTACGGCACACTCGACATTGAACAATACACTATTTACTGAAACGGAATTTATAGTGTTTCGATGGATGGTTTTTATTTATTGACCTATCCGCAACCCTCCTAAATCCTGACACGTTTTAGGGCTGTAATAGTCGGCACTTCCTTCACAGTGTAAAAGAAATGTTCCCCTTATGGAGTTAAAATCCAATTTGTTAGGCCGAGAACAAACGTATTTTTTTACCTTTATCTTTTTGTTCTGATAGCATGTTTTTTTACATCAGCGATCAGTTGTATTAATGCTAGTACTCAGGCGAACAATGTTAACCAAGGCTATTATCAGGATAACAATATATTTCGTAGGATCGGGGATGTGGTCCAAAGAATGTTCTGATGTTGAAACTACGCCAAGCTTTCGGTGTTTTATTTCACCTTCCTTAGGGCTAGGTTCTCTATCATTGTTTAAAATTGTTTTTTCTTTTCAAAATGTATAAATATTTTTCACTCTTTATGACATTTCTTATATTGAGCACAATGTTTTCAATAAATAAATAAATGGCGCTTATTACAAACTATTATCTATTCTACAAACTATACTATAACAAAATGGATTTGGAGGAAGGTGAAATAAAACACCAGCATAGCGTAGTTTCAACACCAGAAAATTATTTAGACCTCATCCCCGATCCTACCAAATATATTGCTGAACAACAACTAGACGATTGGCTTTAACATCATTATCAGGATAGACAAATTCTCCAATAAGCGGAAAAATAGGATCAACTCAAATAAAACAGAGGTCTCATTTATTCGAAGAGCGTAGAATCTGCATAAGTCTTCAGGAAGCCGTGGTTACCACCATGGTTCCATAAGAAGATTAGGCCTTTTGTTCTATAATAAGTTACACTTTACTACTTATATTAATCCAATTGTAAACAAAGCAAACCATCAGAAAAATAAACTACCGACTGCTTAATTATAATTCTTTTTTAACTGCAAATAATGTTTTTTTTTTAATTTATAGAGCCATATTGAGGCCTATTGATAAATAAAAAAAAAAAAGTTACTGAAAGTGATTCATCAAGAATACGAATTCACCTGAATATAATAAAATAGAGCCCCTTTATAAAAAAACCAGATATAGGACTAAGGAATATATAGGCAAATGAAAATTTTTCTGTATTTATAAAAAAATTAAAATAGTAATAATAAAAAAACAAGCATAAGTGTAGTATCAAACTTATTAGTAGTCTTTTTATCTAATATTGGAACAACAAAATTATTAAAAACGAAATCATTCATTGTTTCAGAAAACTGTGCGGTTTGTGTAATGTAAAATCATGATTGCCCTATTTGATTTCTGCTTCAAGGTTAGGTATTTTTCCTCTAATAAACAACAATCAAATATAAAACATCAAATGCAACTTATTAATTATAGAGATGATATATTGACAGCAGTTCCCACAAGGTACATTTAAAAGCTTTTACCCATGCCTACAATTTACACATGAAATCGAAAACAACAAAGCAATACCATTTTTAGATACACTTTTTTTATAAAACAACCAAATGGCATATTAAGCACAGTTGGGTATCAAAAACCAAGAAACACAGATCGCCACCTCAACTCCTCTTCATACAATAATAAACACGGCCAAAGGGTTACTTCACAGAATGATTACACCAAGCCATGCATCATTTCACTACAAGAACATGAAGATATACAAACCGATCCTCTATAACAATCTCCACCCTGAACACATAATAATCAACAGCTACAACTCAACCCTAACACTATTATACTTATACTTATTATATTATACTTACATTATTATACTATTATACTACTACATTAAGTCTATCGAATACAAACAAACCAGCATACATTTCCTTATCATTATTTCTAAGGCCTATTATATAAATTATATACATTTCTCTCGTCCGATAACTTCAAAATAGCTTTCAAAAATAATAAAACAATCCAAACACTTTTTTCCTAAATTAAAGATCCCACACCAATAACAAACAAATCTGATGTAATCTACAAAATCAACTGTTTAAACTGTCCGACAACTTATTGTACATTCCAATATCTGGTAAGAGAGTTAAGCAATATATCTATGAATGCAAAAAGCCCAATCCCCAGCACTCCCTACCCACCACTTTGAACACCAACACAATTTCGACTTCAAAAATTCAAACGTATTACACACAGAACAAACAAACATTAACGTAATTTCTAAGAAATGGTTTATATCAACAGAGATAAACACAGGATCAATTACAAAACAGACAAATGTAAATTCAGACGCAGCCAATATTATTAATCAAAGAAATTCAATATGGATAAATTACATATATCATCACATCACACAAAACATATAATAAAACGTTCATCACATTCCACTCCTCAAATATTTTTACATAGTTCGATTTTTCAATAATTTAGCTTTCCTTTTCTTATTTATCCATACCTATATTCTGAATCTAATCCTGAAAAGATAATCTGGCCGAAACATTACCAACGTTTTTTCCGTTGTCGGCTCTTTTCACCTCAAAGAAGCTGACTCCTTATACAAATATATCTTTCTATACCGACTTCCTTCTCCACCCCTTCAAAATCCAACAGCAATATCTCTCTCGCACTCTCAACACGACACGCAAGTATGGCACACTTACGCAGAAAGCAAACACTTTGATTGAGCAGAAATACTTTGATTGAATATAAAAAATTTTTTTTGGGTTGTATAAATTCACTTTTTCCACACCCTACATGTATTTGGTAAATTTAAACAATGTTTGTAACTTCCAGTCCCTGAAGATGATCTCAATAAAGATCGAAACGTTGGCACTACAGGAATATGTTTTTCTGAAACCTACATCACACCAGACCGCATCTCACGATTTCTAAATAATCATCCTCCAACGGTCACTAATCCCCACACGTTTTGTGTGCATGTTGAAGCATCTATGGATTCAATTTTTATTTACGGAGTTTTTACTATTGCTGTAAAATTCATGCTGCTCCATTTTAAGGAGGGAGGAGGAAAATTGTCTGTTTCAGTGTTGTTCCAAATTTTATTCCAGTTATAGCGTTAATGTCTTTCGCGGATCCCTTAATTTAGAAATAGGTTTAAAAACTTAATTCAGTTTAAACTAAAGCGGAATTTAAAAGAAAAAAGAACTGGTGGTTTCAAGAAATTTACCTTTTTCCACATCCTACATGTATTTGTTAAATTTAAACAATATTTGTAAATTTCAGACCCTGAAGATGATGTCAATAAAGATTGAAACGTTGGCAATTTAAAGAAAATGTACTTTTGAAACCTACGCCATCAGACCGCATCTTACGATTTCCGAATAATCTTAGTAATTACATAAAATTAAAATGGGAAATAATTATTGAAATCATAGTGGTAATAAGTGTTACTAAGTAAACAACTCTATGTACTTAATTTCTGTGGAATTCATTTCAGTCTCATTCCTAAGTAAAGTGTTGACCATTAGGATAGATAACAAAACAGAGATGACCTGGTGTATTTTTAGCATTTAAACATTTTAGGGAAAACAATGTGAATTGTTAATGTCCAGCTTGACGCAGAAACTGTATGTTTTAATATTCATTGGTGCCACTCGTGGATTTTCGGTTTAAATGGGGGCGCGAGCTGTTGGTGAAAAGATTAAACGAGAAAGCACTGACTGATCAATTATTTGCTCCAATTGTGTCTAGTGGACGAGTGGGCGCAATTTTCACCAGATTGTGCCCGGTCGGACATTACAATATACACACCCTTTTTCGGCTCTCTTGGATTAAACTTTATGTCTGAGATCTTATTTTCCAATTAAAGTAATGTACTTTAAGTCCGCTTAACATGATAATTAATTATGTATTTATGTTTAAGTAAAGGGAAAATAAGGTATACCCGTATAAATTGAAAACGTCGAGAGCAAATTATTCTGTTTATTTATGCATGGAATAAACCGTTCGACAGGCTGCTATGAATCTTGCTTCCAGTTCCATATGGCTTTACAGCTCCCAGTTCCATATGGCTTTACAGCTCCCAGTTCCATGATGCACACTTCATGCATGCCCTTTCCATCTAAAATGAAGACGTTTCTGTATAAAGACTTGCATTGGTCTGTCGACCCGATATATAGTGTTGCCTCGGATAACTTGGTTCACCTGATATGCTAAGAGTGAAAAGTCTGAATCATATTAAAAATTAAATCTTTTGTTCTATTTTTCATAATTGTGATCACGTTGTAATATTCCATGTAGTCCATAATTTTTTTATTACCACAAAAATGATATCGGACTTATAAAAGTCAAAATAGAGTTTAGGACCGTTTGAGTGAGAAATTATTCTTTTCCGAAGTGTTTAGAAAATTGAACCTTCCCTTATTCAACTTTTTTTTAAGTTTTCAGGTGGGATAAGGTGTGTGTTTTCATATGAGTCTGTTTGTACTTACAGTTTTTTTAAATGCATAATTTGAAAAGAACTTTAATAATATGAAGAGAACTGAGTTCAACATTATTAAATAAATTTATCCACAAAATTCCCCTCGATGGAGATAACCATGCATACCTGAAATTTAAAGAGAATTTATTACTTATGTGTACAGATTTTTTATGATCAAATTATAAATTATAGTATATAAAAAATTTATAATTAACCGATTTAAACTTCATATTAGGGGGCGTCGGTGGTCGCAGGTAGGCGTTGACACGGCGCTTATCACTGTAAAGTAAAAGTCCCTGAATCGAATCCGGTGCCCTGGATTTAAACTCGACATACAACCTGGCTTTTTCCATCTCAAAAACAGAGGGTTATATTATATAACCTCGTAGTTGAAATACCCTTAAAAAATATTTCGAATGAACCCCGTTTTAACTTTTAGTTAATTTTTTCTTTTAAGAATTGAAAATATGGGGGATGGTTTAAAGTATTAGCATGTGAATTAAAATTCCTTTATATTTGGGATTTTCTTAACAAAAAATAATAGCACTCTCAAGGTTGATTCACACACAGTGTCCCCTATTCACACCGGTTAGGGTTTCATCCAGGCCTTGTAGTGGACTTGAGTGGCCAAAATTGCAATATTTTCGGATGTTGAACATTCGATTACCGCACTGATTTTGGATGAAGAAGTGAAACCACAAGTGAGAAAACTGGAGTGGGTCCATCAAACATGGAAAAAAGAAGGACAGAAAGGGAATATATTATACTTTAGAAAGAATTAGTGGGGGATGAAGCACACTTTTGCTTGTTGCTTAACTTAAAATTTAAGATTTAAACTTTTTAATACATTAAGAAATACGATATGTACACGTATAATTAATTTCGTTACTGCTTTCTTTTAAATTGACAAAAGTGATGGATTTTTAAGAAGAATCATTTGTGTCATATTATTTCTCATATGGTCTTCTAAGAGTTCAATTATTTTATTTATATTTTTGTCTGTTTTTGAAATACAGAGATTTTACTTTACTTTTTCTTACATTTCAAACGTCTCCTTGGTTTTCTTGAAAGGGTTTATTTGAAGTGAAAAGAAACAATCACTAGAAGCTAAAAATGGTTAATTTAAACTTAAAAAGTTAATTTGTCAAGAAGAAGTTTATATATATATATATAT
>CM077103.1:26152892-26188525 GCA_039619505.1 Cimex hemipterus | reverse complement strand
ATCATCTTCATCAAATTGTTAGTTTTCTGTGTAGTTGCGGCACTGTCAACACGACACCAAATGATGATACATCTACACAGAAAATAACACATTGAGCCTTGAAAGTCACACCAGACCCCATCTCACATCTCCAAATAATTAATTATTAACTAACGATCACTAAATACCACACACAAAAGTCATAAGTATTGTATCTCAGCAAAGAATTTTTAGGAATCTTTTATTGAAGATTTTTTTCCCATTTTTGAAATATTCCTTCGTATTACAGTTCAGAACGTTTGTATAAGAAGTGCTTAGACTTCACTCCATTTTCTTCTTGCATTTACCTTTTGCATAATCTGCATCTCATTAATCATAGTTCGGCGAGATATATCATTCATCCATTCATTCAGATCACGTCATTTGAAACGTTGTGTAGACTATCGCGTCTAATAAATGACTTAGAGCGAGATGTATTGTTCCAAGTCAGATAAGGAAATTAAAATTTCAGATTCATAGAGTTTTTAGAAAAAAAGATTGATCGAAATCGATCATGTTTTGACTGCCGTACAAGCCATGTATGCCGACTTAGATCAGTCAACCTTATTGAACCGTCCTACCAGATATCACCTTAATTCACATTAAAAATAAAACTATATAAATATATGAAAAAATTAGTTTGTTGAAAAACGGATATATTAAAAATTTATTCTAATTATAAATTTGTCTGGCTAATTATTTCTATATGGTTTTTTATAATAAATTTATCTGTTTTGTTTTTACCTGTTTTGGGCATTTACAACCATCATCAGAACGTACAGAGTATGTTTTTTCTCGAAAAGATGAAAATTTACAAAAGGATATTTACAATTTGAATCATTTCAGACTTTGCTCCATTTTCTTTTTGCATTATTCTTTTGCATGACCTGTGTCGTCATTAATCATAGTTTGGCGAGGTATTTCATTCATACATTCTCTCTGAACACGTCTTTTACACATTGATATTATCCTTTTTTTAAAAGATGGTGTAATGTGAGTAGGAACCATGTTGTTAAGAAAAGGAATTGACTCCACACTCACTCCATCGTTCATAATTTCCATTTATATTATTTCGTGTTTCTTTAGGTTACTTTTTTTTGTAACTTTTCATTATTTTGAGTTTTATTAGAAGATTTGGGATCTGTGTACATCTGCAATGTACGTTTTTTGAAATAAATAAACAAACAACAACAACAAGAACAACAACAAAACAAAACAAAAACAAACAAAAATACCAAGTATTATTTATTAATAATCCTTTCAAAAAATTGTTTCATTTCCGACAGCCCTCATGGCCAAGACTGGAAGAAAGTTATCTGCTGGTCTTGTTGGTACAGTATGTTAATGTTAAAAGTTAAATTTAACCTTCAATATTGAGTGGTAAGTTTAAAAAATGATATGGTATAAATATGGTGATTTTTTCGGTTGGAAATGAGATTTAGGATCAAAAGGAGAACTATCTTTATACTTTCAGAACCGTCTAACTATAGAATGGCATTATTCCTGGACGACAGAGCGCTATGTGTAAGATAGATAAATACTTTTAACTTTAACATACTTCCCGCAAAAAAACTAATAGATAACCTTCCAGTCTTGGCCATTTGGCCTATCGGCAAGTAAACACTTTTTTGAAAGGATTATTAATAAATAATACATAGTGGTGTTCTTCTTGGTTTCTTTTCTTTTCTTTTTTAAACCGTACATTACAGATGTACAACGGTCCCCAATGTTCTAATAAATCTCAAACTATTACTAAATGATTCTAGATTTTGTTCGAAAAAATGTAAATTCCTGATGTGCTATTTTTAATAATCACTTTAAGATTCAAAACTTTAATTGACACCACATAAATCTTTTGTTTTGCTCGTTGATAGAAGAGGGGGTTCCCAGCTCTGAAAATCAATGAAATAGGTAAAAAACTAGGTATCTTATCTCGTTTTTCTCAACTTGTTGGTGGGTTGTTTTTGGCGCTCAGGATGAATTCATTTAAAACAAATGTTAGGATAATGGCTTTGTCATGGAGACATAGACCTTGGACTTAGGTGGAACAATTACTTACTGTGTTTGCACCTTTGTCGAAACCAGACGCCCCTATTTTGGGCAGATCCAGTCACACGCCCGGTAAAAGTCATCGCTTCGTCAACAGGTTGCGATGAGTCATTATTCGTGGAATCCGTGTTCCGGTGCGGCAACAGCCGGTTCCGGACCGCGATCCCGATTAGCAAGGGCACTGACTCATATTCAAGCTGGGCGTACTGTTGATTATTTCAAGTTTCTTTGTTTTCGCGGTTTTTCACATAGTTTAGGAAGGAGAATAGTACTTAGAGTTAGGAGACGGGACCATCTTGAAATATATACCCCAAAAGACATTAACTTCCAAGTGAATTAATTGTTTACAGTTTTTGATTTAACTTTTGGAAACTGGTTATAATTCGAAATACAAAGTCTAATTTGAGAAAGTACTTGATATTTTACAACTTTTCTCTTTGGGTTCAATTTTTTCCTTTTTCTTTAGCAGATTGATTACCTAGGACTTTAAAATCAAACTTTTAATTAAGACGGACTGAAAATTCAATAATTCCCTAAGAGGCTGTTTTGAGTCTAATTGTAGTTTGTCATGGAGAAACCGGATGCCTGGGAAAGTTTCCGTCGGGAGACTAGCGTGCGCAATTCACCAACTCAGCCATAAGGTGCTTGTATTATCACCGGCTTAAGCCACAACTAAACCTAAAATTTAACAGTCTCTGTCTCAACACGCTGGAGTATTATCACCCTCAAGTTATCTAATTGAAGTTTAGAATACAATTTTCCAGCTCTTCTTCCTCAGAAGGGTTAATGTGAAATGTGAATTTGTTTCCTATTCCACTAGGGCCAAAAGTTGACTATGTATTTCAAGAAGAGTATATGATTTATGTTATGACCAAATATGCATTTTAATTTTAGAAAACGACCTTAGAGACAGAATTGTTAAATTATTTTCTTAGTTATTCTAATCGACTGCGTCCGTCTACCTGAATGGTTTAGATTTCGCTCCAATGCGCTTCGGCTTCACACGATAGTGTCTTTTTCATTTTCTATATAATTATATTAGTGGACACTAATCAGTAATATAATATAACACAATCTAAATAAATATAAATACCTCCTTAAGGAAAATAAATGATTATATATCACTAAGTTATGAAGTTACATATTTTTCATTAAAAATAAAAATAAATAAAGTAAAACTTGATTAGCCTAAATTACAACGATAACATATTTTATAATTTTAGAGAATGATTGATTTAATGAAATTGTCCATCCAATAATACCTCAATCTAAAAAATCCCTCCTGGATTTTCGTGTGTGCTTTTAATCATTCAATATATTGTGTTACAGTTATATTGTTATTTAGTTGCCAGGGCTGAATGGTCAATTTGAATATATGATTTTTTTGTGCAAAAACACAATAATTGTTTGTTAGATGTTGTTTCTTTGTTATATGCTCTTTCTGTATCGGTGGTCCAATTATTTAAGTGTTAAGTAAAAACAAAATGTCCCATCTCTAGCCCTTCTTTGAGTTATCTATATTGTAGGCACTAAAGAACGATGTTTTACTATTATATTTGTCTTCTTGTCACTTTCCTAAGAAATGAAAACACTCCTTTCCACATTAGATTTTACTAATATACTTATAACAATATCGCACAAAAATCCAAAATCCGATCTAATCACATTGTGTAAGATGTTCTATTTAAAAGATCCCACCAATTAAAAACCAGCAAGATATAAATGTTATTCCGTCACTGACCATTTATAAAACGTTTGGTAGCTTTTTAAGTAAACGTTATATGAAAATATTTTTTTATTCTTAAAGCGTTCGAGGAAAAATTGGTTGGTTGACATGTGCTTTTCCCCTGGAGTTGCAAACATGGTTACGGTTGAAACGTGACTGCTTAAGAACTAGGAAGTAAGAAATTTTGCCATCAAAATGGCGTCTCATTTTTCTCATATTTAACCTTTTATTGTATGCAGTGCATAGAGATGTTTTCTGTTTAAAAAGCCAGATTCGCATTAAAAACAAGAAATTATTCTTGCCAGGGCTAGCGTTTAATTATTTATTTTTTTGACTGGTGCTTCCGACATCTACGTCATTTCAGGCCCCAACTAAGTCTATATTCTATTTACATTTTCAAACACTACATTCATACAAATAAATACATCCATATTACAGAATCATTCCGTTTGGTC
This sequence comes from Cimex hemipterus, assembly GCA_039619505.1. NCBI lineage: Eukaryota > Metazoa > Arthropoda > Insecta > Hemiptera > Cimicidae > Cimex > Cimex hemipterus. The sequence continues at coordinate 26,184,277 of CM077103.1, read as the reverse complement.
GGTGGAGTACTTGATATTCCTCCACCAACCTATACTTAAACTAACCAAGATTGAGGTCGATGGAGTATTTTTATGAATATTCCACCATCGACCCCAAATCCTCATACGCTACAAACGTTCGAGCCTCGAGGGGCGATGATGACGTTATATTTCATCCCCACCCCTCGCCATTCACACTAATAAATACATGCTCCCAGATACACTCACTTATTGTGTAGCGCGTTACGAATAAGCTTCTTAACTTCTTAATGGTATGGCTCGTCATATAACTAGGTAAAAATAATGTTTGACGACTTTTTAACGGCGATAATTTATTATTTAGATTGTTTTTCTTTCGATTCTTTCCTCAATTGAAAATTGATTTCGGAGAAAAAGGCTCCCACGACCACCATTGTAGCCCTGTTTTAAATAAGTTTCGTTAGTTTCGGCAAGAGCCCTATGATAGAAAATTAAGCATAGTTGATACTTTATATATATAATTTATTAAAATCGATCTTTTGAACCAAGAATTAAGTTACCCCTACTAGATTCTTCAACTTCTATAACGCGTTCACGGGTTGTAAGTAAATACGTGTTAACATTTTTGGTCCTCATACAGAAGTTCCTCATGAATGATGAAAAAAAAAGGAATTCAAAATATTGTTGGCCATTTTGCGAATTACTCATATTTGTTAAATATTTCTATTGTTTCTTCAAAATTTTTTACCGAGATATTAAAAGTATTCTGATGCTCTTCACCAAACATAAATAGTTTCAAGTTCATAGATTCTATTCCTCCCAATACTTTTTACCTATTTAGCGATAGATTAAGGACTGCTGTAACTAAATTTTAATAAAATCCGGATGGAACGTTAGCGTGGTGTAAAGGGAAATTGGTTTTCGATGAACATTATTTATTACGCCCCAACTGTTTCAGACGCCCCGAAAGAACACATGCTCAAAATTCTGTATCGAACGAGCACACGTTCGATAAAATAGGTTTAGGTCACTTACAAACATGGTTGTAATATATACATTTTTATGAAAAGTTGATTTATCGAAAAATATTTTCATTTTTCTATTCCATAAACGGCCAAAACGTACTTTAAAGCACTTGACTGTAAATATTGGACAAATAATCTTTTTTAGGTTTTTATATCGAACGATCGTGAACCGTGAACAATTTCGGAATGGATTAAAAAAAGTTAAAAGAAGATCTAGATAAAATAAATTTGGTTGTTTGTTCGTTCGATGATTATACCGCAGAATAATAAGTAAGGCAATATAAACAACATTAATGTCAATTTTTCTTATCCAAATTCAAGATGTAACATTTGGCTGAATGCCAGTGCACAAGTGGGATTCGAACCCACGACCTTCGGCTTCGGGCTGAGCTGGGAAGTTGGTGTCCGAGTGGATCGTGATAGCACAAGTGGCAAAATAGGCGGCGTATAAGCCGAAGGTCGTGGGTTCGAATCCCGCTTGTAACACTGACTTTTTTATCTCAACCAAAACCTTCATAAATTGAAAAGAATTTATTTGTTCAAGAGGACCACGAAACCTAATAAAATTTGGCTGAAAGTTTGGAAATATTTTTTACAAACGCACAACTAATTCAATTATGTTTTCTTACTTGGGATGACATGGTGATTGTAATTTTGAAGTTTTGAGAAGTTTTTTTCCAAACGTGGGGCTAGGACAATTTTTATTATATTTTAATTGAGGAGATATTTTCCTGTAGATGTTTCATCTTCATAATGTATCTGGTCCATGTTATAATATACACCTTTAATTAAAAACTGTGTGCTACTATTAAATCGGCTCATAGATTTTTGAATAGATATGTAAAGGACAGATATTTATTTATTAAAATTAGCCATAACGTACATCGTTACTTGTAGATATTTTTTCTATTACAGAGAGGTTATTTGTGGCTGAGCCGAAATTTATGCTTTTAATAAACGAACAACCCGCTCTGGTAGAGATAGGTCTCTCAGAGTGTCACACTTAGTCGAGGAGTGCCTCTATAGGGAGCGAGTAGGCATATAAAAGCAGTCCTTGGGCATGAGGGTTGTTGGGCCCCGTGTTCACACTTTTAAGGAAATGGAGGCGTTTCCCTACATTTAATATATAAATATTGTACATATAAATTAGAGTAAAAATTTTTGTTGAAAGGTTTGTACGAATTTGGTTGTGCATGAATGAGTAAGAGACAGCCTTCTGGCCGATAGAAGAAGATCGAGTACCCACCCATTAGCTCATAGAAAGTAGACTGATATTGCCGGTAATATCAATTAAAATAAATAAACCATCCTTTAAGACAATAGTTCGTTTGCAAAACCGCGGCGTTTCTTGCATTTTCTAAAAACACTTACATAACAATTTAAAAAATAAGTGCTTTCTCTCTTTTAAAATTCCTTCTTAGGGCTAATTTTGGGCTATGGTTCAAGAGATGAAAAATGAAGAATATTAGTTATAATAATTGGCCATTTTCTTCTTGATTAGATAGAGCCATTAAGTACCATTTTAAGGCTGTAATGAAGATTCGCTAATTATAATTACATTTTTAATATAATCTATTGCAAAAATGATCAAGAATATTACCAACGATGTATAAATTTAGGACACTTCCAGGAAAATTGAATATTAATTTTCTCTTTGGTATTGCACGCTAATTTTGCTTCCTTAAGGTAATTTTGACCTGGTGGATCGGGAGTAATCTGCATATATAATAACAGAACACCTCTTATTATAGTATTCTTAATATGCCTTGCGATAATTAGAATAAATTTTATTTTCTATTTTATAATACACTGTTTTGTGTTAATTAACTGTTCGTAATGAAGGAAAATTTGTCCTATTATTTTATTTCTTTTGAAACATTTCTTTATGCCAATAATATTCATATAATTATTCGGAGATCGTGAGATGTGATGTAGTGTGATGTGGGTTTTAGAAAAAGATTTTCTTTGTCGCGCCAACGTTTCGATCTTTACTCAGATCATTTTCAGAGATCAAAGTGTTTGTTTTCTGTGTAATGGTGCCATTCTTGTGTAGTACTGCACTGGCTCTTTCAACAGGACACACAAGCATGACACATTTACACGGAAAACAAACACTTTCAGCCCTGAAGATGACTTCAATAAAGATCGAAACGTTGCCACCATAAAGAAAAGTTTTTCAAAAGCCTACTTCATACCAGACCGCATCTCAATATCTTCGAATAATCATTGACCAATGGTCACTAAACCCCACGCAAGGATTCATATGTTTTATTCGAGTCCCCTTTTTAGGATTCTGAATATCATATTATGATGTCTTACTTCCCATATTTCATCTGCCTTTGACCATATGATTTCACTTCATCCTGTTAAGTACTTTTACAACGACTTTCATACCCATTCTCCCATCGTAGTTTACGAGTTCATTTATATACTTAGAATTAATTCTTTTCCGTAGCTTTTTGTGTGATTTCTCTTTACGAAGAGATTTATGAAGGGTACTAAGATTGATAACCGTGGATCAGAAGCGTGTATCACGCAGTAACAGTTAAACTCGACCTTTATTATTCTTTACTTATTTTTTATAACCTTTACTATTTGTATTTTATGAAGTATATTGGCTGCTAAGTTAAGAACCATCTCAGATTCAAGAACATATCATTATTCACAGTTAAATTATATTAAAATACAACACATTCCCCACATTTTATTTAATATACCATTCACCAATTTGTATTATATTTCCCTTATAATTACAATTTTTGCTTATTCAATATACTTTCCTATCACAAATATTGAGTAATACATTCACAGTACTAACGGTAAGTCATGCGTCTTGAAAAGTTTTGAATTGCTTGTTTATGTGTCCGAGGGCTAGTAGGTGGTCTTCGTCGGCGGAGGTCTTTACGGATATTAGGGACTTTGCAGAAAGTTTCCTCGCCGTTTCAAGCCGGCGATCACTGTGAAGATGGTCATTTCTAATCATGCCGGGCACAACTCCTCATAATATTTTAAAACTGGTATAAATTGAACTCCAGAGTTGGATTGCATAACTCTTCGTTCCTTCTATCGTGAATAAGAAATATGCTTCGAGATTCTTTACCAGTTAAATAGACTTACTTACCACGGTGAGTTTTCATGGCGTATGTTTTCCGATATGTTTGTGGTCTTTTTAATGCGATCCTGCATGCCTATTTTGTTTAACAGATTCGCCTATTCCCCTATTTTTCTACTCATGTATGTGTGATACATTTAATATCTGATTACTGATTTATATAAGCTCAAAATACTCACGTGTGCTTAGTTAAGCGTATCGCAGCCCACCCGCAATTCTTGCTTTACGGTGAATTACATGCAGGCCTCTTATCCATCCACCGAGATTATCCTCCGGTTGCAGATATCTCAGCACTCGCTTCCTAAATCCAAATCCATTCACACTCTTACTCATTCGTAAATACATTCTTTGCTATTTACACAAGATTCACTCAGTTAAGGGGTGGAGTACTATAGAGGAGGAATATCACATCATCTATTATATATACATATTAATATACGTAACTAACCTAACTGGGGGTCAATGGGGTACTTAATATTCTGCCAGTGGCCCTCTCACACTACACTATCACGCTATTAAATATATTCGTTCTCAACACATCTAGGGACACAAAGTTGTTAGTATTATGTAATTGAGGTTCCCTCATACTCGGTCATCCCAAAAAGGATTCTGACGATCTTTAACGTCCGCACCTAACCTATTCGGCCTTATCGGACGTTTTGATTCTCAGGATGAGAGCTGACGCACCTCCGCGTACGACAGGATTGTGTTACTGCCGCAGTTTTGGTGTAGAGGCATCTCAGCCCCGATGGGCCCAGACAACCTCGCTCCTCGCTTGTCCATTCCAAGTGGCCGGGCCTGCATTCAGCGTCAGACCGTATGCCGCGCGCAGGTTTTATTCTCTAAGCTGAAATACAACAGCTTGGTCTCCCGCGCGTTCCCTAAATAGAGAAGGCGACTCTATCTCCCAGAGTATTGGTGCTCCCCTAGCGTCGAAACTTCCGGATCCGCTACGGCCGCGGTTTCGTTTAAGTGGAATTTCTAACCACCTCCTAGAGAAGCACCGCCTACAGTAAAGCCTCCTATCGAGCTCAGCCCACACCTACGTTCAAAGCATACTCCAGCAACCGATTCACTATCCGTTCCCATCCCCTCTACTCACGCACTAGTATTACGTACAATAAAAAACCCTGTTCCACCAAGAATCGGAACAGATGACCCAGGTACTCACTGCCGAGCTCAAGTACAATTCTCATATCGGGTGGCATTCCTACACACTCTTTATGTTGGGCTCAAGTAATTGCACTCTTTAAATATGCTTTGGACCAAAATGAAGTGTACGCCTGTCAGTACCACTTATACTTAGCTTTGTGGTCCCTTCTTTCATACGTAAAGCATGAACGACAAAGGAACTTATTAGAAAATGTGAAAATATACAAACACAAATACATTTTTCTCTTGATACGCGAGAGCTGCTCTGCCGATGTTTATATTTATTCTCTATTTTTGAAATTTTGTGGGTGTTTTATGCATTGTTGTTTATTGATTGTGTAGTTTCAAGTAGCCGTTGTGTGATATTTTTAAAAAAATAAAATAAATCATTATTATTTTATTCCCATTTAAGGTTTTTTCTATAAATTTATTTTAATTATTACTCTATTCTCTTACATTTAAGTGTGATGTTTGTATTTTTTTTGGTTATCGCACATGGTTTTAGCCCGTCTGGCATATACCGTAGTAATTTGACGCCTGCGAGGGTGGTTTGAGTGAATCCTTTGATGTCTGGTGCTGCTGGTTTTGTGTGCTAATGCACTTTGTTGTTGCTTTTTTAATTGCCGTTTTCAAAGGTTTTCTAATTAAGGCTTCTAGTGAATTTGTAAATGCCAATTTATTAACTGTTTTTCCAGGGTTTTTTGTTTGCGCTGGTCACCGCACTGTTATCACTACTGTCATATCGTTTTATTCACCATTGCACAATCCCCAGGAATGAAAATAACGGTGCTCTCCGGGAATAAACACTTTTAAATAAATACGAGTCGGAACGGAGATCGCGTCTAGACAAGAAACGCCTCCTCGGGTCGTGCATTCATTTTGTATCAATGCCAACTCGGTTAAAATAATATCCCCATTACTTTTCTTACTCTACCCGGTGTATAAACCCTCGTGTATAAATACCGCATTTCCCCATTCCTCAGCCAAGGAATTCCTCCCTACTGTTCAATGAGGAGGCGAAACTACTTCATTCAGATTATGAACCTAATTTCACATTTAACCAATAAAATAAAAATAATTCAAAAATAAAACCATCAATATCAGTCATTTTGTACCACAGCATAACACTCCAACTTTTCTGGTTGGTTTATGTCCAGTGATCCTTACCAAAAAAGAGTTCAGTGCTATGTGCGGTGTGGCAAGTTCTCTTATATGGACATCCATTTTGCTTCCGGACTACCTTGTAATCATGCAGGAGATCGAAAGAATGTAGACATCCAAAATCAAGATTTCCACCCGAATTTGCTGTTTCAGGCCCTTCTGAACAAATTTGGTTCCGTATCTGTAGTCTGTCTGTGGTCAACTCCTTATAACCAGCAAAATTTCGAAACCAAAACTGACATCAATTTTGCCAGGTATTATGCTGTTTCCAGCGCAAACGTACAAACCCGAGCAACTATATTTCTTAAATAAACCAGTTGTATTCTTACGTAATTTTCACGGATTTTTTCTTTTCTTGTTTAGGATGGTTATTGCATTTCATATAATCGTATTTGGATGCCGGTTTTCAAGCCCTCTACTCTGAATGTTTACAGTAAAAACGAAAGTTTTTTCTGTAAGTTTTCTTTCTATTTTGTTTTGCCATTTGGAAATTACTCATTCGGTTTTTGTGGTGAGATGCTATAAAGAGCGAAAAATCCTAGGGATTGTACGTTGGTTTCGGTAATAATTTGTAGAAAGACGGCAGCGATTCGGATGCACTCTTATGCATGGAGTAACCAAAAAATTTGATAATTGACCGAAATAAACGGCGGAAAGTGGTCTCTCAAAACTGTAAAGATAGATAATTTACTACCCAAAAATGAATAAATCGGTATTAGATTATTCCGTGAGCATTGATCTCTCAGGAAGAATGTTATTTAAGTATGGGGTGATGAGAGAGAACTAGAAAAAAAATTGGTACAGATTGATGAAGCAAAAGGCCTGGCAAACTGCTTTTATCACGAGGATTGCGGCGAAAAGAAATGTGGGCTCGCTTACTCTGAATATTTTATGTAGGCCTAATTTATATTTTGTAAATGTAGAACGGTTTTTTGTTCACCTCAGCTTATTTTCTCGTTTTCATGCCAGTTAAACTACTGCTGTATGAAAATATATTTTGGGATATTTAAGAAAGAATACCGATAGTAACGAACGTTTTGAATAAAGTGTAGTATTTATTTTCAACAGCGCTATGACACTAAACCATCATTGTTATATAAACATTGTAAGAATGGAGAAGTAGTTAATACATTAATTGCACACTATCAGCGCTATTAATTTTCCTCTCAAGGGAGGAAATTGGAATAGTAATTTCTTTACCCATCTTGGAAAATTGCAGCAATGCTTTTGCCAGTCTAGGCGAGGGTTGTTTCATCGTAAGTTTATTGTCTAGCACCCCTAGAGTTTATCCACTTCTCCTTTTGTTTTATCTGGATCCATTCTGCGAGGAGGATTCTATATTTAGTTTTGTTATCCCAAGTATAGGTTCGGGGCCTATGGGGCCACGTATCCTCCTCCGACCAGGCTTGCCTGCTTTCTCATTTGCCAAAATTTCCCTGCGCCCTGGCCCCCAGTTGTGTTCCTCCAGGTTTTGGAGATTTTGGATGCACTCTCTGACTAGTTTTGGTGTTATTCTTTTAGCTGCTAATGCTTTCATGGCTGGTTGACTATCAGATCTTATGAAAATTTTTTCCCAGTGTAACCACTTTTAAAATTTTCCAGGGCCCAAGCAATGATGGCTGCATGTATTTCTGTTTGAAAGACCGAAATATACTTCAACCCCATTGTACCGAACGTGTGTTACATTTTCCTATATTTACGATATTCGGATTTAGGATAGCAACTTCTGAATTGGTTGTAACAATATTGGACGTTTCGGCCCTCGATTTTCGTTTTGCGTGCTATTAAAGCTCGGAACGATTGGCAATAACAATCATCGTGCTGATCAATTTTCAGTATCACGAAGGGAAAAGATTAAATTATAAAATATTTATTATAAATATAATGCCGCCATATCTGGTTCTGAGAAAATATTAAATTTTTATGGAGAACCAGTTTCAAAATTTTAAACAAACGTATTATATAAGTACTTTTTCGTTTTTAGGTTTCACTTGTGGTGTGCAGAACGTACTACTTAGTTACATCTGAAAATTTGTTGCAAATTTGAAAATGTCGTTTTTAATTGACTAAACTATTGTACATATTATTATTTTATAAAATTATCGATTGGTGAACCCAAAATTAATATCGTACATAAAATGATGTCGTGTGGTTCGTTTATTCCTGGTATATTTTAGAAACGTTCAACCATATTTCCAATGCTTTGGGATTATGCTTTAAGCACAGTTACATTATTCTTATCGCATTTCACTTCAAAGTGACGTCTTTATTGAGAAGGGGGGAGTCGTAAAGATATTCCGTATAATCCAATATTCCGGGGTTAAACATAAGAAAATTTATTTTATAATTTACCTTCTGGCGAAGTATAGTTGTTGAGTGGTGGACCCCTTATTTTTTTTTCCAGTAACGTCATTATTTTTGGGGTATGCACTGTCTGAAGGGAGACTTCTGACATCAGCTTTTAAGCAAGTCCTTAAACTAAAGCTAATATTAATATATCTCATGTAAAAAACATCAAATAGACTCATAAATCTTTCAAAACGACCTAACCCGATTATGTAAAACAAACAAAAGACCCTTTCTTTGTAATGTAGTCTTTGACTATTTGTATCGTGCTGGCTGTGTGTGTAATATTACGTTTTCAAAATGTCCATTAATTGATATAAATATAAAAAATTAAAATTAGACGTTCTTTTCAAAAACGAACATTTTTATTTGATAAATTTACGTCTGGTTGAGATAATTAATTTCAGAGAAATAAGTTCAAAATTAGAAATGATTTTTTCCTTCTTAATTTCTAGACCCGGATATTTATATTTTCACTTTCACCTCAATCATTGCCATTTTTATTTTAGTTTTAACTGTTAGAAGTATCGACCATTTTTCTATTCACGAATACTCTGGATCACAGCATGGTCTAGATGACAAAGCAAATTCAATTTTACTAGCCTTTCGACCTTTTTTAAGGTCATCATCAGTGCGTACATTAATTTCACATTATGAAAAACAAATTTGTGATTCCACTATCACTAAAACTATATATAAATTACAAAACGGTCTTAAATATATATACAAATTGACATACTCATATTTCTTTGAGTTTCCAACTCGTTTCCAACATAAACTTAAACAGTGTTCCTGTTAAATTTCTCCTCTTGCTATTTAAAAAGCCCATAGTATCCGTCTGCATGTTACGATTATTATTTTCTATTTTAAGATGTATAACCACGTTTATCTTTCTTCTTAGAGGCCGCGACTATTTATCAATTATTTCAACATTCGGAAAGCCACATTTATGCCCACTTATTATTGGAAGGTTGGATAGTTACCAGTTCTGGATATATTACCGCAATCAGAAGCATAAATTCTTTATTTTTTAACTTCTAAGCGAAATCACTGGACGTACGTCTTGAACATGAAATGATTGTTCATATTATTTGTTTTATTTGTTTGTTTACTGTTTGCTAACTTACTTGAATTTATATCTAACGGTCTAAACTCGCTCTTCAACTTCACTCCAGAAGCATCTTTGTGCCAAAATTCTCTTCATCAAATTATTTAGTATATTTCAGTTTATGATTGTAAGAGTGAGTCGAGAAATAATTGAGTTATCAGTCAGAGATCATTTATTGTTTATACCACCTATGAATCAATATGTCCGCTGGTCCTGTGATTGCTAAGGTTGGGAATTGTGCTACTATTCTCAATTTCGTTCGTAAATTTAGATTTATACGTTATAACATGGATTTATAATATACGTTTGTGATCATTTAGATTTATATGTTCCCATGATAACTTTTAAAAAGGGTGAGAAAATTATCTAAATTCGTCTTAAGAAAGTTTTCTTTTGATTTTTTAATTTCTCTCGTAGAGGCAAAAAATCAAAATTTTTTAACTGGTATTACATCCGCTGTATCATTAAATTTCTCAGCATTGATGATTTTAGGTCTTAATTTGAACCGTGGGGAAAGATTTATGAATACATTTTATTGAACCACTTTCGCTTGTTTGAAAGTCAGAATTCTCAGTTATTAACTAATTTAGTGCAGTATTTTCTCTCTCTCTCTCTCTCTCTCTTTCATTCAATTTATGATTAAGAAATGTTCTCAAGACATAGTTATGCCAAAGAAAGAAAGAAACAAGAAATAGAGAAACTGGGCATTTAACCGCAACCCGGCCCAGTTTCAATTTCTTGCAGGCCATCGGGCACTCCTGTTAAACGGGGCAGACCAGATTAATTAAGGCAAGTTTCCGCGGTTGCAGGTGTATTTAAAACTTTATAAATTGGTCCCCCCATAAAGGATGAATTGCTCAGAATTCTGACCGCTGAGTATACCTCAAACCTCAAATCTTAATCACCCCTGAGAAGTGTTTACGGAAATTACTCGGATTTTAATTTATCAATACAAAAACAATCTAGTAATACGTGTACAAAAACAATCTAGTAATACGTGAAAACTATTCTATTTAATTTAATCTGTTAGATGTATCGACTATTATAATCTAAATAATCTCGATCTTGGTAAGGTCTGGATAAAGAAACAAATTCAATTGTTACTGCCAAGCTTTCGACCTATTTATCTTCAGAGCACATCTATATTAATTACACTCTATGAATACGTATTTCTACAGTTGTTTCAACGATCAATATAACTAACATATAAGAAGATCCCAGGGCCGTCGGTGGCCGCAAGGTAGGCAGTCCACTGGAGCCGTTTTCGGCCGAATAGTCGGACCTAGATAAAATCGAAGAAAGGAATGAGCACACTGCAATTAGATCCAATTCGTTCGTTCGTGTTGGGTCGTGTATGGCCGAAGCACTTTCTGATCCAAATAAATTTGGATTTTCCAATCCTATTCGGCCGAATGATTACAACTGTCAACCACGGGACATCAAACGCTGAACATTGTTTAACGCCGTTCTTTGCTTTTGCTTACCTTTTCGTTTAGTTTTCATTTCGATGGATTGCGAAAAATTGATAAGTGCGGTTGAGGAGTAGTCTCTTGGGACATGCGTGATCCGCTCTATCATCGGAGATAAGTCCAACGTAAGCTGTGGTCAAGGATAGTTTAGAAATGGAATTTCCAATATTTTTGTTTATTTCTTTCATTCCATTTGTATGTAAACTATGAATTTTCGAGCAGCAAGTAATCTTCTATATCCATTTGAATTGTGTCTTGAACTGACTAAAATTGGCTACAGTGGACGACTGCGTTCGGCTGTTTGGTCCGTTTGATCAAATAGTTCGGATACTGAACGGCCGTCGTACTTCAGTTCCAATGGACAAGCAGCTTTATTCGTTGACACGGCGTTCATCACTGTAAGGTCTCAGGTTCGAATCCAGGGGCCCTGCATTCGAACCCGACACACTTGCAAATGTTATTTTGTTCAAAAACACGGCACTCTATGACCGCTGTTGTTGCGAACCCTGGTTTATAAAAAGGCCCAAAAAAAACAATCTTAAATAACCTAAATCTTGGCATAATTAAATTTTTAATTTGTGGTTTCAAATTTCATTGAACATGACTCAGTCCAAACATTGCCAAAGAAAGTTGCTAGTGACAATGGAATTTCTTTCTTCATCCTGATCATAAAGATCTAGATTATTAATTATAAGAAATTAATATAGACCCTGATGATCTATTTTAAGGTCGAGAGCTGGTAGTAACAGTTGAGTTTGTTTCTTCATCCTGACCATAAAGATTCGAATTATTCACGAGTGTTCCATTCGATATATACAATTAATAATAATTTTTTTAGCTATATCGTATTCATTGTGTGAATAGTAACGATCACAATTACATTTTCCAGCCGTAAATTTGTTTACTCGCGACAGTTATGTAAATGTTAGTGTATGTGACTGTTGTGTTGATCGATCCATCGGCTTCGAAAGGAAATTTATCGCCTGGATAATTAATTAGATTGACGAAGGGTTACATAGGTAGTCGTGTGCATGTAATATACGGGTTTTCACCTATTTTCCCTTCACCTGATTTGCTTGTGGATGAGTAGTTTTTTTGGGTCGCATTGTTTCAGTTCTAAATGCAGCGCAACAACTGTTTATTTTTAATTAATTTTCCTTCCCCCATCTTATGACATGTGCTATTTCTCCCATGATTTGCGTCGTAAAATGTTATTATAGTTTGAAGAATCGACTTTTCATTTTGCCTTCAATCTAGTAAAGTGGTCATATTTTAATTAAAATTACTTGCTATTACATTTTCATTTCTGATCTTATACAAAACATATAAAGTCTATTTTAAAAAGTGCGATTCGATAACAGAAAATTTATTTTTTTATTCAACCAAATAAAAGTTGAGCAATGACAATTTTTTTCGAAAAAATATTATGCATATTTATATACTATCTTATTCCCTTTTGCGAGGTACAATAAATGTAAATTTTTTAACATGTATAATCCTTTCATTTCCAGTATGTTTTTCCTCCATATGAAATTGAAATCTATTGTCTACTTGTGCCAATCTCTTTTAATGCATTCCCTGAAAGATTTTTGATTCTTTAATGAAGTAGATTTTTCAGGAAAATGATATGAAGATCAACGTCTATACGGCTCAAGAACGGTTTTCACAGGTACCTTTTCCTGCTGCAGGGCAGTTGCAACTGTGTTTTTGCAATGTCTTTCACTTGTCTCATGTCTGGTTTATGTATTATATGCTCTTGAGTTTCTATATCTAGTAATTCGGCATGAAAAATGGGTTTGAGCCGAGGGCCATGTGGTTATATTAGGGTTGAGCGTCTATAATTTATAATTACCATCACTTTTAGATATTCAATCCAACTGCAATTATACTGACTTTTGACTTACGACTTACGAGAGGTTTGGTGCTAGAGGCCAGTCAAAAGAATACCTTTCCAAATATCTGATATTCAGATTGATAGTTTTTGTTTAACTAAAAAAAGATCGAAGTTTGAAGTTTATCGTTAATGGCACAGATGGGCTGGATGAAGAGGCACCAAAAAGCTCTTTGGGCAGGAGTTACTAAACAAATTTGTAAATACTTTAGATCAACAAAAATTTATGTCTGATGTAACTGATATTTTTATAAATTTTATTCAAAACAATTTAGTTGTATCTCCCTAAGGACCAAAGGGGAGCATCGCTTTATGAAATGGTCCTAAAAAGTATTATTAAACAACATGCTTTGTTGAAAATCGGTAGAATCGTGTCGTAATTGAGCATTACAGAAGCTTATACAATATTTTACACAAGAATAAAGCATAACTAAATCTACAAATCGCCATAGTTTACAATCTGCATATTGATAACTTAGGTTTTCAGGTAGTGCTTTTATTTTTGAAGTATTTATGGATAATGTACAGTTCATGTGCAACAATGTTTGCAGCTTTGCTCTCTAGAGCCCTTTTTTGTTGACAAATGCTCGGCTCGAAAACAACTCCCCCCCGGTCGGGGGTTCAGTTCCATCTCCACCCATGGCTTTTCTTTCCTGATCCCCTTTCACCATAAAACACAACGGAACATTAGTGGGGAAAATGGGCTTCTGACAAATATTGAAAAATAAGGTCATTAATAAAAGAAGATTATCTGTCCCCAAGAAGTTGTACCTTTGTGCAACAACATCGTTGCACTTTTAGAAAGAGCGAAAAATTACAGAAATTCCTTTTTTCATTGTTAATTTTTTTTTCACTAATTTTATGGTCCGCTTGACCAATTAATATATGACAATTTTTAGGGTTTTAGTTGAGATAAAAGGAGAGCAATTTCAAAAGGTGCGGTTGATACGGTAGGGTTTGTGTGTGTCCCTATTCATATCTAGCCGAAGATCGTGGGTTCGAATCCCGCTCCTGCCATTGATTTTTTTATCTCATCTAAAAACCTAAATCAATTAAATTATTACGTAGCCAATTCTGTTTCTGTTGATAAAATCAATTTAGCACATTGATTTTTCTTCCGTGAAGACGGCGAAATAAGAAAATGTATTTATTTATTAGTTATTGATAATGATTATTAATATGTTATGATTATTAATTATTTATTATCTATAATTTTTTTATTGTTACTCATGACTTCGAGAAAGGGATATATTATGCATTGCAGGCCAATGACCCATAGGGGTTTAGTCAGATCAGTGCGGTCCTCTAAAATAAAATATGTACTTTAATTTTCAAAAACAAAAACAAATCAATTAGAGTATTTTCCTTTTTTTGGAGTTAAATAGGTTTCGTTTTTTTAAACGATTTTATATGAGTAGAGAAATTAAGGTTGAAACCTAGGTTTGATGAAGAATAATAATTATTTTAAAAAAGCTGTTATTTTTTTGGTTATGAGCCCTACGAGAAATTTGATCCTTCTTGTACTTTTATATTTAAATTGTATTTCTACAAATATATCGTTTAAATATATTGCTTAGTTGATGTTTTTACGGATTGCAGTACGTTTCGGTTATATAGTCATTTTTCTCACCACAACCCAAAAAATAAAAATAAATAAAATAATAATAATCAAGGAAGAGGATTGGGGATATGATAGTGATGATTGCAATAAGAACATTTCCTCTTATTTTTCGATGCTTTTTTTTCGTTTTGAATAAGTAAACAGGCAATATTTCGTTTCTCTGGGTCCATTTTCCAGTATTGTTCTAATTTGATTTTGTCCGGTTTCAATCGTTTTTTGTTTCCTTTTGTACTTGCGCTGTAAGCTGGGAACGGTCTGAAATTGGGTGCTAGTCGACTAAATTAAGCCCCTTTTGCTTAAAGAAAAACCCTTCCTGGCGTGGTGGCTGTTTTATCAACACGGGAACAAAGCCTCTCCGGCTATCAGTATTTGTGAAGTGGCTCAAGGTGGGGGGATTATCTCTGATATAAATGATAGCATATCTTTCCCTAAAAATAAAACAAAAGAAAACTAGAAATGTGTGAAAGTTTTGCGAAAAAACATTCTGGTCGAGCGTGTTAGAATTTTAGATATGAACTGCTTGACAATACTGACGTCACATCGTATCGACCTGCTCGTATAAAAGGTTCTATTTATACCCAAGGGATTTCACCTGCTAACCGTGTAATTGCTGGGCGATTCGAATCACTGTACTGCGCTAAATTAGTTGTTTCTTTTTATATATCAACTTAAGACTTATAATATTAAATCCGTTAGAGAATGTCTAAAGTAGATATTCTTACAAGTCAAAAGTTCCTCGACATATATAGAAAATATTTTCGTCTTCTATAATAACTAGGCTTGAGTTTCTTTGATTTTTTCCGTGTTAAAAGTTACAAAACACGTGAAAAATGATGTAATTTGGATAATTCGGACTGAAATGTAGAAAATTGAAAAAAACCCTATATTACAATTATCTCAACTAAATACCTTAATCAATTGTTATTTTCTATAATTCATCATGCGTAAGTATGTTTTTCCTTTATTTTTGGAACTGATAAAATAAGCCAACTTCCTTACGTTCGAGTCACTTTTATTTCTAGTTTGAATTAGCTGGTTGACTAATTTTCAATACTAGTAAAACCGCCAAAAATTAATTCTAATATTAATTCTTTTACAAATTAATGATGGCGAATGATGGGAGCATAACGACTTAACAATCCTGTGCTTCCAATTATGTAATTCTATTGCTCAAGGGGGTGTCAGTTTCACTCTGTAAACAAGGAAAATTGAACTAAATTTACAAGACTATTGTTTATTTGCCTTTAAACAAAATGAATTATTATTTGTACTGGATAAAATCAAATCAAATTGTAATTTTGTTGTTTATGGTTGGCAATTGATTTTTACTTTATATACTAGGATTTTATACAAAGCTGCTATTTTTTAAGTATAGGTAGCGTGCCCGATATGGTTTAAAAACTTGAATAGTAATGAATAGTGAATAGGTAAAAAATACGAAATATAGGTAAAATTGAATGGTAAAAAGGTGGAAGTTTAGAAAAAATAATAAATTGTAAATGGATGAAACATTAAATGCAGCGGGATTGGAACCCTCATACGCTGCTACTCTACCACTTGAGCTATCGTGACTTTGAGCAGCGTATCAAGCCGAAGGTCTTGGGGTTCCAATCCCGCTGGTGACACTGAATTTTTTATCTCAACTAAAAACCTTAATTAATTGATTCATATTAATTGGTCAACCTGAATTAAATGTAGGGTTAAAATTTAGATAAGTCAATATTTTAAAATATACCCGAAATTAAATTATAATTTACTATTCGTACAGGAGCAATATTCGGGGGGTAGCGTCTTCATACCGGACTCAGTCACTGCTGATATCGCTTTTCATCCCGAGTGAAGACACTGTGGTTCCTGCTGTTCTAACGTACATTTCAACACTGTTATTGCATACCTAATCTTTCATACACACTTCCCTAGACTGCAGATCCCAAATATTGTCAAAAGTTTTAGGTACACTCCGTCGCATCCCTCTTCTTCCAATCTATTATAACCCAACCCCATTCCTACCGGAAATGTCGTATACTTCTTTGTATTGAGACAAGCGATTGATCTGGAATCCCACAGAAAACGTAAAAAGGTCGATTTTCAGCTGATTTAGAAATCCGGTCGGAAAACTTTGCCTATAAACTTATTAAATCTGTTTGATGTCATCTCTTTATGTAATATACACTGAAAAAATTCTTTTAGCACTCTGCTACATTCGAAAATGAGCATATATAAATTGAAAAACAGGGTAAATTGTACGTATTGTAGTGTATTTTTGTTCAATTCAGCCCTGAGTTATACAGTGTTATAAATATGAATGAAATAATGATATTTGTTTATTTTTATTTTATTTTTTCAATCTTCTTTTTTTGTTCATATTGGTGGATATATTGGAGCCAATAACGTCAATCATTCATATTTATGAAATACTAATTTGAAAACTTTATTGTTAAAATTTGCATTTGTTTTGTTGTTTTTATTCAGTGCATACATTGTTGTACATAATCTTCAATTATTTCTTGTACAAAGGTTCGTTTTTGAATGATTGTTGAAATAAAACACAAAAATATTAATTTTTTTACGATGGCTCGCAACAGCAGGTGTCATAACAACTGTCGAGGTATGAGTGCTTTTGGAAAAAATGTGATTTGTATATATTACCGGTAAAAGCTGGGTCAACTCCTTACCGTTGCGGCCACCGACGTCATTAAAACTCATTATTATCATTATTAATATGTGATGGGCTATGATTATTACAACAACCACTATTAAGTACTTTTTTTTGAAAATAAAGTTCATGATAGATATTCTATAGTTTACTGGTGACTAAGTGAAATGAAATTTGCAATAGGCCTAAACGAATTGTTTAACTCAATGTATCCTTATATTTAGTGCAACAATAAACTTTATATCCTTTGCTTACACCACCCCTTCGCAAATTAAATAAAACAATACTAATTTAAGCACCTTTCACAACTACCATCAGATACAATCTCAACTTTGTCGAAGCCCTCATCCCGTAACTTCAAACATAAATTTAAGCTGCCGCGCAGGGAAATGGCTTAACTTCACCAATAACACGTCCTTTTGGGACTGATCATCCCAGGGCGTCCCTAAATTGGTTTCGAATTCCCACTGACGACTGGTGATGGGGCGAGTCTTTCTACGCGCCTCGGACATTTCCGATTGCCCGTTTTGATAGGTGACAGTTTCCCCTGTTTGCGTTTTTTTCCGGAAGAAGACGGTTATGTAAAGTATCCGATTGTGCTTGATGGATGACCCCCGATGCTTGATGGTCTTGAATAATTCGTTCATTCGAATGCAGGAGGGCTTTCGTCACCAGTTCCTCTATGATAAATGCGACCAACAAAGATTGATTTTCTTTATTTTTTAATAATCGTGCCTGTTTATCAAACCCCATTAATAATTGTATTTGCTATATGAACATGACCTCTCTCTAAAACCATTGAATCTTTCAATTTTTTCAAATGCACTCTTTGGCCAATCTTCATTTTTGATTGCAGTGCAGTGTTTTATAATAAATTTATGTATATATATTACTTTAATTCATTATCTAATAAGTACATGTTTCGCAATTGGGGTTGAAGCTGTACTGATTGCTATCCTTTGTCACTTCACGACGTTAATGAAAAGGTACTCGTCAATCTTGTGTTCCAAGCATGACCTAAAACAAGCCAGTTTTTTGACCAGGAAGCCGTTATTTTTCGCCCTTTTTATTGTCAATTTATTTGCTTTTACTGGACCAATTACCTCCCAACGTGCGCATCTGCTGTTCCGTAATCCCTTAAACCAGCTGCGACCTTCACATAAATAACTGATGAGCATGAAACGTCTTTTCGAGCCAGTCGCCCCAGCAACCCCATCTATCTAGTGGAGGGAAATTAATCAATAGATCAGGACTAGATTACGGTTTAATTATTTAGCCGGCACTGGCCTAGTTCGGAGTAAAGGTCCAGTTTCTACGTCATTGTCGGCCAAATTCCGTATTTTAAATAATCGGCCAGAGGAAAAAAATGGTTTCGCACATTATTAATGTTTTTAAGTACCTTTAAGTTTTTACATCATCGCCATCTTAAGCATTAAATGTTTAAAATGTTTTCCTGGTTACATTTATATTAAAGTTCAACGATTATTCGTCTGTTTAAAAAAGTTTTACTTTCCATAATTTCGAATAAATAATGATTACATAGGACGTCTCGTGAATATACGTCATTACTTCAGGAGGTTATCCTACTTGTTAAATTGGACTAAAACATCCATATAGTACAATGTCTGAATCTCAATCGAATCCGAGGAATTTGAAATCTCTCTAATGAATTAGATATCATCAATGTAAAGAACATTGAAAACCCTACGAGTTGCATTAGTTTTTTGTGAGCTAGCTTGGTTGGTGTCCGAGTGGATCGAATACCGTAGGTTCGAATCCCACTCATGACACTGACTTTTTTATCTCAACGAAAAACCTTAATTTAAAGATGTTAATTGGTCAAGCGGACTACGAAACTAGTGGATCTAAAATTAATGTTTAATTGCTAAAAAAGGGACATCGGTGGCCGCAACAGTGTAGACGTTGACACGGTGCTCATCACTATAAGGTAAAGGTCCTGGGTTCGAATCCAGCGGCGGCTCATTCCAACCCGATATACTTACAAATGGGCTATTTTTCAAAAGTACTGACACCCTGAGGGTTATGCATATGACCTCTACTGTTGCGAACCCTCGTTACAATAAATAAATTGTTAAATAAATAGCTGTACATCGATTTTCCGTTACAAACTCTTTAAAAGAGTAATAAAACCAAAAAAAGTTATTGTCATCATTAAGTTTGAAGCGTTCTATTACAAAAAAAGAAAGAAGGTAGTACAAAGAAAAAAAAAGTAATAGAAATATTAAGCACACTGCAAACTTCAAAAAATTAAATTAAATCTTTAGAATCTTCCAGGTAACGATCTGAGCCTTGCATTCTTCAAAAGGTGAAAATTTTAACAATTAATTTAAAATTTGAGGATTTTTTGTTATTTTATATCTTGTGCCAAAGAGCATTGCGACTTTTAGTCCAGTTTGGCATGCAGGATGACCTCCGTCTTGGCATCTGTCATGTTCATTCTCATAGCTTTTTGGTTGGTTATTCTGCAGGGTTATTTTTAAATAAAGCCTGAATCGGATCCGCTTATTTCCTAACACTTAGCAACTACAAGACATACTTGGGCCCGACAAACATTTTAGAAAGCGAGACTAGGCGGACTACTATGGTGATTGCACAGAAATTTATGATTGAACACTTGTTTACCATTTTATTCAATTGCACCTGTTAAAAACTTAATATATTTGCCAATAAAATGTTATATATGTTATTGTAAATTTTCTGATTTATTTTATTTGTTTCAGGTGAGGATCTTATCACTTTAATTGTATGTGGACATGAAATATGTAAGTGTTTTGAATTAATTTTATAGAACTGATAACTTTGAGCATGTGTCAGTACAATAGGATATGCTATTATTAATTAATTTATATGGTTTTTATCGTTCAACGAAGAACGGGGATTATATGACACTTATAACTGATTATAAGGTAGAACATTTTTATGAGAACGTCGTGTAGACATTGCGAAACAATTCCTAATTTTTCAAGATAACCTTTATTAATTGGTCGTTGAAAATGGTACCGTCTGCTGTTTTGTTTCTGAAGTAAATGATGGCCCATTCTTTCCGATAGGGTTTCCGCAGATATTATTAATAATTGGTGATTAGTGACCGTTAGTCGATGATTATTCAGAAATCGTGAGATACTAGAAACCTACATCACACCAGACCGCACAACTCGATTTTTGAATAATTATTTATGATTAAAATCTAAACTCTCAAGAACAAAAAAAGAGAAATTGACTGCAACTACAAATTGTTTTATAACTTCCCTTTTATAACATCCTTTATCTTGGGAATTACTGCACACTCCACTAATTAAAACTTCCAAGGTTCAAAAAGTCAATAGTGTTGACTAAATCAGTCGTGCATAAAATATCCACGATCATTCAAGAAATTGATTAATATATATAGTAACCATATCTACTAATCAATATGCATTTTAACGGGTATTTTATTCTATCTGGTATAGAAGAATACTATCAGAAGTTGGTTGGAGGTTGTGTCATACATAGATCGTATATCATGTCCATACAAGTCCCTTTGATACACTCCTGGGACTAAGAGATAACAGGAGTATATATTCGCAGCCCGTTCAATTTTTATTCTTCCGAAGACACCTGTTGCTAAGCATCGCCAAAGGAACGCTTGTCTCTTGGGAAACAGGTTGGATTTTAGCGTCAAAGGGCGCCGTAGTAAAGTTTTCATTTTTACTTTAAAGG
The DNA here is from genome assembly GCA_039619505.1 of Cimex hemipterus. Lineage (NCBI taxonomy): Eukaryota > Metazoa > Arthropoda > Insecta > Hemiptera > Cimicidae > Cimex > Cimex hemipterus. The sequence goes on along the minus strand of CM077103.1, from coordinate 26,163,058 downwards.
ACAAACTGTTATTGGAAGAAATTATGCCATACGCTATTATCAAGTCAAAAGCTGACAGAGTTTCCTGGGCGCCGTTTAGAGTTCATCTTCTTGGAGACCATTGACCGTTCATTTCATACTATAGTGTGGTCAGAACCAGAGCGTTCGTCCAGAACGGTATTTCGCAAGAAAAAGTATAAAACATACAAATAGTAAAGCCAGACTGAGTTCAATCGTCTTTCAGCCGTAAAGCTTCAAGATTAACAAATGTTCAAATTTGCAGCTGCCAAAAACAAAATTTAAAAAATAAAACAGATTTAGTTTAATTTTAAGCCTTTGTCGAATATTTAACAACTCGTGGAAAAACTCCATTAAATTTTGGTTCATTGACTATAACTTACTCGATCTTAATATTCTGGCATTATCTGCTTTACTTTAACATCGACTCACCAATTTCTCTAAAAAAATTCTTTAAATAATATATTTATAATTAAGTATATATATTTGGATTCATTAATTTAGTTTTTAAAACTTGTAAGGCGTGTAAGGGTGATCAAGGTTATCTACGGATAGGAAGTTGTGGAAATGAGTCACCTGGAACGCCTGAGATCCTTAACGATGAGCAATTAAAACTTATATTTGCCATATGGCCTGGAACATAAAACCTAAAAGCTGCAAGTTTTGTCAAGAAAACTTTGTTATTTGATAATACACTATGCTGCACACTTGCGAAAATAAGATATTGTCCCAACGATCGAAATCAAGTTATGAAAATGAACATCCGTCTGGTTGAAAAATCTCTCGAAAAGGTCAACAACCTATTGAAAATGCCATAGTGAGTGAAAACGAACTTTTTCACCACAACTATTTTATGTGATTAGGTTTGTTTGTGTTAAACGATTTAGCATTTTCTGGTATTGTTACTCACGGCTGGTATGTGGGGCGAAGCACGAATATCATTCAATTGCCGTGGGAACGGGTTGACCACAATGCGCGCCGTAAAATCACAGTTATGAATTCCTTTTAAACCATTTTCTGTTTGAATTATTATACATTAAGTAAAAACCGATGGTCAATAGTAAAGTCCTCCCAAATAGATATCAGCATTCTGTAATTACGGAGTTTAAATTAGGTTGAACCAAAGCTTCTTTTCTTAAAAAGGTCATACGATTAAAGTTTACGTAAACCCATAGAAGATAAAACTTTAATGCATACCATAGGCCTAGAGCTCTGGATGGCTCTATTGACCAAACTCCTAGTGGGAATTTACAACTCTAATAAACTTTAAGTACGCTTTTTTTTAGTTTTTAAGGCCGGGAATTTACATTGGTCATTACCAGCTACCTCTTTCTCAGCATTGTATTTCTTATCTTTCTCGCCTTTTATACCTGCTAATTTCTTTTACTGTTTCTCCATTCAGCCGATTCATGATGTTTTATGGTTAGCCTCCCTGAACTTCGAGGCCTCGTTAATTGAGGGTCAATAACAAAAACACATCATCAAGATAAAAAAAACATCATAGTCTGTTTAGTATTTACACTACTCCAGAGTAATCGATATTCCTCACGGTAATTGAGAATAAGCTCTTCATTCACACGTTCACAATAAGTTACATTCACCCATTCATTCTCATTACAAGTCAAAGTACTCGCTTTTTTCGGGGTCATTGGGGATACACTTCTTCATTCGCATTAATTAGTTACATTCACACATTTCTCACTACCTCAGAGTACTCGATGTTCCTGTAGATAATTGGAGATAAGCCTCTTTATTCTCGCTAATGAATTACACAAATTCATGCGCACTATCTCAGAATACTCGACATACCTTGGAAAAATTGGGGGATGAACACTGTCATTTGCGTCATTAAGTTGTAATAACTTAAATTCACACTATCCAAGAGTACTCTACATTCTTTGGAATAATTGTGAATACACCTGCCATTCTCGTTCAAAAATTACAGGGACACACTATAAACTCATGCTACCGCAGAGTACTTTGTATTCCTCTGATATTCACTCAACTAAATACATTTATTACGATAGATAATACATATCTCATACATTAAGGTAGAAAGATTTCCACAAAAATAAAATTATTTACGTCTCTAAGATATTCGAACAGAGTTCGGTGCCTGCTCCCGTGCCTCAAGGCCGTGCATAGATTGATTATTCGGGATGTATTTCTTTCTTTCCAGACTTATTGTTGTTAATTCTATGCTCTACCACGAAAAGCTCTCCGCACGGCGGGAGCTTTAAGTACCGAACGCACTTGACAATCACAGTTTAACTAAATGCTTCAATAATAACGATAAACTGAAAACACTGACACACAGAACTGTATAATGGACACCACCTTTAATTCGAAATGTCAATAAATTGATACCGATGAACGGAATTCTGGACACGTCTTTGGGAACCACCTTCAAAATGTCTACTAAAGCTCCTACTCACAGGTGAGGCGAACAGAAACACAGTGGGTAATTTTTCCAAATACCAATAAACAGAGATTGTAGTCTGACACTACAGACTACATAAACTAATAGGAAAAATATTGGCCGTGAGTTTAGACTGATTGAGTTGGTAACGCGACTACTAGGCCCTCTAAGCGGTCGAATGGTGCACTCTGCCGATTTCACCCTGTGTTGTAGGTCAAAGCTGCAGTATTCAGCATTTGTACAATTGTGCAACATAATAAACTGAAATTTTTGAACGTAGTTCTGGACCAAACCCATAGTTGGTAACATTGCGAAATGCAAATAAAGCGAAAAACACATTTCTTGACAAACTGGTAATGGAAATTCTTTCAAAATTCTCTAAAACCGGAACCTCTGACGATACGTCGGCTGAAATAAACATACTGTGGGTAATATGTTGTTTGGACCTTCACAGCCACAATACACCTTGGAGCCCACCCATGTTGTCCAACTGAGAGCATTGAACCTACCAAAATTACAGTGGGTAACATTTGAACACGCCAATACACTAAATCTACCGAACTCCCTTCGCAACACGTACTTATACACTGACAACATAGAACGTACGTCGAAATACATAATGGGCAACTCTTTCGAAATTACCAAAACCTGAAAGGTCTTGAATATTCCTAACATTCATCACAACTCCAAAATACACGAAAGCTCTGAATGCATTTTGGCCTAATACTTAATTGGTATTGCTTTCAAACGTAAACTTAAAACAAATAAACTGTGATCCTTTGGAGGACTATCAATTTATACTCTTTTTTTAATTCACTCATTTTTACCAGTAGCAAGAGGTTTAGAAACGTGTGAAAAACTTGGAAAAATGGAGCCTTTTGACACTTGGCCTACCGTCGAACCAGTTTTAGCATTACCTCGTCGCTTTTCTTTAACCCCTGTTTTAGTTTGAAATTTTATCGACCCCAAATTAAGAGGAGAGAAGTCGATTTTCCTTATCTGTCGGAGGTTTTACCCCTTCTTGTGCCGTGTCCTTGAAACCGTCAGTGTCAACGTCCTTGAAATCCTTCGCAGGAGGGAGAGATCTCGGCCGAGGATCCACCGCCCCCGCGCGGAGAGGGTGGTGACCTTGAGTGGAGGGGCGCCGAGAGAGGGGGTGGCTCCGGCCACAGTCGCGGGTACAACTCGCCCCCGGACGCTTCTCACCTCGATCCGGCCGCCCCCGCAATCAACTGCTGCCGCTCGCCCCCTAGGACACCCGCTTGATTTAATTTCCCGCATCCTCGTCGCGTCTTCCGACGTAAGTCATTTTTTTAAACCCCTTTTCCCAATCACTTTATGTCTTATTCTTTTCCGTCCCAGAATCCTTTTTAAACAATGAAGGACTGAATTTTTTATGATTTTCCTCTCTAAAATTCCCAAATAAATAAATACATTAATTTTGATATTATGGAGTAAATTTTTCGAGTACCCGATTTTGCACAATGTCGCATCTAAATTGTGTAATTCTTGTAATAAAAATTGTATATTCCTTTCGCTTTCACTCGGAAAACCAAAATATATTCATATTCTCTTATTTAGGTGATACTAAAATTCGTTTTTGCCCCCTTGGAGGATGGTATATTATATGTTTATTGATTTGTTTATCCTATAATAAAATACGATTTTCCGATTCTACCTGAAAATTGAACGAATGAGATTACTATGACATACCTTAAATAGATCTTGGTTTTAACGTGTGGGGGACAGTATTTCACTATGTGGGGCTCGAATAAAATTTTTATTGCCATTTCCCTTCAACTGAAAAATGATGTTTTCTATCAGATCGTCAAAGTTCACTACCCGTTCTTGATTTAATACAATTGATCCCCGTAGCTAAAATGCTGAATAAAATCTGATCAATATATAAAACTCAACCTTTCAATTTGACAGTGCTCGCTATTTGCTAACACTTGATTGGTGGAATCATGTCAAATAGTGTTTTGTTTTGGTTATTACAAATTTTAATATTCCAATTGCTTCCAAAAATATGTCCGTATTCTGTTCAGTATTTTATGAAATTTATTTTTCCAACGTGACATTGAAGGCTAAACTGCATTTGATATGTTGACATGGTAATCGAAAATTGTTATTGTCTTGTTTAATCGAAAATAAAATTATATGTTTTTGTTTTTATTTCCTATCTGTATAATATTTTAATTTTCCAGCGAGCTCGCAATTGACTGAATAATGGATTGTTATAGATAATATGAGTTGATAGTCTCTAATTGTTCTTGGTTGGCATTATTAACGATTTGTGTATTAGCTTCCCTTTCATTCAAAACATAATTATCTCGAATTATATGAAATTCATATTTCAATTTTTCCTCTTTAATTGAAATGGAATTTTTCGAATTCGTTCTCAAAGCCATAGTATTTTATTTAATATTAATTAATCCAGTTTTGTAAATGTTGGGGGCTGTCAATTCGCCAACACAATATTGAGACACATAAAACGTTCAATTCTCGAAAAACATTAAGGTGCATTCACTTTCATTTAATTAAAATTCCTTTTGTTCTAATTCCCCTTTCTGGAATGTCATTTCCTTCCAATTCGCCAATCAACCCGAAATATTTTATTTAATATGTCAAGAAAAAGCCTTTTATTTCTCAACATACGCACATTTTTGGATAAAAATGTAATATGGAAATTTGACAATGGTTTTGACGGTTTTTTTATTCGCTTATTTTTTGTCAAAAAAAAAAGAATTATGAAAATTCATGAGAACAATATAGTATAATTTATCAGTTATAAAAATATATATAATAACGAGAACTAGGTTATTGGGTCGGACAGGTATTTTATTGATCGAATAACGTTAACAACATTGATCACTAAAAGCTTTACTGTTTTCCACTACGTTTAATTTGAAAAGAGAAATCGTCAAAAAAATTTTCCATAATATAAAAATAGAAAACTCGCTGTTCCCGCGTCTATTCCTAGTAGTAGGGACAACAGAACCTATATATCACAAGGGGCGCTATGCAGGTTGAAGAAAATTGTGCTTTATATATAGATTTGACAATTATTCGGTAAGTTTATAATTGTCCAGCAATATTCAACTCGTTCACAACTTAAACATTGACATTTTCAATCTGAAGAGGCAAAGATGATAAGTGGGTCACAGTAAAGTTTAACCAGTTAATTGCCAATACAAAATCAATAGCTTGTAGGGAATCGCGATTGGATTAGCTTACTACGTAATCCCTAGCAGAAGTTTTTCTGTTTATGCAGAATTCGATCAATAAAATGAATATTTTTTCCTTTGTACTATAAAAAAATAGTGTTAGTTGAATATATTGATTAACAAAAATTTGTCTTTTCATATCGATTGGATAATGGACTAACCTTCCTTTCCTTTTCCCCCTGGTTGATACTACTACACGTGGTCTTGGAACGTTTCAGGAAAAGTTTCTTCAGCTGTTGATTCGCCCTTTTATGCCGTGGTCGGGAAACTTCATTCATAAAGGGCTGAATGCGACGAAAGAAACCGGTTTCTGCTGAATACGGGGTCGGGTGGAAGCGCAAACCAGAGATAACAGGGAGAAAGGGCGGACTAGTGATGTTTTAATCAAAGCCAAATATCAACGCTCATTGTCTCCGTGCTATCTGGTTTAATTTCACAAATTATTCACATTGTAAAGTCTTCGGGCTCTTTTTCCCCCTTAAGGAGATAATATTGTTTCCAAAGTAAACGAAGGTTTCACTTTTCTTCTTTACTTTATGACAGCCAAAATATTAATAAGAATGCGCTAGCGTTACGTTTGTAATAATACCATAAATATATAATATAAATTAAGAATTCATATATCAGAAAGCTTACTTTAATCCAGATTTCCCATATAGTACAGCTTGAATTGAAAACAGACATTACAAAACAATTCAGGTAAATGTGTAGCTCGTCGCTGCGTACACGCACATAATCTCTACCTTCTCTTCCCCATCACTCTCACTTTCTCTCTCTATCTATCTCTTTCTCACCCTTCTCTTTCCTTCCTCTCACCTCCATCTCTCTCTTTCCCCTCTCTCTCTCTCTCTCTCTCTCTCTTTCTCACCCTTCTCACTCCTTCCTCTCACCTCCATCTTTCTCTTTCCTCTCTCTCTATCTCTATCTATCTATCTATCTATCTATCTATCTATCTATCTCTTTCTCACCCTTCTCACTCCTTTCTCCCACCTCCATCTCTCTCTTTCCTCTCTCTCTCTCTCTCTCTCTCTCTCTCTCTCTCTATCTATCTATCTATCTATCTATCTATCTATCTATCTATCTATCTATCTATCTATATATATATCTCTCTCTCTCCACAATTCCACAGGTAAATCTTGGTTTCCACGAGTTTGTGTTGTTTGTTTTTTCAGTTGAGGACTGAGGTTTTCAGATCACTAAAGGCAAACTACGTATATTTATTTACTTGTGGTAAATTGGATTAAGTGTATTGTTGAATGCTGGCTCAATTTGGACAAATAGCTGCAAATATGTTTTTGTTCTTTGCTCTTTCTCTCTCGCTCTCCCTCTTCCCTTTTATCACTTTTTCTCCTTGATAAAGTTTTATAGCGCCACGAAATACTCGTCAGTTTTAAAAGTGATAATAACATTAATTGACTCTAATCATTTGGAGTTCCAGATCCTTTTGTAGAGTTTACTTTCATGCCTTTTAGTATTCCTGTCGTAAAAAATTCGAGAAAAGACTGATGAAGATTGAACTGCCCATGAACTGGGAACGTTTTTTCGATGGTAATATTCAATTGATTTTTATTGTAGGTCGAGTCAGGAAAAGAAAAATAATGTAGAAATTTACTCTATGCTAGAATATTCATGTAAAAGTAGAAACTTTGTTGGAAGCCAAAAAAAAATTGTTTTGTCAATAAATTTGTCATTTTGTGTTGGTGTAATTTCTGTTGGTCGATCAAACTCCTCGGGCCATGTTACATTTTCATGAATTTTTATCAGTGCCACTCCTGTCCTAGGTTCGTGAGCGTTACACCCTGTCGTACCATAAATCCCCAAAGGAATCCGCCCGCCATTGGCCACCGTCCAAATATTTGCATATCCGAATAATTATAACCCGTCATTGAATATACACGTCGAGGTGTAGGCCTGAATCCGTGCAGTGTTTCCAATTATTGGAGGGTGGTCGCTCCCCCGGGAAAACAGGCCTTTTGAGGCCCCATCGGACCCTATCAACATAATGGACTTTTCTCCCGCATCCCTTTGAAAGCTGAGAGTCCATTTGGAAATCCCATTTGTAAAAATTCCACTCGTTTCCTTCCGCCTTTCAACATCAACCCAACCTCCATTTACCTATCGTCTAGAAGGTATCCCGCAATTCCCCATTTCGTGCTACCCCTGGCTATCATTTTCATAAGAAAAAAGTTTGATTAAAGACTAAATACGAGATCTTTTGAAAGAAATTCAAGAATTTGTGTTGACCATTAAAACCTACGCTGCGTTTTGAAAAGTTATATTACGAAGTTCATTACAGGTTTTTGCACTATATTTATACACATATTTCTAATATTTTCTAACATATTTTATCAATATATTTGCAACGTTTACAAGTGGGCTTGTAGCAGAAGTAAATATTTAAAGTTTTAATTCTAACTAGTAATTACGTATAGGTAGTCCAGTTTTCGATTTTTCTACTCGCCCCCTATTACTTTCTCTCTCTCTCTCTCTCTCTCTCTCTCTCTCTCTCTCTATCCTCCCCCCTGTGTATTTACAATTATTATCAACACGAATACTGTTTCCTTTTAAAATACTACCACTTTAAAAAAAGGATCTCTTCTTTGTGTTAGTTGCGACAAGTGGATGTTCAGCGTCTTAATGTGTTTAAAATCCGCGTAACCCCCATCTAAAATTAGCGCCCGTCATTTTAAAGGTCAACGTGTTAATGCGGACGGTATAAAATACTAACAGAAAGATCACAAATCCCCTAAGCTTCCTTTATTGCACGCCGTCAGGAGACGATAAAGTACAATCTGTAATGTTCCGTGATTATCGGAGAATGGTACATGTTCCTGGGACTTTTCATGAGACCGTAGTGGTTTTGTTGGAAAACGTAATAATAAAAGTTTTATTGTACTGTCTCTGAAGGAATGTATGCAAATAATTTTTACACTTTATGTTCTTTGTCGGATGTTTCTCTTTATTATAATAAGTAAATAAAGTAATTTACAGTTAATGATGAGCTTGTAATAAACCTCGTCGGCGTATGGTTTTTATGGCAAAACGTTGAAACTTTACTCCCTTAGCTTCGCGAAAGATTATTAAAAAAAAGAAAGAATAAATATGTTGAAAAATCTGATAGTTGTAAAAGTTGTATCATTAAGATTTATATCCTCCGATTTTTATTAGATAATTGATGTACCGTGTGCTGTCTTCGAGGATGAATTTTTAATTAATCCACGCCCTGTCGACTTTGTTCGCCAAGCCAGGTCTGCTTCGTCGCTCCTTTTTTTAGGTGATCCACGGTATCATGTAGAAATGTGAAAATATTTCATCATCGATGTTCGAGTTTTGGATTTGTAAGATTTTAATATTTTTCGAAATATGGATTGCGGTTCATAACAGGTTGAGTAACCCATAAAACAATTTTCGTTTGACTTTTCGCTCTCGCTTGCATCATAGTTTCTCGATCATCAAATATTATGTTCGGACCGAAAGTTGGCGTCCAACACATACTTTAGTAGCATTGATATTAGCTGCATCTTGAATCCCCACGGAATATGTACCACTTCCTTTTATATCTGCATTTTGAGCAAGGAGGAAGCGAACAGATTATTCTAAAATCGAAAATTTTCCTTTAAACGTTTGTTTATCTACTTGGATCCATATAGGACAAAGGGCTTTGTTAATTCATAGGGATAGGTGCGGAGATCAGTAAAACTAATTTACTCTTATGGCAACCATTAGTACCCAATTGACAAACTTATCTCCCAGATCAACCTATTTGACACATCAATCGTAAAATTTCCATAAAAATCCTCTTAGCAACGCACCTTTACTTTGTCTTTATTTATTTTTTGAATCTTTCATATTATATATTTAATTTTTCTTTTTGTGTTTGCCGGACGATTCTCTTAGACCTTCCTTCTTATCTGTCGAAAATTAACATGTCGTGGCGACCATGAAAGTCATTTCCCGCATAAAATAATGAAAAAATCGATCCAATTTCCCCGATAGTTGTTACATTACCGAAAAATGTTTAACGCATGTTGTAGACTTATGACTAGGCGGCGACCAATTCGACATAGCTATCATGGTTACCATCAACTTCCATTATCTTGATTTATTCATACTAATTTTTTAATGATATTATGAAAAAGATCTGACGCTAAAATAAAATTTAAATATTGTTTTCACTGGGAAACAACATGTCCGAGGATTCCCATAAAATCTTCCCGTCCATAAATGCACATCGTCAATGTCCCTAATTGAGAACTGCCATCTGCAGTTACTTTAGTCGGTTTTAGTCGTCGTTTTGTTTTAGCAATAGTTGTTTTTTAGTTTTATTTTATCTGTGAGAAGGGCTTATTAAAGCAGTTTAAGTTCAGCCCTGAAACGGGTTATTTTGAATTTGATTTTGTCAGTCGAACAGATAATGAAATATGAATACCTGTCTTCCTGATAAAGACAGGGTGAGCGAAAGAGAGGGACTGGGAGGAGAGAGAGAGAGAGAGAGAGAGAGAGAGAGAGAGAGAGAGAGAGAG
>CM077103.1:26129179-26146215 GCA_039619505.1 Cimex hemipterus | reverse complement strand
TTTTTTTTTGACCGGGGCTTCCGACATCTAGGTCATTTCAACCCCCAACTAAGTTTATATTCTATTATACTCTAAAACACTACATTCATACACATAAATACATCCATACAATACACTCATTCCGTTTGGTCGGTGGAGGAATATCAATTGCTCCACCCACCTATACTTAAACTAATCTAGATTGGGGTCGATGGTGTACTTTAATAAATATTCCTCTATGGACCCCGAACATACACTCATATGCTCTCAAAGTTCGATGGTCGATGATGACGTTACATTTCAACCTCACCCCTCGCCATTACGCTAATAAATACATGCACTCAGACACAACACAAGCCATATTATCTACAATAAAAAAATCCCCTAAAAAGCGAACAGGGGACTCCGAAAACGGGTGTAGTGCTCGCGCGAACCATCTTCAGTTTGGACGGCATGCCTACACGCTCCCTGTAGGGAGCCAATGCATAGCATGTTTCCAGTATGTGGGACACATTGAGCAACCTTTCTCTGCATGAGGGGCACCTGCGCGGGCTTTGGCCCAAGAGTAGGTGCCCGTAAACGATTAATCGAATAATAGAATCAAACTACCTTCTTATACACACGTCGGTTACATTGGTATGATTTTTGCTACTACTACAATTTTTATTTGTTATAACGCAGTTTATTTAGGTTTAAAAATATGGAGGTTATAAAAAAATATTTTTCCGTTAAATGAGATGCTTTGTAAAGTGGCCATTACAATGAAAACCTAGTTCATTAATAAAAGTAAGTTGTGGAATATTGTTTGAGAAAGTTATAAACCGGCCACTATAAAATAAACAAAATATTCTGAGACTGTAATAATGAATTTTAATCGTGTGATATCTCATTGGGATAAGTTAATTGACTTCTGACATTTTATTCTTAGTCTATTTTCAAATCTTAAACGAGTTTTGTTCATTATTGTAATATTTTTGGTGTAGTATGAACTTCTGATTATTTTGGGAAAAACTGGAGGTAAATTTTGAATTTTATGTCATTCCTTGTAGATTTTCCATGTATTACATTAGACGTTTTCCCTCTTGGGAAATGTATTGTCTGTTACCGTTGAAGCAGACCAAATTGCTTTACGCGAATTTAGAAAAGAAAAGTTCACTATAATGGATTTTTTCATTCAACATATTTTTATCAATATGGTTTTATAGATTTTTCACCTGTGTTTTTGTTCAATATAGTTTTTTTCTGGTTAATTCTAGGTATTTATATAGAAATTAGTTAAAATCATTAGACTAAGTGTAGTCTACTTTTGCGAGGGTTCGTAACAGCGTAAAAATAAAATATAATAAATAAATATAGGTACTAAAAATAATTTTTCTTCTGGTAATTTAACAATTCTGATTGGATTTTTTTAACATTATTTGCCAAACTATCGACTTTCATCAACTGGGAAAGGATTTATTTCCAGTTTAAAGTATTTTCTCAATAGTCTGAGTAAAGGTAAAAAAGGGAATTTGTGTAGATGTTACAAGTTTCAACGCACGGCGTCATTAAGTGTTCAACAGTAGTTGAGTTACAAATGTACACAGATCATTCACGAGTGTTAAATCGTGGGAAGTGAAACGCAATAGGGCTTAACGTCATGAAATAAATCATCGGCGGCCCATCCCAACGGATCGGCAGTGGATCGATGTCCACACGGGCAACATAGGAAAGCTTTGTAAACCCAAACCGTCTTTACCCCCTTAATTGCGTGTGAGGTCAAAGGCCTCTGAGTTGCGTGCAGCCGTCCGGGCAAAAACCCAATAACCCAGTTTCCCAGGAAAACCGCAGTATCGGAAAAATCAAAGTGCAATCATCTCCCACAATTGAAAATACAAAGATGATATTGAATTGTGTACTAATAACCAACGATGTGATCGGCTTTCCGTACTTTCCTACATTCAATGGATCTTTATCAGAAACATCAGACATAAACCTTTCGATATTTTGATTGTGATAATTTTTGTAAACAATAAACACTTCAAATGTGGTAAACGATATGGTCCGTCGTGAACAATTTACTAAACGCAAAGAGCTTATCGGAATTTATTTTTGGAATAACATATTTTTAATTTCATTGCTAAACCTAAATTTTTTACTATGTCGTCATGTTTAAGATATACAATATAATTTAAATGATTCCACAGTACTTTCAGTTTTACTCTATAACCACTGGATTCGTTAAATTAGTCTTAAAAGTGAAAATGTAACATTAAAATCTTTTCTAGAAGCTTTTTTAAACGACATTTTCTCTATTATGTGAGCTTTCAATTTGAAATTGGGGATCAAACCGACTAGTTCTTTTTTTTTTTTAAATTAAATAGACACCAAATAAATATGAAATCTTCACAGTACCGCACTAGTATTTTAGTTGTTAATCTGTAATCCGGTAATAAATACTATTAATAAATGTTTCAGTACTATGAATAATTTTAACCATTATAAAATCACGGATGTCAATTCTTTTTTTTTAAATGGGTTGTTTTACTAATTACAAAAATGTAGAAAAAATTAATATAAAAAAGTAAAATAAACAGCACGTTCGTGTTTATTCTAGTTTTTTCATGAATACATTTCTTAAGGATAAATTACTATATTCAAGTAATTAGACACGATTCTCATTACTGTAAGGTGAAGGTCCCTGGTTCGAATCCAGCGGCCCTGCTAACAAATGGGTTTTACTTGAAAAACACCGGAACCCTGAGGGTTGATATGACCTCTGCAGTTGTGAACCGCGAACTCTTGTAAAAAACATAAATAAATAAAAATTAATTAGACGAGCGTTTCAAGTTCACTTGATTCAATGAATGTTTTGTATGAAAGCGATTAGGACGTAAATTGATTTAAAACGAATCTTAATCTTGATTTTTTCGGATTTAACTGTAATTAAAGAAACAAATTTGATATTATTTTCTAATCCCATGTTTGTTTTTATTGATTTGAAATTTCAGTGCTAATCTATTATAATTATCTTCTTTTGAATCTTCCTAGACAAATTAAAACTATGGCAAACCACTTGAATAAATGACTAATTTATACGGTGTTTTTTCAAAGTATTTTTTTTTTCGTTAATGTAATTATTCTAGATAAATGTTTTATTTGCACAACTTACAAAAACATTGATATTTTTTCCTTCACTGTCATATTTTATTTATTTTTCCTTAACTCAATTCATTTAGTTAAGAGAAATGTACTGTGTTTTCACAACTAAGTAGAATTTTAGGTTTTAAATCAATTATAATTATATAAAAAAGGAAAGGTACATCCGCTGTTTTTAAACAACGTTTTCTGTGTACAAATAAAATGATATTAAGCACTTTAAAATGCCATGTCAGTTTATTTCCGTTTTGAGTAAACATTCAGTGAATGTAAATTGATTACATTTAAATAATTGCAAAAGCATTTCCGTTTCTGTTCTCAGATTATTTATAATTAATTTGAAACATGTTTATGTGAAACTTAAATATTTAATTTTGCTGTAGATATGAATAACACTTAAATGTTTTATAAAGTTTCACAATTCAAGGAATTCTGATATGATTTTATTTTTAATTACTAACTTAAATATTCAAAGTTACATTTTATTGTATAACTCCATTTATTCATTTACGATTTGCAGGCTAAGTATAAATTACGTTAGGGATTTTGTGTGCAAACCTTTTTCTTTTCTTTTCAAATTAAACTAGTATTATTTTATTATAACTTCACCCATTGATTTCATACGTATTGACTGTTATTAACTCTGAAGAGGAATCATGTCATATGGTCGAAAACGTTGGGTTTACAAATAAAATTCCATGCTGCAGTATATGTTCAACAGCACCTCCAACATAAATAATAAAAATATACAATAAACAGCGAAAATTTAAATTTTAATTGCAAAATATATAAATATCAGTAGAAGTTGTAATAACATAGTAATTTTTATATATTTATATAACATCCGAAGAAATATTACAAATCTTCTGCCAATTTTATCACAACTTCATTTCGATAAAAATGTATAGAATTTTATGCGAATGTACCCAAAGGTTTGTTTCCTTTTTTGATCTGATATATTATGATCTGATACAAGCATACCGTCAATAGGGTTGACATTTACATTCTAACGATTATTTGTGTTTTCTCACGAAAAGTGTAAATAGATCTATTTACCAGTGCAGGAGCAATAAAGTTAATTCTTTTTGTGGGTAAGTTAAGCCTATAAATTGCTCATTGTCAAGGCAGGTGAATCTAATACGGGTCAGTCCACCTGATAAGTCAGTCATTGTTTGTTCGCCGGTTAAGGTACGTCAAAGGGATCCGAGGTGTAGCTCGTCGCTCTCACGTTTATTTATTTTTTAAACCTCTCTGTTTATGAGTTTTTAAAGAGGTGCCCGGCGTATTTAAGGTTATTAGTTCCAAACGGACCGAATGAAGAAACCGCTAGGCTAGCAAAAATATAAATAATACTCCCAAACTATGGCAGATTAATAAAGCTGGCAATCCCTGGTCCACGGAGAGCTGGGAAGGAAATGGCTATATTAGCAAGACTACTTATAGGTCATACAAGAATAACACGGGCAATTTCTGACCGGAAAGCGACCATGTATAAAATGCTATGTCAGTGAAAAATAATAGAACTTTTCAATTTTAGAAGGCTTTATGTTTACATCGTTTTGACATATCGTCGGATCTGTGCATGTGTTGGGGCACAGCGGAGGTAACCTCAGGGCCATAGGGATTTTTATTGTATATTGTGTATATGTTAATTATTTAGAGTGAATCTAATTTATTAGCATGAAAGGAAGGTTTTTGTCACACAGTCCGAGGAATACCGAATGAGTATGTGACTTCTAGCGAGGAAAAGTATTATAAGTTATCAGAGAGAGAATGGTGTAGGCTCGAACTCACCCCGGGGGTAATGAGTTCTGAGGGATGAATTTCACCAGACTTCTATGTTACTGGGGGTTGCTGGATGGGTGCCTGTAATCACATATAGGCTTGCTAGTGTCATGTTGGGTGGCGCGTCACTCCTGTTCCGGCTTGGGTGTCATTCCGATCGGCCTCGGTGCTCCGGTGGGTCTTGATTGATAGTTGACAACCTAAGGTACAAACAAGAAGCTGGCATTTTAGAATGTAGACATACATATAAAAACAGGGAGTAGCAACAAGATAGAGCCGCTCAGTTGGCTGCAGTTTACAGAATACGCTCACAAGGTTAGAGAAAGAAGTGAAAAAACGTCGAGTGCTGGCGATGACCTCAGCTGTTAGTCGGCCCGTAGACCTCTCACATTATAAAGTGGTTGTTTTGAAAAAGAGAAATGAGGGAGAATATATAAAGGAAAATCCAGCGAGGAAAGCGAGTGTATTCATTTGTTTGGATGAAGGAGATAAGATAAAAATGACAAAATGAACTTGTCAAGAGAGTTTTACGTCTAAACTCCAATTTTTAGATAACTGTATAACATGTGAGTTTTGGGATTAACACAATACAAAATTCAGGCAGCCTCTCTTATATAACTTATTTTCCCGCGTTTTTTTCT
This sequence comes from Cimex hemipterus, assembly GCA_039619505.1. Taxonomy (NCBI): domain Eukaryota; kingdom Metazoa; phylum Arthropoda; class Insecta; order Hemiptera; family Cimicidae; genus Cimex; species Cimex hemipterus. Next base: position 26,140,672 of record CM077103.1, on the reverse strand, counting down.
TTTTCTCTCTTTCAATTGGTAATCTTTTAGAATCTTTTTATTATTCTACATCGAGATCAGTTTTTGTTACGTGGTAAATTGAGCCCATAGTCAGTCTATAGACATTCTTTCTGAGTGAAATAGTATTAATGAGGGATGAACCCTGTTCTATCGGTAGCTAATCATTGTTACTTATCATTTGTTTAACACCGAATGTATGTCGCAATCTGAAGGTCCGTAGCTGTCCGGCCTCCATGTAACATTCATAAGGGTCATTAACATTTATTAAGCTTGACATTCAAATCGGAACGACGTTTTTAATAATACCTACCGGCTTTACTCCTCGATTTATTTGATGTGTTGCATCTTGCTTGTAAATGCTTCCATTGAAGCACTCCAATAAACCAATTCGAAAATCATCCCCTTATGATCTTTGAGTTTCGATATTGGTTGTTTTTTCTTCTTTTTAGTGTGAATGGTTGAATATTAATTTTAGGCTTTTCCTTAAAAGTACTAAATATAATTATTAGTAGAGAAGAAAAAATCACGGACTAACAGGCAGGAAAACGTCGAGGACTAAAATTGGATTTACTTAAAATCCTTGAAATATTCAAATTACAATTTTAATATGAATCATAGCCAACATCATTTTCGTCTATTAATTTGCAAAGAAAGATAACCTGCATTGACAATTACCAACTAGAATCAAACCAACCGAACTATGAAATTGGAAGAGTCAGACTTATTATAGTAAAGGCCCCAACAAACGTACAACACCACCCTCCTTACACTTTTTTCGAACGTATAAACAAAGCGAAAGTTCAGACAAATGCATCACTGAAAATGGCGAAATGCCAAAACGCGGTTCACTTCCGAAAACGAGGATAGTATATGACTAGTATAATAGGAAACAAATAAACTGCAGGTTCATAGCCTTGCAGACACCTATGTTATTAAAGTTTTAATATAACATTTCATTGGGACTACTCTGATAAAGGAAATCTAATATCAGAAATGAACAGTATAAGACATATTGGACAAAGTGGGATTTATTTATAAACAGTTTCATAAATATGAAAAAAACACGTCAATATCCTATACTTATTCACGCTGGAGAAACGCAAAATATGTTTGTAAAATGTTAACACTCCAAGATTCCCGTCTAATAAAAATTACACTCTTAAGATGATTAAATGGAGAGGTCTGGGATCTGGGATGTGGTTTTCCTTTTCATGGGAGAACATAAGCGACTCGACAGACTTTTCAATGAAACTGCTGGGTCTACAGAGACCCACAGGGAAGACGGTTTAAATAAAGCTGGACCGAGGTCACTCGGTTCATACTACAAAAAGGCGATCTTCGAGCCAAGCTGTAACAGGGCGATAGCAGGCTACCTACTGTCTGTGCCCCGTTGGTCTTTTAAATCAAAAGGCGAACAAACGTATTTCAACTCATGACCTTGGAAAGAAGGAAACCTTAATGAAACTTGGTCTACCTGCGACACCGGTGCAATAGAAGATTAGTTTCACTTTATTGTCTAGTGTCCTCTTATGGTAGAGTTTCGTCTTTGTTATCTAGGCATTCGATCGATAGTTGTTATCAGATAGTTTTACAGTTTTATCGTCTTATTATATTAAGGATCCATTTACGTGTTAGTAGTCAATTGACCTAGTTACGTCTTTCAATTCATTATTCTCTTTATATGAGGTCTTGGTTGATACAAAACAGTCAGTGTCATTAGCGGGATTTGAACCCACGACGTTCGGCTAAATACGCCGCTGCTCTACCAAGACCTTCAATAAAAAGAATAATTAATTGAAAAAAAATAAATTTTGAATTGTAAGAATATTGCTAAATTTTCTCAACAAGCATTGTCGTTCCGGCATGAATTAATAAGTGAATTTAAATGGTGTAAAGTTGATTAATTGAGAAACACATAATGGAATAATAGTGGTGAAATATTTATACACAAATAATAAAATACGAATTAAATAAAAAACAGAATACTTCCGACAGAAGGATCTTTCCACATCGCAAAATAATTGTGTTTCCGAATGTACTTTTTAGTTGGTTTTTATATGCATGCATATATAAACAGTTCAAGTCTGAAAATATGAGTATTTTAATTAACATGTATAAATAAAGCTTTTCTCTTCTTCGTTTTCAAGGGGCGATGTTTTTCCCGCGTGATTTCAAAATATTAAATTTCGGAAGATATTGTGATATGACTTAAGAATCAGCTTTAGGTCAGAGAGAAAAAACAACAAAACAAAAGTTCAAACTGGTTTGTGTGCTAAACAAACCGGGTTCAGAAGGGTTACAAAAAACAAAACAAAAAAAAAAACGAAAGAAGTAAACAATAAATCCATCAGTTACACAAATAAAACTATGCTTTTGAGGACAAAACGTCATATTTTTAGACGAAGTAATATTTATCTTTTTCTGGTTTATGCGGGCTTAATTTTACCCTGGGAATAGCACACAATTGCACTTTCAAAGTTATACTTTTTAATCGTAATATTTTTATCTCATCGTTGCTATTGAATATTACTAGGCCAAAAGTTACAATTTTGCACACTCCCGAGCGTACAAAAAACTTGAGTGTTCAACCTACATTTATAATGTTTTTCTAGTATTTCACTTTTTTTTACTCTAGTTTATACGGTAAGACAATTTCGTTATGAATTAAATAAACTCAGCTAATAAGGATATTGAAAATGTCTGAATCTGAGAAAATATATTGCTATCTAAATATTTCTCCTTTCTTCTTATACCTCACTATGTTATTCTTCTTATCTTTCCCAACTCCGACTTACTGATATCGTAAATATATCAGGGCCATATAGCACTATCAAAGTCAAGGACAAAGTTGTCCGACTAAAATAGGCCCAATGTTTTCGTCCTGGCAAGTATACGAATCATAAAAAAGAAAATAGCATATATCATCTTTATATTGTTCATATTTCATTTCTTTTTTTTCTTCCTTTCTACTTTTCTTGTTAAACTTCCTTTCTCAATCTACCCTTTTTCTCCATTTTCCACTGTTTAAAAGGCTTCTCTTAAAATGTTTAAAGAAAGGAGAAGTGATTTATTCGAACGCTAGCAGCATTTCGTTGCTGTGTAATTCAAAACATAGAATAAAAATAAGTAAACAGTATAAATGTTTTGCACTAATACCATAAAATATGAAGCTTCGTTCAAATTAATTTGTTTCCATGGGATTGTTTTAGTATAGATTTTTCTAATTGATCGTAGGTACAAATTAAAAAATAAAATAATACAAAAATAAGAAACAGCTCATAATGCTGGGAAATCATATCTACTGTACAATAGAACAAGAACATTGATAAATACGTTTTCAGAAATCATGAGATGCGGTCTGGTGTGCCGTAATTTTTAGAAAACCATTTTCTTTATCGTGCCAACGTTTCGATCTTTATTGAGATCATCTTTAGGGCTCAAAGTGTTTGTTTTCTGTGTAGGTGTGGCACTCTCAACACAACACGCAAGAATGGCACATTTACACAGAAGACAAACACTTTGAACCTGAAGATGATCTTAATAAAAGATCGAAACATTGGCACGATAAAGAAAATGTTTTTCTGAACCTACATCACACCCAGACCTCATCTCACGATTTCTGAATAATTACCAATTAACGGTCACTAATCTTTACAAATTGATACTTGACGTTCCTTGCTCTTATATTCTAGTAAAATTTTAAATCCCCTCCAGGAAGTATCCTTGGCTCGATCCTTTTACAATATTCACTGCTGACATTCTTACTTCATAACATAGTCATTTCCACGATTAACGTTGCAAAGCGAGAATCAAATCTAAAGAAAGCAAATGTGCTCAATTCATTTTCGAAATTAGAAGTCACTATGTCCTCGATTAAGTCTGCTGATTAGTACCATCGCTGGGAGTGTACACTTGAAAAAGTCAGACGTGAAATCCATATACTCACCTCAAAAAAGAATGAGCCGTTACAAACTACTCGACCAAAGATCTGACCTAAACCGTAAAGATAAAATTACCCTTTACAAAACTCATTCTTTCCATATGGCCGTACATACGTGAGGGCCAATCAAACATTCAAATTCATCCCGTATCCAGTCTTACTAATCCATAATCCTAAGAAAATTCCTTAATGCTTTATTGGTAATAAAAGTGATATAATGTATATTCATTTATGCTTTCGTGTATTTTACGAGGTTTTGTTTTAGATTGTGTTCCATTTTCAATGAGCGATTAACATTTTGTGGATGTCACAATTAAAATCTAAATGTCACCAGAGGACCGCAACAGTAGCCGAGTGGTTAGCGAGTCCGACACCGCGGTCTTCGGCTCAATTCCAATCTTGCCCCTGGAATTTTTTGACCCGTTCCCCTATGGCTATACTTTCATTCGAAATATCTCGTTAATATAGAAAGGCCATTAAAAACGTTTTAAACCTTATTATTTGGATATCGTGAGTTGAGGTCCGGTTGATTTTTAATAACACCTACGTCACACCAAACCGCATATCACAATCTACAAATAATCATTAATTAATGGTTACTAAACACAACACATGTTTTAAAATGTTGAAACTATTTTAACTTAGTTTTTGTCGACACGTTTCAATGAGAATGTATCAACTGCTATACAAAGGTAAACATTAAATAGTAAAAACAAAATGCTTTCCATGTCTGGATCGTTAATATTATTATGGATTATATCGTTAATAAGTAGAATAACCAAAATATTAAATGAATTAGAATATAAAATTTTTTTGGGGGGGTATCTTGTATGATTGACATTCCTATCTGATTTAAAATTTACTAGCTTCCGAGCCCAACGTGAAATTTACATCCATTTCCGATAAAGGGCGGAAACCATAACTATATCAAGAGTCCGATTTGAATTCGGCATACATCATCCCTTGGCAAATCATATCACACGTCGGGCTTGTGTCTCATCGGCCACATATCTCACCGGTATCAATCCATCACGAATGCCATTTTTGCCTTATGAAGTGCCATGTTAACGTCGTTTTGTCAGTTGAAAGTCAATTATTCTGACACTACACAAATCAATAAACCATCGAAAGATATTTCCAGGGCGGCTTCCTTTTTCGGGTCATCAGGGATTGATATTTTTCCGCAAAAATTATTGACACGTGTGGATGTGGTCGAAATATTTTATTTTTATTCTTGGAAATTTAAGAAATTACTAAATTAAATGCTCTTGTGTTTATACATAATGAGCGAATTATCTTTTAATTATCTTTGGAACATTTGATTACCGTGGCATAATTTGATGTCGGATGCAACGCGATCTCCTCAACTTTTCTTAATTTCTCATAATTTTCATTAAAGAAATTATCGCAGAGTAATTTGATGGAAATAATTTACGCGAAATGCGTTTTTATTAACCGTGCCGTGAAAAATGCTCTTCTGTTTGTATCAGTTTGAAGAATTACAAGATAAAACGTTCACGCCGAGGTCCCAGGGGAGACGAAAAGCGGAAAGCTTGCCGTTGACGGGACGAAATAAGCTTTTCGCATTCATTTTCCCCTCCTTTTTTGTCATCCTCAGACACTGAAAAAGTTCAACTGCCCTGGGTCAGCCACTTGCCGTTAACAAGAGCCCGCAGGAAGTGACTAATTGTTAAAACACTAGTTAACCACGTGGTTATTTGTATTAATTTTGAAATATTTTAACCTTTTTGCAAATAAAAACACCAATAGTAGATACGAACAAGTAAACTTCCACAGCATCAAAAAATAAATTATTACAAGAACTTAACACTTTTTTTATGTCGAGGAATAAACCAACAACATGTCTGTTATCAAAATTTTCCATTGATATATCAAATAAAGCTTGGACTGGTGATTGGCAAGGCTGGAACCCATAGTGATGACATACAATAAGATTTATTTTTATTGAGCAATGTAGAAATCTCTATTTAAAATACTTTTCTAGTATTTTAGAGTGGGACAATGTTAGTGAAATAATAGCTATAGCAAATTAAATAGCAAATTTTTATGTAATGGCATGATCATACCTTAAAATTTGGGGTAATAACAAATTCAAAAGACAGGTTGAAAATATGGTAACTAGGAATGTATAGAAATTGCGCAGTTTTCTTAAAAACATAGTAAAACATCATTCAACGAAAGAATTTTTTCATTTTAATGTTTGTAAATTTCTTGTGGACTTGTGTAGCGAATGAAGGCAATAATCTATGACAATTTATTTTTATTATTACTCAAATTATGTAAAATATCATTTTAAATGTGTGGTAATTAGTGAGCGCTAATCGATATTTATTTAGAAATCGTGAGGTGCCATCTGGTTTCATAAAAGCATTTTCTTTATCGTGCCATCGTTTCGATCTTTATTGAGCCCTGAAGATGGTCTCAATAAAGATCGAAACGTTATTAGGTCTTTAAGGTTGTGTATTTTGTTGAATGCACACTTAAAGATATGTCTTTTAGCTGAGTTATCTGAAGACTCAAATTTGTAGTATATTTCCGAAAAATATAATTTAGTATCATTTGACTTTCTTTTATGATATCGGGTAATTTCCGATTATATTGGGCGTAATAGAAGAAACATTCCTTTTAATTGCATCCTCACTCATCGAACTTTTCAACCCTCCTTGACTTTATTAAGTCCTCCGCTTCCTCGTTAATCTCAAGAACGTGAGGGAGAATTTAATTTGGGCCCACTTACCGACTTCCGATAAGTTTCAAGATCTGAGGAAGCGGTTTTGATCTCGGCTTTGAACATTTGAACGAATTTGGGTATAATTAGTTAAAATTGATGTCATTAGTCGATTAATTTTAATCGAATGAACCGGACATCTTCCCAGTGTAATATGTATTTGAACGTCTGCTTTTCAATTTTCAAGCAGAAAAATTCCGAAGGATTTAAAAAAATCACTTTTTAAAATATTTTAGCTAAATTTGATTCTATTCTGGACTGTCAGAAAATTAGACCAATTCTGTTGGATGGATGGATGTGTCAAAAATTTGAGCAAAAATATGGAACAAAAAATGCTAGATTTATTATCTTAAAAAATGCACCATTTTTGGTTTTTAAACAATAATTTCATGATATTATTAAGATCAGGGACTATTTTGTTTCCACTGAACAATATGCATTGCGGTTTTTGAAAAGCCGAGTCGCATTTCGACGTACTTTGAAATGGCAAAACGCGGACTAGAAGTCGATTAATTTTCAAACTCACGTTTCTACACCACCATATGTATAGAAAATTTCATTTTAAAATATGAATGACGAACTATAAAATTTTTTTTTGCTACTTGTAAAAATGTATTTCTTGCTGAGGAAAATGTACTATTTCTTAAAAAGCTATTCACTATATCGTCACAATATTTTTTTAATGAAACAGCTTTTCAGAAATACAGTATTTTGAGCGGAATGATTTTGGTGGAATTGTATATAAAATATTTGGAAAAAAATCGTTCAATAGTCAATTATTGTTTTTTTTTTAATTCGAATTTTTTTAAAGCCCAGAATTTTTTAAATTAAATCTCATGACAGTATAATGTATAAACATGAATGTATTAAAACATTTCTTTAAAGATATCGTAGCAGTTTTATTGAAAAAGTATAAATATGTTGTAACAAAATGACAGGAGGTGGGGCGTCGGTGACTGCGATAGGCGTTGATATGGTCCTCATCACTGTAAGGTAAAGGTCCCGGGTTCGAATGCAGGGCCGCTGGTTTCAAATCCGGGACCTTTACCTGACATAGTTACAAATGGTTGTTTTTGTTTTTTCAAAAACACTGGCACCCTGGGGGGGTTTGTTTTTGATATGACCTTTGCTGTCGTGAACCCTCGTAAAAAACACCATTTTAAATATTAAAAAGAAACCTACGATCTACAAACGCGAATATGACATAAAGAGTTATAGTTATTATTTTGGTAATTTTTGAAAACTCAACGAAATATTCGAAAAAGCGCGTTTTCCGACAGCCGGAATCTAATACTCCGGTCTCCCCTCAGGGTGAAAATCGACAACGGGGGGAAAAATCGGCGGATGTATCTGAGTCGAAAGGGTTGAAAGGGATGGAAGAGAGGCGTGGTGAAGGGCGGGAAATGAAGTGTGCTACCGGCAACATAAATCCCACTGAGCCGTAAGCCTTCTCGCTCACCCCTTCGCGCCCTCATCCGGCTAGGGCTGAAGAGGTCCACTAATCCGTTACTCGACCCGCTAGCCGAACTTCAATCACCTACTTCCCTCATCTACGGGGATTATAAGGCTATCTTGATCAAATCAAAACGTCCTTCCTGGTAATTAATGCCTTTTTTTTTAAATATTTCCGAATGTTATAATTTTCCAAATTGGAATAAGGTGATTTCCTGCCATCTTCTAGAAGGCTTTTCGGCATCCGTCTCTATCTCAAGGATTTCCTTTTCTCATCTATCTCTTTTAAAAATACTATAGCTTCTTTGGGATATTTACAGTTGCAGAGCTTGGACGTGTTGAAGTTGGTTTACCTTTTGTTATAGTGAACGAGCAAAGTTCGTGTGTTAATGAAGTCTCATTTTCTTTGATTTTATTGGGTGATTTTGGATATTCACACTTCGTTTGTCATGTTTGAAAATCTTTTAAAAAGTATTATTAAAAATATCCATTTCGGGTCTACCGGTTTGATGAAATTTTATAGTTGGTCGTTTCTGATCATTTTAGTCTGCCTATCCTCGTTGGTTTTGTCTATTTGGTGGTTTTCTGCTTCTCGACTTCTTTCTTGATTTATCTTATGCGATCTTCTTATTTCGATTGTTGTAAGCTCAATCCTGCACGCGTATGTGCATAATCGATACTATGATTTGTTACGTCTTTGTGAACCTATAATTAAGAATAACAACTTTTTATAATAGGTGCATTGGTGCATATTTTTAACATAATGGCTGTAGACTGTTATAAACACGACATTAGAATACAGAACAGGTTGATAATGGTATATTGTAATTTGTGATGAATTGTCTGAGAATTAATTTAAACAAAAAAATATTCCTGCAAGGTGTGTTTAAATATTTCAACAAAACACGTCAATCCGTGTGATAATACTGCTGATCGTTAATAAATATTTAACAGGAAATAAGACTGAAAGGGAATTTCGTACGTCAACGATCTGGCCTAGTTTAGCAAATCTGTAACCTAAGTACTCATTCAGCCATGGTGGGCATAGATATGAATTGGCATGTAATTTTATTCTAAAACATTTTATTGAAAGAGTGATAAAATTGTAATTTTTTGCTTAAAGACTAAAGAAATACGATGATAACTTAACCGTAACAGCTAGGCGTTCTACGTTATTTATTTTATTGTCACAGAACTAACATTAATGCCAGCGTTCCACTCGGAGAACATATTCTATGAAAAACCAGCCAATGTCGGCACTTAATGTGAGATATTAGGAGGCAAGGAGGTCTGGATGGCATCATCGGTTAGGCAATAAAGTTGGGTTGAATCGGGAGGTTGGTGTGAAACTTTTGGATGGGGATCGTATCGGTTCATTGGCAAAAGGAATGTTGAAGTAGTGGTCGTGAAATTAGTGATGTAGTTAGGATTATCAAGCAATTAGTTTTAGGACTTTTGATTGGAAGGATTAGATGGGTTGTATGTTGGATGGCTTGGCAGTTCCACTCCGTATGTCCGAAGTGTGTAAAGTCTTTTATACGATAAGTTTAATTTTGACGGTCAAGACAGATTTCGGTCCTAGAATTCTTCGTAGTTGTCCAAGCGGAGTGTTGTCATCTAAGTGCTGTGAGGGGATTCAAAGTCACGTTTAGTCCTACGAATTTGTCTTAAATGGAAATCGGTTTTTCTTTGTTGTTAATTGTTGAGGCAAAGACTTTCCGCAAATGTAAAATCAGTAAATTTTTCTTCATTTCATCTTGTCCTCCATTTTTTGCACTTTCATCTATACGCTGAAGGTGCCCTCGGTGGTTGGAGGCAATTTGGAAACGATTCGAGCTTCAGCACATTTGCGGTATCGTAGGTTAGTTGGGTCCGCAGTATAGACGGTTGGATGGGATCAAGACTCTCATTGAGACTGCACTTGTTGGTATGATTTTTGAGAATTCGTTGCTACACCTCTCACAAAATATTTTTGAAATTTTAAATTGAATTTTGAAATTTTTAGTAAATTTGAAATAAGTTTGTGCTATTTGTAGTAAAGGTTTTCCGGAGAAATGATGGATTATCTTTAAAACATTCTTGTGTGATTCAGTATTGACTCAATTAAATCAGAACATTTAAACATTTAACTTATGTTAGTATGTGTAAAAAAAAATCAGGAGCAAAACATGGTTATATTGAGTTTATTGGATGGTTCAATTTATCGAATGTATTATGCATCGTGATGACTTGCTTTAATATTTAGGTTAAAGGAGAGATCGTAATATCTGTCAATTTATTATGCAACGACAATATTTTGGTTAAACGCTACGATTGCAGCATTCTCACTAGGGATGGAGTAACAATTGAGCCTCTTCTAAGCCAGTTTAAATCTTCCTTTATGGCCACTTTAGCCTCCACGTAACTTCTCTCTACATCGTAACTTCCATAACATCTGCCCCTTTTCAAAAGAACTCGCCTACGTTCCCCTTAGGCGAGCTGTTCAATTTTGTCGGCGTTTTCCCCTCCTTGAATAACTGCGATTACAATTGTTGTATAGAAAGAAATTTCTACGTTTATATAAATAATTGAACGTCTTTTCGCAAATATCTCTGATTTCGTATACAATTTGTTTCATTGTATTGAGTCTCGACTGATCTTACCCAAATAACGGATTAGTGCTTGATACAATAGAGGTCAAGCCCAGGTTAAATTTTTTTTGAGCATTTTGTTTTGCTGTAAACACAATTTTTGTTAGTTACCATCGTAATTTGATTTATATGTTGCATACGGAGCACATTAATTTTTAGTTAGGTGGTTTACGATAATTTTGATCTCCCTGTCCTTACAGTATTCATCTGCCAGATTTCCTTAGGTTTTCGCCATTATCTTGTGTTCTTTTATGCTTTCTTCGGATATAACAAGGTATATTTTTGCCCGTTAATTAGTGCATAAAGCTGCAGTTATTGGGGGCTGAAAAGACATGTAGTCAACAGCCTGAACTTAAAGGTCTTACCTAGACCAGTAAACCATGGATTGGTCGATTCTGCGCCGATGTCTGTGCATGTACAAATATGAATAGGATTGAGCTTAGGCAAAAAATAAAACCGGACGATCACTGAAGATGCCGAGAAGTTGAAACCCTCTGACAGACCGGAACAGCGAGGACAGAACGATAGACAGTTCGAAATAAGAAACGACTAAAATACAGAATTCATCACCCCGTAGAGGGATAATCGCCCATTTTGTTGTATCTTCAGAAGAATATCTTTTTCTGACAATAAATTCAGTGCATCTACATGACTAAACGTTTTTCATTTTTCTGTATATTAAAATTATTTTAATCCGATTATTTGTTTTATTAATAGTCAAT
>CM077103.1:26103169-26127058 GCA_039619505.1 Cimex hemipterus | reverse complement strand
CTCACTCACTCACTCACTCACTCACTCACTCACTCACTCACTCACTCACTCACTCCCTATCTTTATACTTCCTTTTGGAATTCGTTCTAGCGTGCACACTCTCACTTTTACTTCCGTGTCTATCTCCTTTCTTTCGCTCTCATTTTTTGCCTCTCTCTCTCACGAACACTATTTTTCTTTCCTTTTATATCTCCAACTCTTTCGCTTCCTTTTGTCTCTTTTTCTGTCTCCCTTTTGCGTTCTTCTCTCTTTCTCGCTTTCTTTTGTCTATTCCTCTGTTTCCTTTTATATCTCTTTCTCAAGTTCCCAAATTTCTTTATGTCTGTCTGTATCTCTCTCTCTCTCTTCTTTCTTTCTTTCATTCTCACTCACCGTATTGTGGAAATATAGATACGTGATAAATATGTAACATCACAGTAGTTTCGTAATATATTTTAAAAAACCTGCCATATTCCTTTATTACATGTGTTTTTGTTTGTTTTAGGTTGGTTACAAGCTATCAACATGGGCGTAAGTAGTCTTAGAAATAATTAAACTCTTAACAGCTGACGACAATTATAAACTAAGCGATCGCCGGCCTACATTTAACTCTAGGTAATTTGCTTCGATCTGGATGTTTGTTAGAAAGGAACTCACGAAGTGCGTTTAGTCGGTTGAACTAGCCCCATTTATTGCAGGGAGTTAGGCAATTAATGTCAGCTTGTCAGGCCCAGGAGCCGAGCTGAAATATTGCTGAACATTGAAATGTTGAAAAAGAAGTGGTAGCAAGCGCCTAACGTGTAATTATCGCGCTTTTGCCAAAGCTACCATGTGATATTTCTCTCTCGAATGCTCGTGTCGCGTTTATATTCAATCTAATATCAACGTCGGAATTCTATTAAAGATATAAATCGTCACAAGTGTGGGAAACTTTGTTTTAATTCTGCATCTGATCCGTTATAGTATGCCGTATTTTTTTCGACCCAACTTTGAAGTTTATTTATGTTTGTTGTTCGTTTTATTTGGAGTGGAGGAGGAGACTTTGAAGTGCCCCGCAGGGAAATAAACACTCATCAGCTTCCAATTTAAGTCGACACTCGAGCATAATATATGCAGGGTGTTCTCTAAGTAGCACGAAGAAGTAAAATCTAGAAAAACGAATTTCTTCTATGTTTATCGAATGCTAATGGGCCAATTTTTAAAATCTTTTCATTTAGTTTTTAGTATAATAACATATATAATGCACAATTGTAAATATATGTACTGCTTAAATGAGTTAACGAAACTGTTTACCCAGGCAGTAGTCAATCAATTTCTCCAACTAGACAGAAAAACCCCCACTGTGAACATTAGCTGCAATGACATATTGAAACGTCAAAACCAAAACATAAATTACAACAAACGAGGGGAACGTTTTGGGCCGCTGTGTAATATTTACCATTTCATATAATCTCAATCCTGGGTACTGTGCATGCTAAGAAAACAATGGGAAAATATTTAATTCAGTATCTCCTTTTCTGTTGATCGCCGCGTGCATTCGACGTGGCATCGATTTTGTGAGGTTTTGAATGCAGTGATGTGAAATATTTAAGTACTCCTCCAACAGTGCCGTTCTTAATAATTGCAAATTCTCTGGCGTCACTGTACGATCTTTTACCCTTTTTGACAATTCGTTTCAAAGATGATCGAAAGGGTTTAAGTCGGTACTCGACACATTGAATTGAAGCCCGTTCCAAGTAGTCACTAAGAATCCTATCTGTGTTGGATTGTCATGAATAAATATAAAACCTTCGCCAATTAGTGACATAGAAGAAACAACTTCTTCTAGTAACACATTTTCAAGGTACAAGGTATCGCGCAGTTGATAGGGAACCTTCGATGATGTTGAAGTTTGTACGACTTTCCATAGAAATACCCGTTGAAACCACAACACTACCACCTTCATAGCTTCATATATATTGCTGTCCTGTTCTTTCGGCTTCAGAAGACCTCAAACTAAACCTTGACTCAACACAAGGTTTCAGTCTAGTCTTGGGAAACTTCACCGAGCTGATAATCAATAGAGGATTGTTAAGAGATAATTAAACGTATTAAGAGTGATCTTTTTTTTTGTCTCTGAGTGTAGGCCCTATGTCATAATTGTGAATAAAATCCAACTTTTAGCTCTCTCAGTACCTGAGAGTCCTGCTCCCATGAATTCCTACGGCCATCTTTTGCACTGCTAAAGGTGTAGACCTCTTCATTGTCCTCACAACAATTCAATGGTTGGCTTATGGTAAAGTAAACGAGAAATGTTACAAGATGATATTTATTCCTGACAGGAAGAATAAAATTACGATTAATCATATTTATTGATTCAAGGTACAGTTCGCTGGTCGGTTCTTTAACAGATAGTTTGTATTAGATCGCACTAGTTGGACTATACGTGAAGTACACTATGGGCTGATAACTGCCTCTCAGATAATATATAATTAACTCTTAAAATGGAAATTACTTTTTGGCTACCTGGTAATTTTGTTAGACAAATATGCATTTGTCTTGCATTACCCGCATGAAAAGTCAGCGTTATCACTGCCCGTAAAAAATAATCACCGTTCCCTCCAGTCATTTGATCGTTCCCTGTAGTGCACTTCAGGGGAAATCGTGCCGTGCACCCTCGACGGTGCTCACCCCCGAATCAATACAGTTACAATTTTTCCGGAAGGCTGTCACAAAAGGACTGGCCGCGCGGAGGAACTTAATAACTTTTTTGTTGAGGAGGGGCGACTCTGTTATTTGGGCCCGTTCATCTCTATCGTATAATATCTTCAAACTCAGGGAAATCCTGAGAATCATCATTTCCTATTGGGTCGTAGTCATGATCTATACAACATACATTTCTACAAACCCTGTATTTACTTCATTTTTAATTAATTATTATTAATAAGTTATTATTTTTCATGGTCCGCTTGACCAATTAATATCTTTCAATTAAGTAAGGGTTTTAGTTGAGATAAAAAGTCAATGTCATGATAGCTCAGGGGGTAGATTAGCGGCGTATCTAGCCGAAGGTCGTCGGTTTGATCCAGTTCATGACTTTTTTAATCCTAACTAAAAACCTTAATTAATTGGAATTATAAACAAACAGCAAATTGGTTCTGTTTTGTGCATTTGACGTTAATTGGCGTTGGAGGTTAGTCGTCTAAGGTTCTTGTCATCAAAATTCGTTTTACTCCTCTACGAATAACGGGCATTTGGAAGAGTGTAACAGTGTAAAAACAGTTAAATTGTGGAGATTTGAAGAGTATTATTGTTCTCCGAATATACAGCATAACCAGCTAGTCGACCTAATCTTGTATATTTCGATATTAAGCAGATCCACCTGGGAGCGTTCTTACATGTAGTTTCAAACTCTGAAAGTAAATTTTCAGTTTGGAGTCTTGCAGGATGATGAACCTGCACTTATTCGTTTTGATAATTTTGGTCTGCCAGACAAGTTTCGCTTTTTGCACAAATCTTTCTTTCTGGTTTATCTATTATTATCTAATCGGCGACAACATACATATTCTTATTAGATTTCCCCTCAAGTTCCACCACCGTATAGCTATAGATCCGATAGCGCTATAGAAAGCGAGAACCAAGAGACCTCATCTTGCAGAGGTCAACAGCCTTCTTCGCCAAACTAAAAAAGCCACTACAGGATAAATTAACTACAGGATAAACCAGCACTGGATAACTTGACAGTCAATGAAACGACATCAGCCTAACCATGCCCGTTCAGCGCTTAGTCCAACAGTCCACATAGCTCAGGTTCTTCACCCCAGTTCAGTATCAATTAAAGAAGAGTCTTCCTTTTTTACAACAAAATTCCTGGAAAACATTGCTTTTCTCCTAGACTCCAATATTCATGAAAAATCTGTAAGAGTTTGAAGGCTCGACGAGCAAATCGAAAGGGGAGCATTAAGCGAAGCATTTTTCGAAATGAATTTCTTTGGGTCTTTTCAGATCAAAACGCTTTTTTCCTTTTCATTTCATTTCTCTTCATTTTTTGGGTAGAACACGTTTCCGATCCTATTCGGATGACGACTTACGTCCGGGTGATATTTCGCTGGTGAGTTGAATGGTCCTAAAATGAACCCTTGTTTAAATCGTTATGTTCCTTTCGCCCTTAATGTCTAATTAACTTTAACTTTTAATATCACAGAAAGAAAAGACAGAGGATACTTATTCCCCCTTTTACCCCGGGGATGTAATTTTCGCGGCGTACACTTTTTACAATTCTATGAAGTCAGAAATGAATTTTTAAGATTTACTTTAAAACGTGTTCAAATAGCAGAAGACATGAAATCAGTGGATTTTTGTTACAAACGCTCAACATATAGAAGATTGTATATAACAAGTACTTATCAACTGAAAGTTTTTTTTTTTTTTTTAACAAAATATTTTTTTCTTTGATCTCTCGTTCTTGCCTCCTGTTTTTATAATTTTAAATTGAACAGATTCTGTTCAGTAAAATGAATGTTGACTAAATATGTAGGTATAATGCAAGAAATCCTTTTGGGCAGTATAATAAGGTGGTCATTTTCCAAATTAAATTTATTCATAAGGAATTAGCTTGTCGTTTCCAGTTTTGTATTTACACTGCTGTCGTCGCTGTTTTGGTCTATCAGCGTATTTCGATCATGGGCTAGGAATATAAAGGACTGGACGATCAACCTACGAGGAAAACTCACAATTAGCGTTTTGTTTACAAGCATCACTGTTATTCCTTTTCAGTTATTGTTTTGCTTTTAAATTTAGTTCTAGATTTTAGTATGTAGATATTATCGTGAGCTATCTGTAAGGAAGAAATTCGCATCTATGAACGAACTCGCAATAATCCTTCGGAGAATATATAGAAAAAGAAAGAAACGTTTTGAAAAATGTTTAATCTAGAGATTAGCAATAAATTTATGATAGGTTGAAGAAGAAGTGCAACGCAATTTTTGGAACAAACCGCCAAGAAAATAAGGTTACAGAAAGTTTTGTTTCTGTTTCTTAAGGAGCTGAAAATTGTAAGAAAAAACTGGAAAAACTGCGTGAATGTTATGCGTAATCTGTGTGGTCTTAGTACAAAAGAAATCAGCTTTTTTTCTCCTTTCCTCTCTTTCTTTTGACGACATGTGGGTTTACGATAACGGAAGGAATTTTAGGCAGTTTTTTCTATAAAAGCGAAAAACCTCGGAAATGCCTAAATCGAGCGTAGGCACACACACACACACACACACACACACACAAATCGGACTTATAATGGAATATGGTTAAATACAAAATCATTTCGGGTGGAGAGGGAGGTAAGGCCAATTGTAAACATTTCTTGCCAAGAAAAAAAGTACTATGTAATTGAAAATTTGTTTAAAAACACTTTATGATAAAGTGAAAATGGTTGGGAAAACAAAAAGCTCACCCACATATTTCAAGATTACAAGTATATTTGCGTTGTAATTTTTCACTCTTATGAGATTTATGATCAGTTTAGAAGACAATATATGATGGAAATGTTTGTGCCGAAGTGGGGATGTTCACATTTTTTGTCTAATAATTTAAAATACTTATGGTTATTGTACATATGTTTAATATACTTACGTAAATTTGAAATACTTATGGTTAAATAACGTTTCCTATAACCCAAAGAATCAGATCATAAACATCTCTCGTTTTTGTGATGTGCTTTCCGGGTAGTCGTTTTGGATGGAAATCGAGGTTACGCGATTATTTTCACAATATGAAAAGGATTGTTTTCGAGTCGTTTCGCTGATGAAACGTGAACCGGGGATCTTTTCAGGTCGGTTTTCAGTTTTCTTTTGTACTTCCCAACCCCTGCGCAAACAATGGCACGCCCGTGTATGGGGGCGGAACAAAAGCTTTTCCCTCGTTTTCCCTTTCGTGGATACTGTACGGGCTCCTCATTATTGGCCTCTCATTTTCAAGCACTTTTTCAGTAATGAACTCGCAGAAAATTGCCGTTATAAATAATAATTTGTGAGGTTATTACGATAAACATGTCAACTAAACATGGTCAACATCCCCTGGAAGTTGTTTAGGTTGTAATTTGTTAAGTTTAAATCTCCCGGGCCTGAAATCACAGTTCGTGCACAGAGTAATTATTTCTCCGGTAACAAAGTTGGCGAACTGCATTACATAAAAGCCGTGATGGTTTAGCCTATGGCCCCTCGCCGTAAAGTTTCTGCTCCGACCAACATTCAATTTATATTCGTTCTTTCTTGTACACATACTGTTCACTCTGTATCCATCACCCCACACAACTAATCTACGCCTCAGGGCATGATTAAAAGAAGCTTTGTAAAAACAAAGCACTCCGACTCGTTTCCGACCCCAAACGCAATTTGCAACAAAGAGAAAGAATAACAACCGGTGGAGGGAGACAAATCGTTTTACGGCCGGGATTTCTCCTTCGATCCTTCTTACGACCAGTAGTGTCACCCTAGCAATTCAGAGACCCCTTGGACATTTTCTAAGAACAAAATTGCCAACTTGAAATTAATGAATACTTCAAGATCGTATCAAATAGTCAAATCGAATAACAACATTATACTAGTTTAAGGGAAACTATTATTTTTGGATACAAATTATGATATTTAAATATTTCTGGTCTTTTTCGAATAAAGGAATATGGCAGAATTTTATTTATTTATAACCCATCGTAGCCCAGGAGGATAATAAAATGTCTAATTGAACACATTATTTTGCGTACACATATTGCTATTGCTAGGTGGTAGCATATATATAAATTAAATGTGCCCAATTGAAATTTGATATAGATAATTGTACTAGTAATCATATTAGATATTTACATATGCAAATTATTTATGTTTTGGATTACATTGTAACAAAATGTAATTACTGATATATTCAGCGTTCAATTCCTTGTTTGAAAATACACTGTGTATATGTGTATTACATTAATCATATATACAAATAACAAATCCCCCATCCTGTAGCATGCAACGTACAGTTCTGCATGAGAAAACCAATCCATGTAATCCACATAGTAGTAATGATTGAACTTGTGGTTTGTTTATCATTAATGCCAGTTAATTGGAAAGTGCAATCATTTGAAATGGAAAAACACTTCTGTTGGTATCATTGGTGTATGTAGGATTAACACATCCTCTCATTTGAATATTAGTAAGAATTCACTAGTTTTCGTGGTCCGCTTGACGCATTAATTAATTAAGGTTTTTAGTTGAGATAAAAAAAGTCAGTGTCACGAGCGTGATTCGAACCCACGACTTCGGCTTTATACGGCGCTACTCTAGCACTTGACCTATCGTGATATGTTCTCTCTTTTTGCCATATGCAAAATTCGAATGGTTGTCCGTTGGGAAGTTGCAGTCGGAGAGGATCGAAGTCATGATAGCTCAAGTGGTAGAACGTATTTGAGCGAAGGTGGTGGGTTCGAATCCCGCTCGTCCCACTGACTTTTATCTTAACTAAAACCTTTAATTAGTTGAAAATTAGTGAAAATATTAACATTGTTGTACTAACAATATGCTCTTTGTTTGGTGACATCTTAAACAATGGTAAACTGCTATTCTAAGAAAGAGGGTCTTAAAAAAGAAATGTTAGATCAAGCAAAATTCATAATGCAACAACATCATCGCAATTAATACTCAACAGCATATAACTTACAAAATTAAGAAGACCTAACTTCATCTCGATCTATAACACTATTTGATCGTTGATTTATGCAATCTAAAATCTGCAGATGTTTGTGCTTAAAAACACACACAGTTGAGCCTATCTCTTCTCGTAATCAGCCAGAAAATCCAATTTGTAAATTACCAGTAGACATCGAGAATCACCCACCGTGGTTGGGCTGGGGGTGTTGCAAACAGGCTATATAAAGGTGATTACATCCCACAACCCAATCAGTTCATAAAAAACAACTCACAATCCCACTAAGATTGTGTAAGATTATCTATTGATTCATCTTTGTGTTTTATTTAGTATATACAGCTTTAGTACATATATACCCGGGCGTTACCAAGGCGATCGTATAAAGTTTTATTGTAAACTATTCTGAGCATTCAGAAATCGTGTGATGCGTTCTGGTTTGATGTAGGTTTCAGAAAAACATTTTCTTCGTCGGGCCTACGTTTTGCTCTTTATTGAGATCATCTTCAGGGCCTGGGATTTACAATCATTGTTTTAATTTAACAAATATATGTAGGATGTGTAAAAACGGGAATCTATGCAATGAAAAATATCTTTTTTAAATTCACTCAAAGCATTTCTACTCACTCAAAATATTTTCTGTGTAATCGTGCCATTCATGCGATACTTTGATTGAATATCATCTTCTAACGGTCACTAATCATCTCACGTTATTTTGAGTGTACATATTGTTTTATGGGTATATATAAATATACATAATATATATATAATTAAATATAAATATATATGATTAAATTAATATAATCTAAAATTTAAAAGCATGGAAACATTATTCATAACTTCAACAACCATAAGTGGAGGCAAGCTATTTTGAATATGTGAATTACACTGAAATGCAATATGGTCAGATTTTACGAAATGCCTTAATCGATTCATATTCATGCATAATCGATCGTGTAACGCTGTTCATTTTGATCTCAATAGAGTAAAGATTGACTTACTTCTGTAATTTTTTTTTATTGGCTTCATTTTGTGATATACTGTTGATTCAGTAGCACATGAGTGGGACGTATGAAATGTGTTTTGTTCATTTCATTGTGCTGTTTCTTCTTCTGATTTATTTCGTCTTTAATTTCTTCTTCTGTTCGCAACATTTGTGCTATGGCTCATATTTTGTAATTTTCATGGCATTTTAAACATCAACAAGATACAACTTCAAAAGCAATTCTACAACAGCAGAGGAAAAAGTCAGAACATAAGATTAAGCATAATTCATAATATAGATAAAAAATGAACATTACGGAACATCCTTACAAAATTCAGACTGTTAAAAATAATTATAGTTGGCAAAACAACAGCACTACGTATCATATTTAATTTAAACTGACCGAATTTGATAAAAACAATGTTTATTAATATTTTGCATAAATTTTATTAGTTCATTTATACATACCTGTAATAGAAGATCGGTTTCTGTAGTCTCTATCTTTGTACATTAAATGTTCACTTGGACATTTCTCACTCCTGATGGTTTGGCGGTTAAGTACATGCCACATGACGGTAGTTCGTTTTCCTACTTATGTCACTGCTGCCTACAGTTGCGACTATACTGTCTCAGTAGTATTTCAGCCATAAACGATTTTTTAAGCAAATTTTTGCGTCTATTGACTGCTCCTCTAAATCGGAATACCATAATCATGGGGGCTATGGGCCCTGCCGGAGTTCAAACCCAGTCTCGTTAGAGTGGTTAATAAAAGTCGCACAACATGACTATTGCCATAATTGCTCTTTTTTAAATTAAATTAAATTACATTAAATAACTAAAGTATTAAAACAAAAGGAAAAAATAAATCACAACATTTGAGATGTAAGGAGATTTTTTAAAATCTGAAACATTCTATTCAGGATGTATAAATGTCATTTATTTGGTTTTCCTACGTCACGAGGAATGTCCAATACTCGCGGCAGGAGTGCGACCTCTGGACTGTAAAAGTAATTTATTAACGCGAATGGAATGGTTCAACCCGAGTGGATCAGGAGGAGTGAATGAGACTAGAATTCTTTAATTTGTTGGGTGGTGATGTACATATATGTATTGTATGGCTAACATGTGATGAGATCTACGAAGTGTACATTAAAAAAAAAACAGTGTCAGTTACCAGATCGAGAAACTCAAAGGGCTGCAGTTTAAAGTAAAATATGTATGAAAGACTATTGCCGATTTTGTTTACTATTATCAATTATTATTACTATTGATCTATTAAATTTGCTTTCTAGTTGATGTTGTAGAAGTATATTGACAAACATGTATACATATGTGATAAAGTACCTATTGCGCACAATTTAGCATTTAATTTTTTTTTCAATTACATTGAATAAGGTACATTTACATTCAATTGACACGTGTTGTGCTTGTTTCAGGAAACGTGAGGTTACAGAAGGAAGACGTAGGGGCACAAGAGGTAAGCAAATGTTTATTTAGTCAATGAAATATGTCTATTTTGTCGATTGAAAAGTGTAGAAGGAGTGAAGACAGAGAGGACCGGATCCCTCGGATAGGATAGTCGATTATTTGTCAGCTTATCTTCCCAATCTGTCATAGGGGCGATAATAAAATAAACCACGGTTTTACATTTCAAAACAACGCTTATTAGCTGCTTAAGTTCCACGTGTGAGATATATAAGCTGAAGCCAGACCCTTCAATCCATAAAGTCTAGCCAACTGTCGCATTCTAAATCCAATTTCGAACTCCTCACTAGGCCACTGGTTAGTAACTAACACTAAACTGTAAATTGTCGCTGACCCCAGCCCCGAGGAATATCAAATACTCTGGGGTGATTGTATGACGTGTGGAGGGTAAAAGTAGTATAATAGCGTGAAAGGATGGGGTTGCTTATAACCCCGTCCCGAGGAATATCGAGTATTCTGGTGGAGGGAATGTAAGATGACATCTATGTTTGTGGTGATGTATATATCTGTATTGTATGTTTGTTTCGGTTCTGAATTTGACAACCTGAGGTAAAAACAAGAGACTAGCATTCTAGAATATCAACATATTATATATCTCAAATCAGAGATGAGACAGAAAAAAGGACAAGAAGGAATGCACGCAGAGGGCTCGCGATGACCTCAACTTTTGTCGGCCAATAAACTTCCCACTTATAATATATGTAGCTAACTCCGTGACTGACTAACAATGTCACTTAACCTGAATAGTCTGGTTCATCGCGTCAACCACAGCTGTTCAAGGGTTATATTTTCTTAGCTCCGGCAATTTATACATTTCCCAAGATGGCTCTACGAAGGGTTCTCTGCGCCGAGGCAGCTACACGCCTCTGGTTTCACTATTTTGCGTTTCTTGGGCTTTATTGGGGTAGGGATCCTTGAGGGACAATGGAGGACACGACATAAGTTTCTTCAACTTTTCATGTCCACATTTCGACCGTTCCGTACATTACACAACAAATCATCTATAAAAAAATAGCCTTCTCACCACATATATGAAGAAGAGTAAAATCAAGAGGTACATTGGAAGTTTCGTGTTCCAGGTTCCATCCCCTCCTCTTCCGTAATTTCCGCTGGGATATATGAACATTTATTTGCTATATAAGTTGTTCTTACCTTGACACCTTGTTCAGTGAAATGTTTTCTGCGATTTGAGTAGTATATCGGTAGATCCCGTGAGAAAATTGGAGTATGAACTTTAAAGATAAATTAGGTTTTGTGTCTCGGTGTTATTGCGTCTATTCTATATACACACCATATCTATCGAAATTTATTCCTTAGGTTTTTTAAGAGTTAGAACACAACGGGCAACGCTAAAATCCCGAATGATATTCATTTCATGTTGTGTAAAATTCATTATTACATTACTAATTTATATGTGTTTTTCTTTTTAGTAATAACAAGAGATTTTCATTATTTGTGCATCCGTTTCGTTGAATTTGTCTTTGTTAAGAAATTTAATACTACTTGACGGCATTCCTTCCTTTATCAGTTTTTTAATTTTTATTTAAAAAAGTCTCATTAAAAAGCATTACTGCTTCAGGGCTTTTCATTTCCCTTCTACCTCTGTAGAAAAACGGACCAACTTTTCCCCTTTCGCCTGGAAAAGAAAACTTTGTAATTAACATTTCTCTGTTTCATTTTTTCTTCCTGGACTCATTGCCACTGGAAAATTGTAATTGTTAATAAATCATTTTATCGCAGGGATTCTTTCTGGGCGTAAATTTCAAATAACGATCGTGATAAGACAGTTTTCACATTTACTAGGTCCAAATTACTAATTGTACTTTAATCAATAACGATATGTAGATCAACGAATAGAAATAAAAATTAACAGCCATCCGTCATACCTTCACCATGGATCCACTAATACAGGCAATACTAAGGAAAATCAGGGAAATACACGAACAAAGAAAAGAGGTGGTTATTGCCTGGATACCGGGCCGTGTAGGCATAGAAGGTAATGAAAATGCCGATTAAGCTGCCAAACGAGCAGCGATAATGCCTCATGACTCGGAAACCTCCGTGAGCCCAGTGGATGTCACAAATATATGAAGAAACTCTGATGGATTGGCAGAACCGCAGGGACAAAATGACCGAAAAATTAAAAAAATTAAACAGTCTGTCAAACCGTGGGCCATGAGAAAAACAGGGAGAATAACGTTGACCGATTGCGAATAGGCCACACTAGACTGACACATGTTCATCTCTTGGCGAGTAAAAGTCCACGGAGATGCCCATTGTGCGGCGCGCAAATAACTAACCAAATGCGAACTATTGGCGCCGCACAGAACAAAGTGTGGTCTTTCCTCGAGTTTGAAAGTGGTTTTACAATCCGACAATAAATGCATTTATAGCAAATAAATACATATAGTCTCCTTTAATGCTCCTCCATTAAAAAAAAAGCAAGTATGTATATTACGGGAGAATTTAACGTCCAACTACATGTTAGGTATCGCGGATGAGTGGCGTATTTATATATGCGCCATACATATATAGTTAAAACTGTAGTTAAGATGGAGGTTTTTTCGTTATTTAACATGCGTAAAACTTACTTTAAATATACAAATTCAGTACATTTCAGTCCCCAAACACACCGGATGGATAAACTTGACACCATCTTTTATTTCTTCAGTCTTGAATGAAATCTTTAGATAAGAATAAGCGGTAATCCGATAAAGCTACTAGGTTGGTTGTGTGCTGGGAGAAGACAAAGTTTGAATTTTAGTTCATTAATGTTTTATTTGTTTGGACGTTCATTGGGTTCGTGATGATCCCGCAGTTTACACTTTTTTTTCGAAAACCCGGACTTTTTGTTCATTCAGCAAATACTGATGAGAGAATTTGAAGTGTGTTCATATATAAATCGACAGTTGAAGAACTTGAAATAACGAACTTATTTGTTTGTCCTGTTCGTTTCGAAGATCGATTAATTACCATAGTTACTGGTCTCAGACACACCGTCACAGAAAATAAACTCAAATGTCATGAAATTTTATTAATTACATTGCTCTTGTGTCCTTCGGGAAATTTATTTACTTGGTAGTTCGCCAGTAGTATCTGTGAAGATCATCGTTTGTTTCAGTCTGATCTGTTTCTACTCAGTTTTTGTTGGTCACGTGCGTTTCTCCATTAGTGGTTAATCGGGGATATAAGCAGTGGGGTAGGCTAAACTAAAATGCCTGAAGATGGTGAGAAGCCGAACGCGTGTGACAGACCAAAATGATCGATAATGTCCAACGAAGAGGTTCATAAATTATTAAGATAGTCGTGATAACGACGATTTTACGTTGTACCATATTTGTTATGCATATGTAAGGAAATGTTTGAATGGGTTATAAATTGTGAAAAGTACAAATTGTCTAGAAAAAAGTGGTACTTAACATGCGAGGGTTAAGCAAAAATTAATTATTAGCTAGAACATCGTTTTGTTAGCTCTCCGAGTAGGGCTGGGAATTAGTTATTTTCTTGATTAAAATTCCATTTCATTAGATAAGGCGAGTCCCTCGCTTCTCTAAAGAAATTAATTGCCATTTCCTTTTCTCAGCCGTCGTCCGATAAATGGAACTAGACGAAATTGGCCTGGAAATATGACAAGACGAGTTTACAAAAGAAAAGTCAAACGTGATATTGTGAAGAGGGGCGGCCTATCGGCAGCGTGATTTACGTTCTCCGTCTAGCCCTCTCAGTCCATTGTAATGTTAATTAACTTAAGAAAGCCGCAGGAACATGTATCTTTAGTTTAATATTAAGTGCACTGATGCAGGGATCACGTGTTGGGAGGGGCATTGAATGGAGGCCTATTAGTTCCCACGACTCCTATTAGAACAGGGGAAGCATCGTCCATTCAATCCGGCTCAAAGCCATCATATAATTATATTACCACCTTAGGGGAGTAAATCAATTTACATTTTCTACCCTCTCTGAATCGCAGGAGTTAACAGGAATCAAATCAAAATTCGGTTGGTGTAACAATCTTTAATTTAAGAGTTCTTACTCTTAAGGATGTTGCATATTTAAAAAAAATTAAGTTCTACCTAAACCTGTCCTGACATACATGAACAACCTAATTTGGTATCATCGCTGTTGTGTTTTTTCTCGATTGACCATCTAGCCATCATCAGTTCTAAGTTTGTACTTGTGTACCCAACTGACAAAATAACGTACCGATTATTGTGAACAAGATTATAGTAAGAATGAAGAAATGCAAAAACCCGGCAGATCGACTGACATTGTTAGTTTTCGTCATGTCCTAAGCTGTCAATCCATAGAGCGGTTGCTTCGCTTTCCAAGGTATACGATTTTCATTTGCTTCCTTCTCATTGCAATCCTTACAAATGGCATCTCTACTCATTTTGAAAAGGGGTTTTCTCAGATATCAAAGATCGATGTATGTCATTCCCCTGTCTAAATGTATCAATGAGTTTGTCAGTTTTGGCTAGGGTACTTTTATTTGTCATGTGTGTTTATTTTGTAAATTTACTATAGCTGACACCTCTGGAGTTCGTACATATCTTCCCCTTTTTTTGACCAAAAAACCAGGGTGTTAGATAGCGGCATGCAAATATTTAAAAACAAAAACATAGATTTATAGTAGAGCACGTAGAGAGGATTTAATGTTTAATTTATTTTAATGATTTAACTACTTCTACCAATATATGGGGGGCGTCGGTGGTTGCAACGGTTTAGGCTTAGGCGTTGTCACATAGTCATAGTTTTGAAAACGTAAGTTTGTTATTTTACATTTATTGGCTTGGTTCCGAATTTCACAAGACGTTACGCATGAATTTTAACTAATCTGGATTAAATAATTGTTGAGGAAAAATGCGCGATTATGGTGATTTTTATTTGAAGGGAGATTTTGCTATATTAATGTTTAATATTCCTGTTTAACACCAGACTATATTTACCCGTTTTATAAATTGTGCACTATGTTTATATACCTTGTCTAATTAGGTAGATGTTCTTAGATAACTTTAGATCATTTGTGTCAAGGATATTTATAGAACATAATTTGTTTTTCTTTTTTTATTAAAAATATTTCCGCAGTGTAACTTTCCACTTTAATTTGACAAGCTTTATGAAAAAGAATATGTCTACTAAATATAAATTTATATAATTAGGTTAAAAATAGTTGGTTTTGCGATATTTTAGAGATTATTCAGTTAGCAGCATTTTTTTACATTAGGTGCTAAACTGATCAATACTGTCCTTGGACCCCTTAGTTCAAATCAAAATTATTCACTCTTTTTTGGCTCGAAAGCGTTTTACAAATGTGTTTTTAAAATAACTTTTTTTAATATGCGCACCGCTCAAATTAAACGCTGAGAACGTGTGATTAAATCTGATGAAACGACGTATCCAGACAGTTAATTAAATATCCTGTCGAGATAGATGTTAACTAATCTGTGAAATGGACCACAATTTAAAACGCCAAGTTAAATATACATTTATATAACAATGAGATTATTAATTTGAGAATTTGAATTTCCGTCTTGTCAGCTTTGTTCGCTATGTTGAGATGTTTAAGACGTGAAGGTCTCAGCCGATGGCAAACGCTTTTGGGGCTTCCGCCTGCGTAATCCTTTCTCGACGTTATTACCATGGATTGTGCTGAAAGTTTAATATCTTTTCTTGGATAACACCCTACTTACAAATCATGTCCGACATTTTCCGCCTTGTGACCTCAACCTAGACGAACCCAGTCAAAAGTTTCTGTTTCTTACGATCATGTCCTGAAAAGGTCCTTAGAAGACGATTATCAGACTGATTAGATATAATTCTGATTATTTATTTTATACTAGAACGTTATGTAAATTGATTTTTATAAACGAATTGTGGGTTTTGAAGAATCACGTCTGTCTAAATCAAATAATTTTTTAACTTTGTGAGATTTATATGGTTTCTTTTTGGAAGGGCACGTTATAGTGTATTCGTATAATTTATCTGTTGTTTTTATATAAGTCATTTCACGGATGTGCAATTTAATACGCTAAAAAGTGTATACACGTTAAACATTTCTCTTCTCTACGCAGACAAAATGTAACGTTTAGACCATTAAATTCACTAATTTCGAGTTCCGCTAGGCCAATTAATTTATTACAATACTTTTTTTTAAGTTGAACTAAAAACGTCAATGGCACGAGCGGGTTTCGAACCAACGATCTTAGTGTAGATACGCCGCTGCTCTACACTCGAGCTATTGAATTTTCCTTACTTTTTGCTATTTTTCACAAAAAGGAGAAAAATTCAGTAGGTGGGGATTGGAGATGGGAAGTTAATAGTCCGAGTGGGTTTAAGTCACAATGGCTAGGTGGTAGAGAAGCGACGTATCTAGCCGAAGATGGTTCATTGAGACAGAGAGTCCATTGACTTTTTTTTATTTCAACTAAAAAATAATAATAATAATAATTTATAATCACGCTGAGACTGTTGCTAGTCTGACTCCATTATTATTATTAGCCATACAAGCCTATGGGGAAATTTTAAATTATAGAAAAGTCTCACAATTTTAATTACAAAAAAAGAAAGAATATTATAATTTTATTAAATTTCATGTAATTTGGCCTTCTGAATTAAGAATTTGAAAAATAAAATCAAAGCTTGGATGGCAATAGGATAAATTAGATTACGAGTGAATGTTTGGAGTCAGAGCTTTATAGCAATCAGAAGAGGTATAGCTAACCTAAAATAGACTGTTTGGATGTTAGGGCGTGAAATGACCTTAGCCGTTAAAACGCCCTTAAAATAATAATAATAATAAATTGTAAATTTAGACCACTCTTTAACTGTAACCAACGGTTAAGGTTTTTTTACGTTTTTACCTCAGGATGCCGGTAAAGAAAAGAGCATGTATATTGGGTTCAAATGTAGGGCCGCTGGATTCCGACCCCGGAACATTACCTTACGGCGATGAGCGTGTGAACGCCTAAACCGTTGTGGGATGCCCCTTCAAAGCAGCTTGTTAATATATGTTAGAAAATATGAAATATTGTATATAATGTGTATTATACCGAAAATAAATTAAACAGAATACGCATTATAAAATAGTTAAGTAGTAGAATTATTAGTGACATTTTTTGTAATTAATTGACGACTACAGAAATGCATAGAATCTTTTTTAATAGATCGGCGTTATTGCCATAAATTTGCTATTATGTATTCACAACGCTAGTTCAAAATCTAAAATCAAGATAACCGAAGTTAATTAAAAGTTGGATCTTTCGAACGTGTGATTCGGAAGATAGGGGAAAATAAATTGGCCTCACGATAACAGGCCTAAAGGTTATAACAATAATCCCCCGTTAATCCTTGGAGACGGTTTACCGCGGTTTTACACTGTTTTGCCGGGGTGAAAAGCATTGCTTAACCGGGAGAATGATTCATGATCTAGGCGTGAAAACGAGCTATGTACAAAACCATTTGTCCCCGAAGCCCTCGGCAAACGGATTTATCATCCAGCATTGTTTTGATTTTCGAGTTTATCCTGGATATTGTTTCAACACCTCGTGATAAATCATGTCTTCACGTTTAGCAGTGGGGGTTTCGGTACACGAATAAAGTTGAGTTGAACTGTCGTTTAAAGTTGAGTGGCAATTGGATCTACAGCCATTTACCAGTATCTTTCAATTAATTAAGGTTTTTAGTTAAGATAAAAAAAGTCAATGTCACCAGCGGAATTTGAACCCACGACGTTTAGCTTGATACGCCACTAATCTACCATTTGAGCTGTCGTGACTTGGATCCACTTGGATCTCCGTGGCCATTTCATTTGTCGCCGAGAATCAAATAGATTACACGACATTTGAAAAATGACAAAAAGGAGGGAAAATTCAAAAGGTGAGATGGGTGTCCGAGTGGATCAAGGTCACGATAGCTCAGTTGGTAGAGCAGCGGCTTAACTAGCTAAAGATCGTGGGTTCGAATCCCGCTCATGCCATTGACTTATTTATCTAAACTAAAAAACCTTAATTAATTGTCAAGCGGATCACGAAATTAGTGAATCAAAAGAATCATGAACTTTCTTTTATGTCGGGCAATTTTAATATATCGCTGCGCTTTAACCACTTAACCTTGTCGTAACTTTGATCCTCCCGGACAACAACTCTCCATCTTGACCTACTACTTCGAATTTCCCCTCTTTTTGCCATTGCGGTTGACATGGGAAGTCAGTGCCAGAGTGGATCGAACTCAAGATAGCTCAAGTGGTAGAGCAGCGGCGTATTGAGCGGTAAGTTGTGGGTTCGAATCCCGCTCGCATTTTTATCTCAACTAATTAATTCCTAATGTTCAGATAATTCTAATGTTAAATGTTGCAAAATCATCATGGATTTTTGCATGGTTCTGCAATCATTTTTTTAAATCATACTGATAAAATTCATGCTACGATTTTGTCTTTAGCTAATTTGTTTATTTATTATTTGGACAAATAATTACAAAAAAAATTCTTTTTGGTCTGAATTACTGGTTGTGATGCTTCTTAAACAGCGGTAGTTGGATTTTAGAAGTTTAGTAAATCATATACATATTCTAATTAATTATTCTTTTTTTAATCATAAGGTTTTTGGTTGAAATGTAAAATTAATGTCACGGGCGGGATTCGAACCCACGTACCTTCTGGTTGCTCTAAACGCTGCTCTCTAAACACTTAGGCTTATCGTGACATCGATCCTCCCTTACACCAACTCTCCATCTCAACCCATAACTGTTAGAATTTTCCCTCTTTTTACCAAATTTTCATATGTCGTGTAATCAGGATTCGATTCTCAGCGGCTTACGAATGGACACGAGGAGCTGTTAGTGAAGTAATTATTTTAATGGAGTGTCGAGAGGCGTGTTTGTGACTCCATCGACCTGATGATGAGCGTTTAATGTTCCAAATGCGAGTCGTTGTATGCAAAAACTTGTGTTTAGAGCCATCATTTTAAAAAAATTCTACCTTTGTATTTCATTCAAACGTGTTAATTGAGCTTGTATTGGCCTGCTCCCGGTTTTGGGGCGTAGAGTTGTTTGATTTTCTCCAAGAATTCATTGTACACCCAGCCTTTTGAAATTGGATTGATTTTTTGTAAATTTCACTAGCAGGCAGAACGCCTTTGTTGTTTAACCTGAAATGAATTTTTCTGAATGAATAACGGAATTTTTATGAACAATTCCATCGTTATGTGATTATAAATGACATTTATGAATTAATAATTCGCTAGTTCTCGTCAGACAAGTCATTTAACGATCTTAATGGAGTATGATCAATTGTCCAAAAGAAAGTCCTATTTTTGTAATTGATTAATGTTGTTAATTCGTTTTATTCAAAGTGCAAAATATAAAACAACTGATTTTTTTTCTTTCGGTAAACAAAGAGAAAGAATTTATAAGTTTATCCTTTTGATTTTAATGTTGGTATTTAATTTTTTTATTTATCTTAGAGTTGATTTCTCCAGATTTACAGTATAATTTTAATGTTAACTTTTTCCTTACACTGAAATTTATTTTACATTTTAATTTGGTTTTACTCATTCATAATCTTTTAATTAATTATATTCCTCGTAACGTTGTTTATTGTAAATTATTTCGTTACATCTTACTTTGAAAGGCCTCACGGATATGCCTTTCCCTCCAGCATAAGTTTACACTGGAAACTTAAACATCAAGGGCCCGGGTTGGATGACAGCAGTGTTAAATTGGCTCAATAACGAGCTCTCCCAACTAGGAAGATGATCAGGACAGCGAATATTCAATTTTATACCGTTTCCATTGCACTTAACATTTTAAGCAAACATTGGCTAAAATTTGCGGATCGGCCTGGAAGCGTTTAACCCGCAGAAATAATGCCGAGGGTGTTATGATTTCGTAACAGCTCTCTCCTTTTAATCGACACGGCAAAATTGGAATAACAGATAGCATAACGTTGTACGTGCTTTATCTCGTTCTGCTCAAGGAGAACGGAAAGTTGTTTGCCGGCTGCATATTATAATATAAGAAGGAATTATCATTTTCTCTATTTGCGTACATTAGCTTTTCCTTGTACGACCACCAGCTGAATGGTCATCAGTGTTATAACAAAATTAAGTATTTCATTGCATGTGTATTGCCACTTGCCCGAGAACAAAAATTAATTAAATGTACATTAATATATACATACCTCAGTTAGGTTAATATTAAACTGTATTGGTTTTATGAAATTAATGATAAATCAATGATATCTGATATATTTACACTACCAAGACGGGTTCCATGTTGCATTTCGCTATCTGCAGAATTAGAAATATTCACGTTTGGCTAAATATCACCCAGAAAATAAACACACACCAAAATCTAAGATACTTAATAATCAGTGGCCATAAATGTCGGTCAATATAATAATAACTTACAATTATGCAAACACCCTATAAATAACATTAATGGGCGTCGATGGCCGCAACCGTTTATCCATTGACCCGGGGCTCATCACTATAAGTTAAAGGTCCCGCGTTCGAATCCACCGGCCCTCCATTCGAAACCGACATACATTTTTTATTTAACAAACAGCGGAATCTGATGGTTTATACGACCTCTGCCGTTTCAAACCCGCGAAAAAACCACCAATTTGTTGAATGGGTTAAATTTACCATGACATTTACTAGTACGTACTCTTAATAAAGTAGAACTAGTTCAATTGGGGCTTTGGTAGTGATTAACCTGTAGTATGTTCGTTTCCAATCATTTTTGACTACCTTTCTTTGCTCTGACTCTTCTTTGGTCTGACAGAATTATTTGTGGCCTTAGTGTGGGGTTGCGTAATGTTTGGGTAATAATTGGTTTTAATGACATAATAACATGATAATCGAACAAACTATAGTTACTACATCCTAACTAGTACAAAGTTCCAACATATATTGAAATAATCAAAACAGAAAGTAGAAATTCCACGAAAATACAGAAATTACCTGCAATAGACGGGGGACCTTGTTAACTTTTATACATGAAATGTCATGTTGAGGTTAAAAATGGTAATTAACAAGAAAAAAAGGTAAATTTTAATCAGCTCTTAACGCCGCTGTGTAATGCCAGGCAATGTAAAGACCCCCTTTTTCAAACTCTTTCATTAGTTAAACTGTTGTAACTAGGGTTGAAAAGATGTGAATTAGATTTCTTTCGAGTAAGTGACATTCACGAGTAAGAAGTGCTCAGATGTGATTTGTGGTCAATGGGAAAAAGTTTCCCGAGTACCTTGCAAAGTTGACGATATGTTCTGCCCGGATAATTTGATATTCCGCTTCTAACTTCTGTTGGGTCTGCTTTGGAAGGCTTTATATTTACTTTCGTTCTTTGAGTGGTTGGAAAACCACTCGGAGATGAAAAAATAACGAGCCTAGATGTACTTGTCGTTAGTGTTAAACGTATTTTAAAGACTTGCGGTATATTTTTCCAACTTTTGATAATAATTGACTGTTGATGTCAACGATGTTATCTGATCACAACAGGTGTTTTATTCAAGTATTTAGAAAAAAGTATTTAGGGTGGTTGTTACCAAGTATAAACAATATTAAGGTTGTAATTGCAATCACGGTTAATAGTGATATTTGATCAATTACCGAATACTGAGCACATTTAATAAAAACAACAAACATCTTAAATATTTAAAAAAATGGATTGGTTATAAAAATAATCCCCTTAGATTCAACGGCCCATGAGAGTGGCACGGCGTCAGGGTTATAAGCAGGGTTAGATAAGACTTCATCTGAATTGCCTTGTTCAAATGGTAATTAATGTTGTTACCAATTACAAACCGAGGTCTCTTTGTTTTAGAACCCCCCCCCCCCCGGAATTTTTTGACTATTAACCTGAGTCAATACTCCTGACGTCGTGATAACTGAATATTAACTCCGTGTATATCCAATTTTTTGGTCTGTATTTATGGTTATTAATTATTCTAAAAATGCAGGAAATTTACTTATTTACCACTGGTACAGAC
This sequence comes from Cimex hemipterus, assembly GCA_039619505.1. Taxonomy (NCBI): domain Eukaryota; kingdom Metazoa; phylum Arthropoda; class Insecta; order Hemiptera; family Cimicidae; genus Cimex; species Cimex hemipterus. Next base: position 26,104,967 of record CM077103.1, on the reverse strand, counting down.
ATTTTGCCTGTCTACCTGATGGCTACCAATTCAAAAACCGATAATTCATTAAAAGGGGATGAAAGTACATTCCAGTTTTAGACAGGACAAAGTGGACGATCGTTCGTTGCATACGGATTAAAAATTAAACCCAAATTAAACTCCAGGCACAAAGAGTCTCTCGGAAACAACTCTAAAGCAGAAATGAGAAATTCTGACGGTTCGGAACTCGTGCGAATAGAATCTTTTTAAATTATACCAAATTATAATATTCTGAGTCTTATAATCGTATGGGTTTTATGTTACCAATCAATAAATTAATATGCCAAAAATTATATATTTTAATCCTCAATAAGAATTTAGGTTCATTTAATTTCGCTTAGAATTTTATTTTAATATTTTCATTGTCAACTTCGTGATTTATTATAAAATATATTTCGCATAAAATCCTTAGATACCAATTGTGGCAATTAGTGTAAATGAATTTTTCAACTGATAATTTTGTCGACATCCTACGTGACTGACTTTCTAGGCAAACATCATTTTTCTCAAAAGCCATCGACCGATTTTCATTCGTTTTAAAGATTTATAGCAATTTATAACTGTATCAAACATTAAAATTGGTCTGTTTATTTATTTATTTTGGAGTGCCGGTGTTTTTGAAAAAAAAAAAGAAAGCCCATTAAGTATGCCGGATTCAAATGCAGGGCCGCTGGATTCGAACCGGGGACCTTCACCTTACAGTTATAAGCGCCGTGCCAAAGTCCAAACTGTTGCGGCCACCTTCCCCCCAAAATCGGCCTGTTATTAACATTTAAAAATACGTGGTTAATTTCTCATAAATAATTTGATTATTTTATGTATTTTCTCACAGAAATATTATGTATACTTTCATGGTACTACCTCGTTTTTGATTTACAACCGTTGTAGTTAAATATTCCTATACAGATTTCTCAAGAATTGGAAAAATTTTAGTGGTGACAAAATTGATAAATTAAATTCGAACAAAAATTTATATTCACGTTTGTGTAGAGGTGCTGAAAGGAAATTTCATATTAGTTCCATGAAAAAAATGTTTACGTGGAAAATACTAAATTTTTAGAAATGTTTATTAATAAATTTTGATAGCCTTTTTTATATTTTTATTACAATCTACATAAAAAATGCTGTAAAAGAAGATTGTCTCAGAAAGTAGAAAGGCAATATAAAAATATTAAAAAACGGAAAATATGAAATTTCAATTTTTTTTGCGAAACCACTATTCACAAGAACCTCCGATATTTTCGAGTGTAGAACCATTACAAAAAGTTTGGTACAAATCCGTGACCCATCAACCTTGTCGTCCCCTTGCCTGTTCATTTTCCAGTAATGTTTCGGAAAATTGAATATATGATGAAATGCGGTATTATAATAAAAGGTTGTGTTTGTCCAATGGTTAGGATAACGTTCTCATGGAATTTTTTCTTTATTGTAAAAGAAAACAATAAGACTTTTTTTATTTGTAAATACAGAATGATTTGCTACTTTTTGAGTTATTGTATTTATTAGTGCGATAGTAGTGTAGCATGGTTAGGTATCAAGTACTCTATAAACCCATTAATCTAGGTTAATATTTTCGATTAATTATAATTTTTATTGTACGTAATGTATCTATTAGCATGAATGAGGGCGGGTGTTCAGAGGGATATCGAGTTATGCTAGGATTGAATGTTAGTGAATAAGATAGTTTCATAGCCTTTTAACCATGTTAGGGCTAAAAAATGCAAAAATATCGTCCCAGAACACAACCAGAAAGATCGCCAGACTTTCTATAGAAAAG
>CM077103.1:26069517-26085033 GCA_039619505.1 Cimex hemipterus | reverse complement strand
GTGTGTGTGTGTGTGTGTGTGTGTGTGTGTGTGTGTGTGTGTGTGTGTGTGTGTGTGTGTGTGTAAACTTTATAAATTATTTTTTCTTCTTCTGATATGTATAGCTCAGAGCATTAAGGTGTTAATTAAGCGCACTGAAATCAATACCGATAAAAGCCCTACAAGTAGAAGCAAACATCTCTCCACTATACACGAGAAATGGTCTCCTTACAGGAAAGTTCCGGACCAATCTTTGATAACATGACAAACACCTGTGTCCGTTGGGTTTAAAGAGTAAAGCGCCAAATCGACTTTCCGTAGTCCGTCCCACTGGGCACGGTACGCTCGCTGATAAGAGTAAAGCATCTGGTAATAAAAAGCATTCACTGCGCGGATACTACGGGCGGTGGTAATATGATGCATGCGCTATAAACTAATCGTTTTATGCGCTTCCCTTGCCCCTCTACAAGGCTCTTCATTCGTGGCCGTCGGATAAGCCTAAATCCACCTAGTCTGCAGACCATATACCACAAGACAAGAAGTAACAGGACTATTGGACATATATGTGCACCAGAGGCCAAAACTGGGCAACAAGCTTCTCGGGTAAAAAAGGAGCCTGTCTGGTAGCCTGAACACCTATACCCATCTTAATATTAAATGCAGAAATGTTAGAATAAATAACAGAATGGATGAAATGTTTCTGCAAAATTTGAGATATGTAAAACCAAAAAGGTAGTTTATGCGAACGTGTCGAAGACAGAAAAAAGTCGGCCATATTAGACGCAGGAAACCAAACGAAAAATTAAGGGACTCAACGTAACTACAATAAACTCACCCAGCAGAAAACACGACTATAATCGAATCATAGAGATAGCCATATATGCAGGCTCTACTCACACAAAAAAAACCTCAGACCTAGTATACAAATGGCAGATTTATTAGCAAGCCTAAAAAAACCCACAAAATATACTTGACAATGAAATGGACCAATTTGCAAAGCACAGAATATAAATCAAACATTTTCGTCACAAGATACCAAAATTCAACTGTTCAAAATCAAGTACAGCAAAATATGCTTAACATTTGGTCAAGAGGTACCAAACACAATGGTGATAGTTGTACGAAAAAGCTTTCAAATAACACGGTAAATTATGATCAAAGTTGCAAGTTTTCAGTCTTTGCAAGTTTTACTCAAAAAGAATGAGAAATTCCTAGACATCACGATTGATGTTTGTCGCGAACTTGGTTCAACTTTTGGCAGTTGTTAGTAAGTACCTTTCGACTTTTGAGTGCAATTATCGATCACGCGATACATAAACAATACTTATTCGTTAAACCTTTCTCTATGACCTTTTCACTTTTGATGAATTTCACCGGTGGGAAGTCTCAATAATCTGCTCCAATTTGTTGATTAGCACCCGAAATATTGGCCGTGTACAAATTTAATTAGCCTACATGAAGGCCCGATTGAGTTAAGTCGCGCCAGAGGGGCGCAGAGGAAGTGAGATAATTGATGTAGGTCCTAGTGCTAAATCGAACGCTCGCTCTTCTAATTGGGGGCTGTGCTGTCTGTTGTTTGACACAATTACTCTTTTAATCCCGGATAAGGTCGTTTTAAATGCTATTTCCACTTCCGCGGTTGGCCGGCCAAACGTGTAATAACCGATGCTTTCAAATGGCTGAAACATGAGGAAATAGTTACCAGGGATGTTTTCCCTATTTCGTTAGATAACATTTCTCATAATTTAATTACGATTGTTTAAAACCACGGTTAAAAATAGTAAAATGAAATAAATTAAACTATTATTATCTATTAATTATCGAACTATTATTAGAAATTGTGAGAAGCGATTTGGTGTGTTGGAGGTTTCATAAAAACATTTTCTTTATAGTGGCAACGTTCGATCTTTATTGAGATCATCTTCAGAGCCTGGGATTTACAGACATTGTTTACAGTTAACAAATGTATGTAGGATGTGGCAAAAAGTGAATTTATACCATGCAAAAAAATTTTATTTTCAATCAAAGTATTTCTACCCACTCAAAGTGTTTGTTTCTCACGATCTTTGAATAATCATCGTCGAACAGTCATTAATCACCATACATTTAAATTATTATATTTAGTTTGGATGTAGATCAAGGTTGTGGACAAATGAATGAAACTACTATAAATTTGCAAGTTTTCGGCCTATATATTCGCCTTCCGCAGGCCCAATTTGTCGAAATAAAAAAATTAACTTAAAAAAAAAAAACCGACAGCCAAACCCACACTACAACAATAGTGAAAATTACCGTCGATCTGAACATCCTTACTTATTATGTTTAATTATAAACATTTGTAAATGTGAATAAAAAGGCAGGGTGACAATGTAGGAACTTCATACAATGGCGGTAAAAATTGATACATAGAAAAATGGTTCCTCCTAAAGCTTATGCAAAGATTGGATCGAGCCAAGATGCCAGACCTAAGGTGGACTAGATGACCTAACTCCAGGTTCATCCCTCTGCAGACCTCACAATTGACTTAACCCAATTGTCACTAATTGTTTTAAAGCTATTCTATGTTTGGCGCGTTTTTGTACATTGATCGAAAACACTTTGCTGCTTCCAATTGTACGATTTAATGGAAAAATTTAAATCAATGTATTTATCCAGTATAATTCAAAGTTTTGCGAAACTGTTGGTGATGATGTTGCGATTTATAGATTAATTAATTAGGCCTAAGACAGAAATTGATTTTTACTTATAGGCATATAAAAGCTAAACCACACAGTTTTAAGAAGGATTTGTTCGAAATAAAATATACTTTAAAATTCTAAAAGACGTGTTTTTTCGTCACATCACTTACGATTTTTAGTGTTAGTAGCTCATAAGAATATTTGCTAAGTTTGTGATATAAGAATGTTAAGAGCACCAACCAGCATAAAAAAAGTTTCCTGTCCCAGGGCAAAAATTTCCCTTTCTTTTTTACAAACTTTTCCTTTAATTTTATGACCTTAAACAGCAAGGTTTATCGATTCATTCTTGACAATTATATCGCAGGGGTGAGAAAAGAACTTCTCGTACCGAAAAACTTAACGAAAGGAAGATGGACGGTTAAAACACTTCCTTCTTATTTTTCCGTCCGGACTTGGCGAACTTGTTACGTCCACTTGCTTACTTTTTCGTTTTCCTCCGACATAATTTACAAGCCGGTCCTGTTATAAATCGTCCTTTATTTTCACCTTTGAACAAATGTTATGTTCGTTTTTTAAACATTGGCTAGCGATTAGGGTTATAATTATCAAATTAATCTTTGTTTACTCCTTCATGTAAACTATAAAATACACATTAATTTCTGATCTGCTTCTAAGGTTGTTTACTACAAATTATAGTTTGTCATATTGATTAACTTAAAATTTGTGGCACGTGCTGACAATAAATATAACAAATATTTTCGTATATTTATCCTAGATTGAAAGGAAAAGAAACCGCTTTAGTGCTTCTAGGATTGATCTACAAGCTACGTTATGATCATACTACCGGAAAATAATTTCACTTTAAATACAACTACTCTGCCAACCGTGTTGTAACACTTTCACACAACACTAATACGACACAACAAGAATAGCACCCCACTTTGTGCACTGAAGATGTCTTGAACAAAGGTCGAAACGCTGCAACAATATGAAAAAGATGTTTTTCTAAAATACCTCATTATTGACAGCTCCTCACGATTTCATCGAATTGTAAAACAACAGATTACTAAAAAACTATATTTCTGCCAACAGTTGCTATTTTTGGTAATTTCATTTTTCAGCCGATTTTTCCGAATTAGTGATTTTTATTTTAAAAGTTGAAATTTTCTAGAGGGTAGGGAAATAAAATTATTTAATAGAAAAGAAACTTTACAGACCGACGGGATAACAACTGCTTGTTTCCAGTACGTTACGGATGGCCAATTGACGCCAGACCATGGCAGAAGCATGAATGCCTTATTAACATTTGTGACGTTCGACCGCATTCCATTCTGGCGCAAGTTAAACGTATAGTCGGACATTTTATGAATACTTCTGCTTCCCAAAGTGCAGTATATTTATAAGCTTAGGGTAAAGTTCATTTGTGATCATGAACTGCGTGAAGGAGGTTTATGTACCGTTAGAGATCAGCGTAATAATAGTTGCCTAATGTGTCGCTGAACTAACGTGAAATGGAATGTGGTTAAAATGTAGAGCCTGGAACATTATAGCATTGGCAGTTCCATCTGGAGTCCTTGATACAGTAAACAAGCACTTCAATAACATCGCCGCAATTAATGTTGCAAAATTCCGTTGCGTTTATTGAATTTCTTTCTCAAGAATTCACATTTGTGGGAAGGTAAGAAGAGCTAGGCTCTTCTAGAAAATATCGGGTTCGTTTCTTAATTACCCCGGAAATGCGATTTTCAAACTATTAAGAGACAAACTGATAGTATTGCGACGGTGGTTCGATTTGACAGATGATGCAAGCTGGCGTTGACGTTTCCTTGAACCGGGAAGAAAAGAAATGCCAAGGGCATGGGCCTTTTGTGTGGCCATTTCATCGCGTTTTTTGAAAACAACAAAGGCCCCCCTGAGTTGGACGGGTAAATAATAAAGGAGTTCGATCCATAAAACGCAAATGCGTAGATTGGTGGGCGTGCCATTGAAGACCAATTACCTCCTTCTAAGAGAAGAAGTTCCTTTTACGTTTAATATCTTCAAACCTTTCACGATTTTAACGTTTTCAAATAGATAGTCTTTTTCAATCCGTTTTAAGCCCCTTAGGATGCTTAAAACCCTCCCATTTAAGGCAAGTAACAGTTAACTTGGAATATACATCATCGAATAGAGTACTCAAGTACCAACAAATTTCAAGTTCAATTATAAATGTCTAATTTATTCACATTATTATATATTTCGGTTCTAATCCCATGATCCGAAAGCCAATCTTTTACATTCCACATATGAATCCTTACCATGTTAATTTTAAGGGCAATAGCTAAATAATTGTATTCTTTAGTATATTTACTACAGTTTTATATGCATTTTTAAATGCTTCCATTTGGGAAAATTGAATTGATGTGTATTTTGTCGTGTTTACCAATTATCTCTCCCGAAAACAATATACAATCTCCTATTTTAATGCAACAAAGCATGAAGGAAGGGTTGTTTAATTAAGGATTACGATTCTAAAATCAGTTGTATTTTTAATTTGAAGTATATACGTATATATGCAAAAAATCAGTATGTAGAGATGAAAATAAATGGAAGACCAAAATTGACTAGAATTATTGGAGAAATGCCGGAAGAAATTTTTAATAACAGAATCTTCATAAAACCCTTTTAAAGTTTTACAATCAAAACAACCCTTCTCCGAAATATTGTAGCCTATATCGTCAAATTTCCTTTTTTCCCTGATTTCCCCCCTAAAAGTTTTACTCATCTTTAACGAAAATGGGAGAGAAGTTATGATTGACAACAAATACAGCTATACATAAAAAATTAATTTCTCCTTCTTAAATACGTTTTTGATATTTTAAGTAATATACAGAGAAAAGATACAAGGGAGAGTAGCGGTCATTGGCCGAAGGGTGATGGTAGGGTTACGCACAATTTTTCTCTCGTTGAAAATGGACTCCACGTTATATTAAATAGATTTAAAAAAACATTCGTTATCATGTAGCTAAGCTGATAAAAGCCAAAACTTAAACAATAATTATGGAAAGTAAACTAATCTTGTATATATACAATACCCGAAGACAGCGAGATAAGACTAAAAGGCCGCCTCCTTTCTGCCCTGCCTATGTTTTCCATATAAACAAAACGTAAATTCCGCTTAGTTATTGATACTATTTAAATTTAAACGATTTATGTTTTTTCGGTAAAGATAATTATTATAATGACTTCGGCGGCTTTTAGCTGTTTGTCTGGGCGGTCCACTTTTTAACGGGCGGAGGAAAGAAAAGAAGGCGCCAGGTGTTCTTTTGTTTTGTTCACATTTGCTGTAATTATTTTGCAGTTTCATCTTAATCAAGCAGTTTATAAAGAAGGTATTTCCCCTTTCTTGATATTCCTTCGTTTAGTTGTAAATGTTTAGTTTAGACTTCGTTATCGCGTGTTTAACTGGCTGTTGAAAATTAGTCTATCAATTTCATTGTCCTCCTAAATATTAAAACCATCTCCTACTTAATATTATAGTTGATATTACCAATTAATGTATTTTTGTATGTTCAACGCAAATTGTAATATGGTAAGTCATAAACAGGAATGTTGAAATATTATTAATGGTTTATATTGTTTAGTAAAACTTTATTATTTTCTTTTGCTCCCTCTTTCTCTCTATCACGCCTTCTTTAGGTTCTCTTACATTTTATTTTCTATATTTTCATCTCCTCCCGCCGTTTTTTTACATACATATTCTCTCTCTCCTTTGTTTCCACCAGTCTCTCTCTCTCTCTCTCTCTCTCTCTCTCTCTCTCTCTCTCTCTCTCACACACACACACACACACACTTTAATTTATCATCTATCTCTCCTTTTTTCCTTTCTCATTTTCGGTGATTTCCCCTCTTCTCCTTATTTCTACCATTCCCTTTTTATCATTTAACTCTCCTTTATTTTTTTCTGTACTTTTTCTCTATCTCCCTCTTCTCCACTTCTCCAGCACGATCTGCCTTTTTCTGTACTTTCCCCTCTTCTCCTTGTTCCTCTTTTTGTATATCCAAACCTCGCACTTTTTCTCTTTATACCTCTCCTACTTTCTTGTCTTCCTGATCTTTTTTGTACATCCCAATCGCATTTTCTATTTCATATATACCAGTTCATTTTGTTCTTTCTTTCTTTCTATCTACCTATCTATCTTTCTCTATCTCCCTCCTCTCCTCTCCTGTCTGTCTCTATCTATCTACGTACCTTTATCTGTCTCTCTACTCTTCTCTCTCTTCTCCTGCTCCTCTCCTTTTGGAAGTTTTTTCTTTGTTTTACGTTTTCTTTTTACCTCTTATCAATTTTTCCCAGTCCTTGTATATAACTTTTATCTATTTATTTCTTCAACTTGCTTTCTTTTCTTTCTATCTCTCTATTTATCTCAATATTTCTTTATATACAGACACTCAAATATATCTTTTTCAAAGCATTTTTTAAAAAACAAAATAGCCAAATTTTGCTGGTTATTTTATCGGAAGCGTTCGAATCCTTTAGCTGTTGCCCTAGTTTTCGCGGCCCTCCACTTATTTTAAATTGTTCTTAGTCAAACAGTTTATTTAAAATAACAATCAACACCATTGTTTTGCTTTTTCCAAAAAGCCTACGTGTCAGTGATTAAAATAAACTGAATGTGCCGAAAGATACCTGACGAGAGTGGACCTGTGGCCTTTTAAATCTTATTATTTGACTACCTTTTGACAGTTATATTCTTGTTTTGAGTTTGTGCTTTCCAGTTAAAACAGTACCGTCATTATTTTCACTGTTTAAACAACCGAACTATGAATATTTTGTAGAGGTTTTTAAGGTTGACGCGAAAGTTCCAATCTCATCACGTAGCCCTTTAATGTCGCATACCTGATGGTAGAAGTCAGTGGCCAAGTTTAAATTAGGAGAGGGCCGTGGGGTTGTAATCGTGCGGTTGATTCCTGTTTAACTTGAATGATTTAGTGCTATGCTCTTGCTTAATTAGGTCCCGGAGGTGGGATGCATGGCATGTCGCTGGACTTCATATTACACCCCCTGCAGTATTCATTACATGGCAGGAAACTAAAGGGAGCTGTTCTGTGTAGTTTCGTCTACCAGGTCAGAGTTATGGACGCTCTCTCTCTCTCTCTCTCTCTCTCTTTCTTTCTTTCTTTCCACATCACTCTCTCTCTTTCACCATCACCCTTTCTTCTCTTTCTCCTTCCTCCTATATTCTATATATTCCTCTTATCTCGAAGTCAACATCTTTAATAAATTTCAATTAATTATTCTTTCTATGTGAGGTCTTGGTTGAGATAAAAAAGTGAGTGTCACGAGCGAGATTCGAACCCACGACCTTCGCTAAATACGCCGCTGCTCTGCCAGTTGAGCTCTCGTGACTTCGATCCTCTCCGACATCAACTCTTAATTTTCAACCTACAACTGTTCGAATTTTGAAAACGGCAAAAAATATTCGAACAGTTGTAGGTTGAGATGGAGAGTTGGTGTCCTAGAGGATGGAAGTCTCGATAAAAAAGTAACTTGGTCAATCGACCACTAAAACGGAAAAGGAGTAATCTTTAATAAAATTCAATCTCGATTATGCAGTTGATATTGCGTATCACTAAAGATGGAGGTACTGATTAAAAGGGGATTCATGCTTTGTCTAGAAATAATCACGACATTCTAAGTTTCTTACGGTTCAAAAATGTTCCCAGAAATTAAAAAATAATAATATAATTTTTCATTATAATTGTTTGTGTTATTTACCTGTGATTCTAGAAAATTGGATTGAAATTGAAATATTCTAGCTCTGCACATAACACCATACACCAGTTGACTTTTCCCATCAAAACCTCGTTCTTTCAAATCCAATAAAATAATACGATGAAAAAATCCTTATCTTGTTTGTTACTTTGAAGACGACGTAATGCTATACTCCTAAAAGGCGCGTAAAGCCATTGGTTTCTCTTGCACGATAAAAGGGTTAGGGGCAAAGCCATTAAAAAAAGCATTAACACGCCCAGATGTAAGAGGCGCCAGAGTACAACTTTAATGATTTTACCGTATCAAATATCAATGTTTAATATTAAAATAAGCCCGCAAAAGCAATCAGTAACGATGATATTATGTATACATTTTATTATGGAATTATTCCATTTTGAAGTTTGTTCCCAATTTATTATTATGTTTGTTCCAAATTAGATTAATTAATTTGCCTCTGGTGGTAAATCAATGGAAAAGCTTTCTTGACTCTTTCTCAAAAGTGTCGACATCCCCTTGTCTCTTCGTCCGGCCGATCAATCATTCACGGCATCATCCCCATTAAAGGTGGACCCCGGGGGAGCGGAGGACGAACCTCGGCCGAAGAGCACTCCGAGGGATAAACAAGTCAATTTGGCCGGTTCTCAACGGATCCCAGGGCGGCGTGATCACAAATCACAATCTCACTTCCCCTTCCCTAACGCATAATCCCAGAGGGGCGGTTCCAATGGAAATAATGGAGGGTTGAAGGATTCTGGCCCTTCCGTCTTAAGCTAATCGAGTTAACAAATGATGAATTAGCCAGTTGTTTGTCTCAAATAACCTGGTAATAGTATGATTTGTTATCGCGCTTGTAAAGCTACAATGTTTTTCGGGATACAAAGTTGATTTAAAGGAATCAACTTGAAGGCGATTGCCATATTTATGCCATATTCTGTCCATAATCTGTCAAAACCGCCATAAATAGTAAAAGGCTTAATAATTGTCGACCAGCTCGCCACTAATCGAAATTATTTTATAATGATGGCGTTTACGATTTGTGTTTTTATCGTTTTATATTTTCCAAGCAAAACTTAAAAGCCTCGATCTAGTATATGAAGGCTTACAAAACGTTTTAAGTTAAGTATAAGTTTGCCATACGTGGAAAAACACAATGGCTGTATTTGATGGATGTGAAAAAGCCCCTTTAGCTAATCTAATTCAACTAGATTGAACAAAATCTCAAGAATTCCTATTAACTGGTGCATAATAATTAATCGTATTTGACAAATCCTTATTAAATAACACCTCCAAAATAGCAATAAACCAATATAGTGTAAGCAATTTTGGTTAAAGGATATGGTGTGTATTTCCTAAATTTCACTAAACTGAGTGCTATGAAAGGTCTTCTTGCCTAAATACTTAATTGATAAAACTATCCAAACCTCTGTATCAAGCACATAGTGTAACACCTTTGTTTTCTATTTTTTTACTTGGGTTTGCAACAGTAGAGGTTATCAGCCGGTGTTTTTGAAAAACAAAAACATTTGTGAGGTATGTAGGGTTCGAAAGCAGGGCCGCTAAATTCTTACGCAGGACCTTTACCTTGCAGTGATTAGCCCCGTGTCAACGCCTAAATCGTTGCGCCCCCCCCCCCATCAAAATTATAGTCCTATATTTACAACTTCTCTTAAGGTTCAGCCGGTCAAGAATTATTTTATTACATTTTCTCGTATAGTGTTTATGTACAGAATTAATTTTTTTGAAGTCCCTCTTTGTTTGTGACAAGAACACCTTCAAAATGCTTATAATCCGAACACTATTAACATGCTTTCGGACGAATTGAACATCATTGTAAAAATTCCAAAAAACTACTCTGGACACGCATATTCGCCGCGCTTTCGGTCATACACAGTGAAAAACACGTAGATTCCAATATAACTAACTGATAACTCAGGACATTTATCTGATGATGGATTGATGATTTTTTTATATCATCGAAGGAAATTCCGTCAGAAATAAGAGAATCGAACGTAGGCAATTGTAGCTAGAAAGTATTGATGGGAAAAAATCAGGCTGGGAAAGGAAAATGAAACTGCGCGTTATATAGTGGTGTTTATGTTCAAGAATGGCCAGATATGAATTTACTTGTTTACAGAAGAATGTCGCAGACCTTGCTAGTACTCGCGTTTAAAGCAAATGTAGAAGTCTGCAACTAAATTCATTTATATGATTATCTTATCAACTGGTTTTTTTTCAATTTTCTGACGGTCTCTTTGCTTGTGAGTGTATGTTTGGGTGGAGCTGTTATTTCAGATTGTTCAGACAGAAATATGATTGTCAAACAGTTTACATTGTGCAATAAGTGAAAAAATCGGAATTTTGCGAATCCTTGTTTATTTCACGTGTAAATTGAGAACAACACGCGTTTCATTGCCAAATTCCTGGAAAAACGAATGGCGTAAAAATCGCTTTAGCACGCTTAATTAACCGGCCTATAAAACTCATATAATTAGAAGGTTTTTCCTCTTTGTCTCATTAAAATCGATGGGTTCACTACGATTTGCGTTTTCCCTGAATCCGTGAACCCGATTTTTTATACGGAATAGCATTAGCCGTGAGAAAGAAAGTACGAGTTGGAGCCAGCAGTAGTATTGATTTTCTTAACATTTTGTTTCACTAAATCCAACTTTCTAGATTTATTTTTCATGTTGAAAGAGCGCTAAACGTTAAAAAAGAACGGCTTTCCGTATAAGGAGGAAATTTAACATAAAAATCTCATAGCGGTTGACGGCTGAATATTTCCTAATCAGGAAAGAAAAACTACAGTCAACATCTTATTCTACGAACCATTATTATTTTATCTGTATATCGTCAATAGCTTTGAACGCCTCTTAAAAAGATAATTACATAACGTTATATCGGGAAACGAGTATTGACATCCAAGTTGATCAACACTTGTATTATCAAGTAATATCAAATGTGTTTTAACATCATTTTTCCGGTTTTGCAACGTGTCTTCTATAATGATTTTTACTGTAATATTCTCGGGGCTAAACGATGTAACGTTAGATTTCTGATATCTCGGTTATAAACCTGTTTGTCATTTTTGATCCTTTTGATCTTTATATCCTCGTTATTTTGGTCTGTCAGGCTCGATTCGTCTTTTTTCTATCTTCAATTGTATTTTGGTGTTCTTTTTATATCCATGTGTGCGAATAACGAAAACCTTTCCAAATGGGTAAAAAGCGTGGATTAAGTTCAGAGTTGAGATCAATCATCACTTCACAAAATCTTTGAGTCTTCCTTTAACGAATTTCAAAAAATAACCTAAAATATTCGATTAAGTACAATTGATCTTGTAATTACATTTTATTTTATTACTAGAATTTTAATTTTAAAAAATCAGTCAGGACCCATGAAGAATGTGTAATTACTTAGAAATGATGAATTCATTTTTTGTAATTGATGATCTACCCATAGAATTGTTGTTTACAACGATCCGATATTCCAGCATTAAACTCTCATTAACTGTTTGAAAGAGTTCCAAAAAATAACCCTTTTTAATAATTTAATTTTTTAACAATTCATTAAATAGAATTTGTCTTTAATATCAAATAACTATGCTGAGGCTCTTAATATTTCATAATTTGTTAACGCCTACTAGATTTTTAGAACAATTCTACTGTCATAAACATTTGATCCCAGACTTAGTATTAGTAAAGGTTAACTTATTGTGAAGTCATTATATTCCACCACATTTGCCAATCTGACTGCCTTGGTTTCGACGTAAATATTGAATGATCAAAAATTTAAACCCGTTTTAATGAAAATAGTACCCAGTAAACATTAAAAAAATACACTGTCAGATGTCAGAGTGCAGATTAATACAGAAATGTGTGTACCCTTGGAATAATACATAGGTTTAAGTAAGAGTTGCTAGCATTTTGACACAAAAATGAACCTTGTAGTGATCAAACTAAAAAAAAAAAATATACTTGTAAAAACGAAACTAACACGGTTTAAAACGTAAAATGAGTTACTCCGAAAATTGATGAATTAATGTAACGAACTAAGTAATTTAAGTCAGGTTAAATAGTCTCTGTTTGGAGGGATGTGCATATTTAAAAGAGGTAAAGGAATAATCCAAGGAAATATAGCCTTCGCAAATAGGGATAGAGACAGGATAGATCCGAAGAGATGTGATACCCTGTACCCTCGAGGCATGCCGAATATGAACCTGACACAACAGTTTATTATTGGTGGTAAGCGAGGGGGGAGGGATTTGAGAGGAAATTTCGTCATTTTCGTTGTGGACTTTGTAGGATTGAGGTTGAGGGAATTTTCGTGGGCTCAGTTGTTGATGGAATTTAGGTCTTTTGGATTTTAGGGATGGCCAATGTAGTTCAGAGGGATAGAAAGACAGATAGTTTTGAGCGTCGTCAGCCTGTAAGTAATGGTTGCAATACGATTGAAACGGAGAGGTAGATACTGAAAAGGATGGGAGATATGCTAGAGCCTTGGTGAACACCGGAGGAAGGAAGAGATGGGGTCGTTAAGGCGAAGGCTTGATTTCTATTGGTAAAATAGGAGTTGAGCCATCGGATGGTAATGTTGTAGAAAGGAAATGATTCCAGTGTGAGTGACTAGTGAACGAGAATCGCTTTGGTGAAATCATGAAGGATTCGGATAGTAATTTTTTTGTTAATCCATTGCGGGGTGAAGGTTACTAGTAATCTTAACTAGGGCAGATTGTGGAGAAACCATTTCCAAAGACGGATTAGATGGGGTGAAAAAGATTGGAATATTCTAGGTGGATAGAAACTTGAATTGGTCTAACTTCTCAAGGGATTTGGACATATTGGAAAGGACAGATATAGGTAGTCATTAGGAGTGAACGAATTTGGAATTTTGTCGATTGGGTTGACGAGGGCTTTTTGCCAAGAAAAAGGAAATATGGAGTTCTGAAGCGAGTAGTTGTACATGTGGAGTAGGAAAGGACAAGAAGCTGAGTTCATTGTTTTTTGTACTCACCACATGTTCATTTTGATACAATTTTTGAGTTTTCTTTCACATCATACATGTAACGAATATGTAACTACTTACTTCAGTTATTAAACATGAATTTGTATTTAATAGCTGTGATGGGGAACTTTATATTTTATAATAAATATTAAAAAAATTTGCTACAATTCTACAAAAATGCTAGGTTTTCATTGAACAACATTCCCATGTGATTTTTATAATCTTTTTTACATTAATGGGCTTCGTCATTTACACACATTTACTTGGGTTTTATACCCATTTTAAATCATTAAATCATCCTTTGTAACTCCGTAAGACGTTTAGAGGTCCTGTGGTCTCGCCTTTGGTTACATCACTGCCTTATGTGCATGTTAGTTCGGTTATAAGAGTGTGCCCGGGACCCTTTTTCCCACCGACAGTGTTACGGTTTACGTTTTTCCAGTTAATTTTCAATTGGATAACTTTTGGAGGTGGATTATTTTATAATGCTTCACCATAATTTTGTGGCCTCAGTTGATTTTTATGTAGATGGCACATAGCCTTCCAAAATATTTCTTGATTATAATTATTTATTTATTTACAATAGTAGTTTAGGCAAATATTTTCAAGTAGTTGCGATCAGTTTGGTCCGCCCATCCTTGCTGCCAGATGTAAGTTGGCTTTACGTAAGATTCATTGACACGTTTGTGCAAGTTCGTGGTTATGTTTGCTTGTTTATAACGAAAATTCACACAAACTCATTATTGACGTCTGATTTGAAAGCCAAACGGTGGATAAAGACAGTGAAAATTAATCGAAAAAATATACTTTTAAGTTGTTGTCTTAAAAACCGCGAAATAACTGGATGCACTTTGCAGATATCGCGGAAAATTCATTCAATTTCGATTAATCCTGTCATTTTTCGCAGTGCACTCTTTGGATTGGTATTGTCGAGGAAATGTTTATTAACGAATCGGCTTTGCGAACACCAGATGCGACCAGTAATTACAGTGATTTCCGTGGCCGCTGAAGCGAAACCACCACCTGCCGGTTTAATGTCCCCTTCAAGTTCACTTTTATAATCCGACAATAAAACAAGAAAATTGATAAAGAGAGTTTCAACAACGCAATTTCCGCCTTGATTTTTGTTTGTTTAACTATGTTTTTAATAAGTTGCAAGTGTGCTTTTCCGCTGATCGATTAGTTTTATTAGTGTAATCGAATAGGCTACTCGTAAAAGACTTAAATACGTACATTCCAATATTTCAAATGAAGTTTTACTTTATTTAGGCCCAATTTTGCTACCTTGGAATCTGTTCAATTTATCCTACTATCATTAGGCACTAAGAAATAGAACGGACAGCAATGCAGTTGCATTATGCAAAACGCCCTCCGGGCAGTTGAATCATCGTCAGTGCATAGCTAATAAAAGACAAAATTAAATTTTTGAATAGCATTCCGACCCAACAGAATTCATTACGATTTCTTTTTCCATTCCCCTCATTTAAAAGATTCAAATGTCGATCGTTCCCCGTTGGCGAATTAGGTATCATTCCCGAAGCACAGATAACAACAGGGGATTTACATCAAATCCAGGCGCGACGCCCCTCGAGAAATGGTTTCCTTAAAATTAGTTCCGAACGTATGATCTGATATCTGATCATTTCTCTTCTTTTTTTAAAGGAATTTAATAACAGGCGGGAAACGTGTGTTTTAAATGATGCAGAAATTAGGTTTCTTAAAAGGTGATATTTGAATCCTCTTTGAACTCGACATCGACACCAGAGAGAGAGGGGGGGAGAGAGAGAGAGAGAGAGAGGGAGGGAGAGAGAGAGAGAGTGAGAGAGAGAAGAAGAGAAAATGAGAGCGAGTATGAGTGCATTGGTGCATATACTAGTGATTGCAGCAGTGTACGAGTTCTTCGCGTGTGTAGATGAGTTTATTGCTGCCGTACTCTTTCTCTTTTTCATTATACCTGCATTTTTCTCTAAGTACCTGCTCATTGCATATTGCACTGTCTCTTCCTTTCGCTCTCTCATTCTTTCATGCTTATCCTGTATGCCACTTCTCCTACCTTGCTCACGCTCTCTCTCTCTCTCTCTCTCTCTCTCTCTCTCTCTCTCT
>CM077103.1:26048585-26064517 GCA_039619505.1 Cimex hemipterus | reverse complement strand
AGATGTGTATAAGAGACCCTCCTACTCCCTCCATCCATCCCACTCCCTTTCCTTATCTATCTATCTCTTTGTCTGTAGTTGTTTCTTTGTGATTGTGTGTTGAATTTGTTCTTACCATTTTTCGCGCTATACACACTATATGGCATAACGTTCTGCACGTGACGTGATTTGTCGACCATATCTTATGTATTATCGTCAAAATAAAAAATCTTGCACCTCTCTCGCCTTTTAAGCTGTTCTCTTATTCTTCCTTTTCTAGACATTTTAGGTTGTTTTATATTGCACACGATCGGTTAACGTGACGAAATTAGTGCATCGTTACATATTAGCCTAATCCGCAAATCTGAATTGGGTCTCTTGCCGGTTTACTGCGTTTTATTTCGAACTGGTTCATTACGCCGTGTCTCGTTTTATAATTGAGATGAAACGTTCGCTGGAAATGTCACGTAGACGTCCCCCCACGACGAATTCCATCCAGATAGCAATTAACACTTGTATAAACATCGGGCCGTTCTTGCAGATTTAAGATATATATATCGCCTGAAGTCTTATATATCAAGCTGTTTAGTTCTTCTAGTTATTAAAATAAACAATTGTATAAATGAGTTCGTGGGTATGCAATAAATGTCAAATTGATTTAAAATTTGAATTATTCGCTGGCAAATCTCATGGCATCTCCCCTTGGTTTTGAAATAGGGACAGGTTTTCGTGTCTCCTGCTCCAATGCGCGGCCGGCTTTCGACATTCGTCGGAGTCCTTCCTTTTATGTCCCGCCTTTCAAAAACCAAGTCACAGACAAAAGCAAAGTCACGCATATTAACGAGCACTCCCTGGGTTTTCAGAAACTTTCTTCCGAGTCGACCCATTGTTTCCACAGATGCGCCGCGGCCCGAAGGCCTCTAATTATTTTGCTAAATGCATGTGTTGACCTTTGATAATTTTGTACACAATGATAATGCTCCGCGTTCCTGCCGATGTTTTTTTTATCCGATAGACAATTTTCATGTAATTTTCTAAGGGCTCGAAAGCAATTTTCTGCTCAGATAATGTCAGTGGTATATCATAGTGTTGTGGTGATAGTCAGAAAGTATTTAATTTACTAGCCATTTAAGAAAACTATTAAACGTATATTTATTTAAAAAAAACTCATTTAATTTGTTAATACCGCGGTTCATTTAGGTTAATGTGCCTAAAGTTTATACATTCTTCGTTAAAATTCTAAATTTCAGTGCTTGTTAAAATAATAATTAGAAATAATTTAAATCTATCGGCAATGATTTCTCAAATTTGCAAGTAGATTGAGATAAATTTTCGTTTATGCAAAGTTCATTCAGGCAATAAAATGATCATTTCTTCGTAATGTTTTTCCAACAATTATTTGTCCAACTTTCAATTTTATAGCTCTCCGGCGGTTTATTGCTTATTTAACAAGATCTAATCAATATTTAATTATGCAGTTATAACTTTTATTTTTTTTGCGATTTTTCTGAACTGTGATTACCGTTCTCAGCAAATTCAACAACAATTTCCTACAATTTTGCCATTTTTGTTTCAAATTTTGAACCACACCCACGAAAAATCAAGATGATAATTTTTTTGTATTAGTTTGGCAACCAAGTTGATTGACTTACATTAACCTTAATCTGTGGGCTTTAAATGTCTGTGTCTTTAAATTTGCAGTATTTGATCTATATTTAAATTAATCGAAATTTGTAATAATCTAGATGAATTTGGTTCAGTTTTGCAATAGTTCAGTTTATTTCTTCAACTGTATTTTGTATTTAACAAAATTTTTACGTTGACCTCGTTCGGTATAACGTTTACAGTGTCACCTATATTTACATCAATTCGCCTAAAATTAAAGTCATCTGGGTTAATGTAACATATCTGTAAATAATTACTCACTATCAAGAAATGAATTAATTAAATAATACGTGTTTACAGTCATTTAGCCTAAATTTATCGGACTTGTCACACCGTACAGTTGTATCGTTAACATTTACAATAATCAACTGTCCATTTACAGTATTTTCTTCTAAACTAAACTATAGTAAAGCCTATCATAAACGTTGATTGACATTTGCAGTAATCAAATGGCGTCTATCACTCTAGTCCGAACTGATTGGCACTGAGCCCCGTAAGCATTAGATGAATAGTACAGAAACAATCGGTAAAATAGATTTGGTAGATACACCAAAATAGGTGGTGCACACAAGTACACTTAGAAAAATTGGCTCGATGTTTCAAAAACAGGACAAATGTGTTAATGTAGTTATGGATCATTCAATCCACCTATCCTTCGACTTTTGGCAGTTTCTCCCATTCTTAAAACCGACGCATAAAGTGAAAAGACGCAGCCAGTTTGACAGATCAAAATAACCATGTTAGGCTGACCGAAAAGTCAACTACAAGCCACTAGGCAGGCTCAAAATTTTGGTCTCAAATTGCAGTAGAGTTAAGAGTATGGAAAGCCAAAAATAACTGACCTTTAATATACACAAAAACTTAGTTTCAAAGAAGACATTTCGTCTCCGTCGACCGGGCTACTTCATTTAGATTTGCCGAACTCGAGTATAGGGTTGGTTTCTGCTACAGGAAGTTCGAACGTTTCGACCCTTACTGACCCTTCAGGGCTCGAAATGTTTGTTTTCCGTATAGATATTTCATTCTTGTCTGTCGTGTTGAGAGTGCTGTTGCTTCGCATTCGAAGATGATATGAGTGGCTGTTTCCTCCTCCTCATCAGATAATCTACAGATGGGCGCTGTATGTACCCAGGTTGTGGAGATGTTTTATCAGAAACCAGTGACCGGTTAGTAGTCCTACCACTCCTCCGAGTTTGGCCCTATCCAATTGCAGCAGTGCTATTGCCACTGTCGGTGAGGATTTATTTTTACTAGAAAAAACTTTCCATTTATTAAAATAATTATTCAGAAATCGTGATATGCGGTCTGGGCCACTCTCAACACGTCACGCAAGATTGGCACAATTCACAGAAGACAAATACTTTCAGCCCTGAAGATGATCTCAATAAAGATCGAAACGTTGGCACGATAAAGAAAACGTTTTTGTAAAACGTATGTCACACCAGACCTCATCACACGATCTCCAAATAATCATATTAAATTATATTGCATGTTGTTCTGTTTTTGGATGATATATGATAATCCGTGTTATTTCTTAAGATTGTCGTTGAGTAAGTAAAAGACATAAGAATCTTCTTTGCTCAGTTCTATGGAAAGGTGTACAATGAAAATAAGTAAAGTAATTCCAGTCAATCAGGATGGCTTATCGTCCATAATGAGATACCATCAAAAACGAAGAAATTAATAGTAAAACAATAGATGTATAACAATAATAGATGATCGTACGACATTGCAATCGTAAGTTAAGACGTTATACGTTTATTAGTTCAACCCGTTAGTTGGGCCTTTCAATAAATCGTCCTCCGCATATATTGAAAGACTATTTGGCAATGACGAACCCATCTTTTCCCCTGGGGGATGTTAAACGCCAGAGCCATGCGGGCCCTGAGGTTTATCCGCGAAAATAACAGGGAGTAAATCGATTACTGATCCCGGGTAAATGTACGTTATAGCCGACTAACTCAAATGTGTCATCAGCGTTGAAAAAAAAAAAAAACCTTGAGAACAAATAACAGCTTTGCAACAAACGCTGTGTGGAAATGCTAATCTATATTCGATTCCTGTCTTTTCGCATATTATAATTATAAGGTGATGCGTCTCTTGTTGATAAAAAACTTGCAATTCATCCCTGACATTTAAAGAAAACATTTATTATACGCTTGGTACCAGGGATTTTTCCAGCCAGTCGGTAAGTCGACGGATTTTTGGAATGGGGCTGAAGACCGCGAACCGTTATTAACTTTTCCTCATCTCCAATTTCTCCCCCTTCAAAATTATTTAAAAAGTTAAGAGGAAAAGCTTGGGATTCTTTAACTTTGGATTTATTGCGGCTGTAAAACCGCCAAAGGCAACTTATTAATAATGACGAAACAGGAAGTGGTCTGAAATATTAAAAATTGAATCTGCTGTTTACATATATTATTTTTTATTATAAAATCTTTTTGCAATGTCGATACCACTTCAAAAGAGATGAGGCAGTGAGTAAATATTTTAATAAATGTGTAGAGTTTAGTGACCGTTAATCGATAATTATTCAGAAATCGTGAGATGCGGTCAGGTGTGATATAGGTTTCTTTCAGAAAACCATTTTCTTTATCGTGCGTACGTTTCGATCTTTATTGAGATCATCTTCAGGGCCTGGGATTTACAATCATTGTTCACATTTAGCAAATACATTGTACATGTAATTGTGCCATTCTTGAGCGTCGTGTTGAGAGTGCCCCAAACCGCATCTCACGATTTCTGAATAATTATTTTAATAAATGGAAAGTTTATCTAGTAAAAATAAACCCTCACCGACACTGCAAAAGCACTGCTGCAATTGGATAGGGCCAAACTCGGAGGAGAGGTAGGACTCCGGTTACTGGCATCTGAGAAAACATGTACACAACGTGGCGATGATCCGATTTGCAGATTATATAATGCGGAGGAGGAAACAGCCACACATGTCATCTTCGAACGCGAAGCCACAGCTCAATGTTGATTTAACCTAACGAATGGAAAAGACAGAGATCAAATTGCAGCAGCAACAGTCAATGACCTGATATTTCTAAGGAGAAGGATTGAGTCTAATTCACTGAACTAAGGAACTAGGAAAGTACAATAAGCCAGAAAGCTGATGTTCCTGGGAAATAGAAAACGAGCTTCCTAGTATATTTTTCCACCATATTCTACCATAGTAAAAATTTATTTTCTGAATGGGTTTAGCTTACTTGCCAGTTTTAGGCTATGTATTAGCCATGATTGTGGCAGTTATATTTATTGGAGCCATCTTTTATTTGTCCATGAGTTGAAAACTTTTCGTTATCGGACTATCACAGCATATAAATGCTATTGCTGTTTCCACTTCTTCATGACCGACCGTACAGGCTGCTCTTATTACATGTATAATGCTCTTATGTATAATTGCTTAATGAAGGTACAAAAGTTTGTGTTTTGCAGCAAAAACAGTGGTTTTTTCCTCTTCTTGGCAGGCCTGTTTAGACTTTACATTTTCCGCCAATATTTTCAAATACCTCTTCTCCCTACAGTTTTTTTTTCTGTCAGTTGTAATTTTTCCAAATTGTAAGGTTTTTGGACCTTTTATTGTCCGGCATTAGCCAGAATCTCTCACCGATGTGGGGCCTAACGCGTTCTTCAATTATGACTTGTAAGTACACATCTCCTAATTACCTGCAACCTAAAATATTGAGGGGTGCATTAGTACAACAGTGTACAAATCAATTTTGTATTATTTGGTTATATATCATACCATCTCCTGGATTTTTATGCTTTACATAAAGGCTTAATTTGACTGAAAAAAGCTTTAGAGTGATTGTTTCTAGACAAATGTCGGAACTTCATTCGTGTCTACATAAAAAGGTTTGAGATCTCATCAGCCCGAGAATGATGGTACTGTCCGTAGTGCAGGAAGGTCAGGATCCGACAAGGCTACCCTAGTGGAATTTATGATTTCCCTGTACGGGCTTACCTGAGGTGGATGGTAGGAAGATTTTCAATTAAAAAGATATAATAACGACGCCATGTTTAGTGACCTACATGTTGACCTGAGTAACTATAATTCTAATTTTTTATAAGATTAGTCTTAACATGGTGGCCGTTACTATTTCTTACGTTATACTGGTTGTTCTTCATATTGAATAATTGACGAAACTAGTTTTGTTAAAATGTAAATTTTCTTGTTCGCCTTTTCTCATTGTATTTATGCAAGTCGATGAACTGTTATCGACAGTTTTATTCCAATAATTTCTTTTCCGCCTTTTCTCGTCGTAGGTCTGCGTGTCGATGAACTTTCCACTAATTGCACCAAATCTGTCTTTCATCTTGCCATATGTACAAATTATGTTTTACTGAAAAGCAACTGAATATACGAGAACAGGTGGAATTATCAGATAAACGGGGCCAAAGTGCTTTGTACCTTGCGAGGGAGGACACGACCAGAAAACGGGGGTCTCCTAATCCTCGTCGTGACTCGGATGACCGCCACACGTGACATACCGCAAGAATATGGCCAAGGATAACCAGTCGGTCTTCTAATTGCGAAGTCAAAACGAATAAGTAAAAATCTACCATCATTTCGGAGCTGGTGATCACTCTGATAACGGATAACAATCTATAAAACCAAGAACTCTCTACGTAACCCGTTATGCCTGCCTTAAGTTATACCATGTTTGCCATGGAATTGAGATACAAGCTTCTCCAAATATAAATATTACGGTTTTGATAAAATATTCCTGTCTGGTGGGCACATTTTTTGAAATCGATGTAAGCATCTCTTCTGATACTTTCATGTTGTTCTTATAAATTGAAATCTGTTGCCAGCAGATCAAATCATGATTTGTTTTTGTTGTTTTCTGAGACGCAATTACAATAAAAACTTGTACTCAAATTCCTATCTTAAAACTTGCCGGTTTAACCGAATGAGAAAAGTTGGTCAATTATGAATCGTAAACTACCAAGAAATTTATGAAGCAAACTCGTATTTAGCATACGAGTACATATAAGTATCTAAGCTTTAGTTTTAAATTAGGATTATGGTAATTATCTTTGACCCTGGATGTTCAATTAGATCGATTTAGAATATGTAATACCCCGCTTTGTTCAAATGAAAAAAGCAACGTTGGAACACATCAACGGTAATGCATTCTCACTCCGTGTCTTGCCTCGCCCTGCTTACAGTCCTGGCGTAACTCTATTTCGCTTTTATCTTTTTCCGCCAATAGGTTTGATTGAACGTTTTATAACGGCAGCAAAACGCATATAAAAATTATGAATTGAGGACTGGTACCCCGAGTAAGTTGGAATTAGGGAGGTTAAGTAGGAATTACTTAGACATTTAAATATATGCTAATATGTATTCCTGTATACTGGATTTTGGTGTATATTTGATGACTGACTGACAGTATGACACATCCCGTTTGGAGAGTGTCCAAACGTGCTGTCAGACAAGAGTTGTTAATGTTATAATGTTAATCGGTCATGTCATGTTAATATGTTCCACGCTCATGTACTGTTAAATCGCATGTTCGTGAAATATTTCATTCTCTTTTAATAATGTTCACTCAAAGTGTGAAGAATTAAGTGTACGTCCCGCGTTATCTAGGAAATGAACTGTTGGCTAAAAATTTTTTAAAAATTTCAGTATTTCATTTTTAGCAGTTTTAACTCGTTTTGCTGACTTTGGCTAATACAATTTCTCCTTTAATTCAGCCGGACACGCTGTCTGTCATACAGAGAATGAGGGTAGAGAATTTCTTTTTCCCTTGTCTCTCGGGTTATCAATATATGAAACGGTGGCTCTAACTGACAGCAACCCTTGAGCTAAGTTGGATAAAATATTAAACGCGTAAGTGATTCAGTCTTCAAGTCTTCCTTTCTCTAGTTTTTTTTATTATATTCAGTGAAAATGATTTATACGAACTCAACAATCCTGTAGAACTTTGTCGCTTCGTCATAAAATTCAACCCATTTGGCTAACGAATAAAACTTTTTGTTTCTTCACCAACTTGAAGAAAACAGAACGGGTCCATTATATTTTATTTAGTCATACATTATGTAGTTTTTTATAGGTTTCGTGGTCCGCTTGACCAAATAAATTCTTTTCGACTAATTAAGGTTTTGTTGAGATGAACAATTCAGAGTCTCAAGCGGGATTCGAACCCACGATCTTCGGCTAGATACGCCGCTGCTCTACCTCTTCCCATCTCAGCCTCACCTTTTGAATTTTCCCTCCTTTTTGCCATTTTTCAAATGTGTTAATGTATTTGATTTCCGGCGACAAATGAAATGGCCAGGGAGAGCTGTAGTGAAGTGTACTTCATTTTGCTCATTACATTTCATTCGATTTCGTGGTACGCTTGTTCTTAATAAATTCAGGTTTTGGTTCTGATAAAGAATCCCCCTTGTGACACTGATTTTTTTTATCTTAACCAAAACCTTATTTAAATGAAAAGAATTATGAAGTATTTTTTGACAGAATCGCTTCTTCTGAATTTGTCGGTCTTTTGGAATCTATTATGCTGGTAACCTTGTTATGTCATATGCATTTTATATTTTTAGTTCATTATATGTATATAAGTAATAAACATGAACCTATCTCCCTCCTTAAATACCAATCAATAAGACTGCACTCGCCTTCTCTTTCTCATTTCGAATTGATTAAATCAATAAGACAATCAATATTTTTAGGCATTGTCTCACACCGCTCTCTCTCTCTCTCTTATCTATCTATCTATCTATCTATCTATCTATATATATATATATATATATATATATATATATATATCTCAGCAGGATTATAATTAGGTAAGAAAATGTCATAGTTCGGTTAATATATCTCTTATATGATGTCCAACTTGCTAAATGACCCAACGATTTGCCAATTGCGACTTTCAGCCCGCTCGTGCGGTTTCTCGCGTGCGTGTGCCTCGCTGGCCGAGGTAACGTGATGAAATTATAATTAAGAAGATGGATATTAATACGTTCGCCTTGATCTTCCGACTGGAAATTACGAGGTACCCTCGGTCGCCCTTGGGGCCCGCAGAGATGCCTTTCGTCGTCGTAGCTTGGCCTTGCCCTGGCCAAAACAAACTTCCCGAAAAACCACAAACTGTGCCGGCAATTTGTCTTTCAATCTCGATTGCCGAGTCACGCGGTCCTTTAAAACTTGTCTTTTTTTAAAAATCAATTAGTAAAGTTTTGAACATTCTAACTAACAAATAACAAAAATTACTTGAAAAAGTCCTGCACGAATTATAAAACTCTCAAATAGTTTTTGTTTTCTAAAAATTTATTAATTACGGTATAATAACTACGTCCTTGACAATGGTCCCACCACCGTTCCGAGATCTCAATGAAAGAAGGTCCTTTTCGCCTATGTGAAAGTGGGTCACGCTGTTCAATGATACCGGATCAACAAAGCTTTTTCGTCTGTCGAAATGGAACAAATATGAATCAAACAAAGAAGCCAGTCCAAACCAATTTACAACGTTAAAAATGATTTTAAAATTAATTTTTTAAAGCAATTTACAATTACTAATTGTTCAGACAGAATTGACGATAAAATTACGCACTTTGTTTATTTAAAAAAGACTAGTATATTATTACTATCAATTTCTAGTTTCCATATTATACATTGTTACGGAAATAAAGTAATAAAATTGAATTCCACTTCCATATAAATTAGAATTTATTTTTGTTGACAATTATATAACTCAAAATGAGTATAACCCCAATTTTGAAGAAAATAAATCAGCCAGTTGTGAAGAAATCAAAAAATATTAATCAGGATTCATGACTATTAATGAAATATTAATCTTGTAAATTAAAAATAATAGAATCAAAGTTTTATTGCGGTAGACTTATTCTTCGAAAATCTTTTGATCATTAATCTTATTTAATTAATTTTTCTAATTTATACCAGGCTATAGTTTCAAAATGATTTTATTTTAAGCACAATTAAATACAGAACCGTCATCACATTACGCCAAAAGGTGTAAATAAAAGTATGACTTTTTCAAGATCGTTTTTTAAATGTTTCAGTTCAAATAAGAGTCGAAAATGCGCCAAGTCGTACCTATAAGCCTTTATTTAGGGAGGATGCTGTATGAGACTCAGGCCTGCGAGCTGCCCAATAATTAATTTGAGCAGTTTTGGTTTCGTTAAGATAAAAGTACTACAGTGCGGTTTTTAATTTTACCCAAAGTCGTGCATTCAGCAAAAAAAAAAAAAAATAAATAAATAAATAAAAAAATATATATATGGAACACTGTAGTAACTTAAAGCGATACGTTGAATTTTTAAGTTTTCATAAAACCTCAACTGAATTGCCTACCGATTATAACGATGTATATTTGGTACCAGCCTTCAATATTATGTTGTATTAAAACATCAGGGGAAAGGTCAGAAAGAAAAGAAAAGCGCTCACTTACGCTTAGTCAAACTTTCGAGGAATGCAGGTCTTCATTAGGACTTTGAAGTTATTATTTAACAATTTACTTCTTTAACAAGTATGAACGTTAACTTACAGTTCTGGGACTTTTAACTTCAGACAATCAAAGTGAATTTCCGGATTGATAGTATAACGACCGTATTCACTTTATTTTAAAAGCAACTTTGACATCTGTCAATGTAAGAAGACAAGTTCCAAATTGGAAGGTACCGTTCTATTGTTAATTTATTCAGTCGACTTTTGAGGGAAGATTTGATCCAACCTGTGTCAAAGTTATACGGATACTTTCAGCCAAAATTTCATAACTATTTTAAATGTGGATGATTTAATACTCTATAAGTTCGAGTTTAACCTCATAAAATAATTTGGAGTAGACGATGGAACATTAATTTTTCGACAAACTTCCAAATTATCTAAATATGGCAATGTCCAAATTTCAGCTGCTAGCTAAATTGGACTGAGTTTATTAATGCCTGAAATAATATTTAGTTAAGCATGAATGGGCCTTAAAAATAATTAAGATCCTTGGCAGTACTTCGGGGCCACGTCAACTGTGGATAAACTAACACAAATACAAAAACAAGATTAAAAAACAAAACAGACTAGTGATTATAGTCATCAGGGGTCAAATAAGCCTTCAGGATCCCAATGTTTTTGAAAAAAAAAAAAGAAGCTAATTTGTAAGTAAGTCGGGTTCGAAAGCAGGTCCACCAGATTCGAACCCGTGACCTTTACCTTCTAACTATTGCGCCCAAACCGTTGTGGCCACCGACGCACGGGTAGTATTTGTATTCCTAGAGTATTCGACATTCCTCAGGAAAACGGGCAATAAACCATTCCATTCACCCATACATACATCCATCCACACTTCCATTCATACTACAGCCAGAGTACCGCAGTGCTAGATATTCCTTCGAGTAATTAGAGATAAGCCATCCATTCACGCTAATTAATTAAATTCACACACATTATCCTCAGAGTATTCCATCTTCCTCAGTGTAATTGGGAAGCCCCAGAACCTTCATTCACGGTTTTAGTTTGTCTTATTAACCAATGAATTCTTTAAATTGATAATTAAATTAAAAACGTAAGTTGTGTATAATAGTGATCGGTTTATTCGTTTAGGTATAATTTATAAGTATAATTCGGGCGATTGCAACTGTATCGCCACCAGTTTTGTTCATAACTATAATCTCTACTTTCCACAACTCTCTAGCCCTTGAGGGTTTTTTCGCAATATTTCGGTACGATTGTACCTTATCCGCGATCTCGCTAAAAACCTGATTTATGAAACTGGAAACGCATGCCGTCCAATTATTGTTATTACAGATTCGGAGCAGTTATCCGCTTTCATCTTCAAAAGCTGTGGGCATTAAGTTTACCTCTAAACCGTCCATTACCTGCCCATGTCGGTTGCGCAGTCCACTCTTGAATTTGTTGTAACTTTTTTGATATTACATTTCATATCAATGGCAGTTCGATTTTGATTTGTACCTAACAAAATCGACCCATCCTTATTGGTTGATTCCTTTTCCCACCAAACAACCAATGTTGATTTTTTTTCCAGTTCCAATACTAGTACAAAATTGAATTCAGGGCCGTTGAGACTCGAATCCGGGATCCTTCCGGGAGATCAATCTGCAATTTTGCTATTTCAGTAAACACCTAATTAAATAATTAAAATTATAAATAAAGTACTCTGTTTGAAGGTTATATTATGATGCTCGGAAAATTTTTAATAAAGGTTGTGCATGATATTTGCAAACCGATAAAAATTGTCCTTGTAAGTTATTGATCAAAATATTTATTTAATTTATAACCGTTCACGTTTGACACACTTTTTTAAACATTAATTTAATATGCGATAATTATTAAAACTAGCGGTTCGTTATTTGTCATTTTATCTTCGTGAATTCGCAACAGCTTGGATCTTGACTGACGAAAACTACGGAGAAAACGGACACAAAACTAGCTCGAAAAAAACCAGTTACAGTTTTATTTCTGTGAAGTTTTCCCCTCGGTTCAGTGTGTTAAACAAAAGCCCTTTACCAAAACTGTGGGTTTGTGGTCGAATTCAGGGCTGCTGAGAATCGAACCCGGAACCTTTCCAGTGGTGATAAATCTTAAATTTTACTACTGCAGCAAACTCTAATTAATTACAAGGTTGTTTACGTTTTTATATAGAAGTAATTTATTAACATTTTCCCTAACTTGATTTATTGAAACAATGCTTATAATTGCTAGCTAAAATCAAAAAACGTATTTCTAAAATTAATATTACAAATGAAATAGTATATTGACATTTCATTTTGATTCGAAATCGAATTTCAACCCAGTATTGAGGATTTCAACCAGATGTATCACCCCCAATAATGACAGGACGCGGAAATTTCAACTCTTACCCGCACCGGTTCCGTACTGCCAACGGTGCACTGTCTCCGGAGTCGTTGTGTCCACTCTCATCTCAATGAGAGTTCGAGGGAACCCTTAAAGCTCTTCTTCACTCTTGGCCACCGACCCTCGGAGAAATGATTATGGAAAAGAACACCTTTGAGGCTCTCAAGTCTGTTAGCAGAGCTATAGTTTATACGTTTTTAAGGATAATTATGTTACGTGTTAGATTTTAACGCTGCCCTAAGGTTCAATTCCTTGCTGGTTACTCCTAATACGTACATTTTTTAATTTATTTATTAAAATAAAATATTGCATATATAGTTTTATTGAAATGCATTCAAAATGATTATTCTCAGCAGGGGGGGAGTATTTAACGTACGTAATTTTGCGTTAAATTTCTTTATTAGATTGGGTAAATTATTAATAAGAATAAATAAATAAATTCATTAATTTAAATAATTAAGAATTAATTAATAAGAAAAATTTGATTGATTAAGATTTTAAGGTGAGATAAACATGTTCATATCACGAGAGAGATTCGATTGAAAAAATGGCAAAATGGAGGGAAAATTCAAAAGGGGGCTGAGATGGGAAGTTGGTGCCCGAGAGGTCGACGTCAAAGTGGTAGAGTAGCGCCGTATCAGGCCGAAGGTCGTGGGTTCGAATTCCGCTCGTGACACTGACTTTTTATCTCAACTTAAAACCTTAATTAATTGAATGATATTAATTGCTCAAGCGGACCACGAAAAATAGTGAATTTAATTAGAAAAATATTTTCCTACTCATCCTTGTTACTCCACTTTTAGGGCGAGGTCGAAGGAAGCTGTAGAAAGGAAGTACCGATCCCGTAATTTTTCATGCCATAGGAATTAGTTTAGGGGCCATGGTTTGCCAGTATCGGGTATCCCTTAAATTCGGGAGGCGGATGGGTAAAAACTCAGTTATTGCGGTTTGGCCCATTAAAAACTAATAACGATATCGCTGCATTTTAGCCCTTAAATGAAAATTCGGTAGTCTGTCAGATCTTGGTGTTTTGCTTTAACCAAAATCATTGTTAAACTGAAAATAGCGAGAATCCGAAATGCATCTGTCATAAAAAACAGCGTTGATTGGACAGGTCGAAATGGTCGAAACCTCCTTTTCTACACTACAGCTTGTCCAAAACTTCCAGCTCATTTATCAAAGTACGCGTGTTTTACCACCTGATCCGGTATGTTCACTCATTTATAAACAAACCAGTTTTATTGCTGTTTGTTTCTCCATCACCGGAGAATTATTAGCCTAACCCAAACAGGCCTCTGTGTTAATTAGTTCGGACTAGCGGGACTCTAGTCTACTCTTGCACCTTGCGCAATATTGGACATGTATTGTTATTTTATTCACATAAAATTTAAGAATATTTTATGTTCGAAAGATATGTTCGAGTGTTCTCACAATTTTAAGTGTTCAAATCATGGGTTCAATTCCCGCCGTCGCCTCTGGCCTTTTTTTCACGATACCCCCCCCCAAAAAAAAAACGAATACGCATACAATTCATTGTCTTTGGCTTATATGCAAATAACATAAAACCATTTTTAAAAAGTGTTAAAATCTATCCATAATGCAAAAAGTAAAAAGAAAACCAATTCCTACTTAAAATTTAAAGAAGTTGTCCCAGGGAAAAACGAGAAAGTAGAAACCGGAATTTCACTACATGTTGAGAATGGATGAAAGCAAAATTTGGTCCTGCGGCGAGCATTTTTTCCCCTTTTCGCAAGTGGGCGCGCCAGTTAGAAATAAAAGCTTTCCTGGAAGGAAGAGAAAGCTCGTCCGGGATGTTGGGCTGATAATTTTGAAAACGGATGTACGCGAAAGGCGTCACAAGATTTTACACGAGTCCCTTATCTCGATAATTATCGGGCACTGTCTTGCAAAGCTCGTCGCGTTTATTTTTAGAATCCTCTATAGTTGATAATTATGCATTTTCGAGTTTTGAATTCTCAAGCAGTGAGGTTGCCAACTTATTGAGGAAAACTTGTCTAAGAGTAGTTTGCATCCTGTCTTCTAATGCGGTAACTCGCCAAAGTCTCGACGAAGCATTAAAAATTAGTCGTGCTTATCCCGCAAACGCAGAAACTATTAGTATTGAGGAAAGTTAATTCAAGGATTTTCAGTCACGAAACGTTTAGAAAATCCACATCTGAAATGCCTGGGAAAGCGTAAAGCATGCTATTTAAAGAAGAAACCACATGATTATAAACTCTTCCGTAAATAAAATTAAAATAACAATCAGGTTCTCAAAAACTAATTAGTCATACTCAAGAAAACATGTTAATTTTGTAATAAAGTTTTATATCCTTTTACTTGACATCTGTTAGTTATCATCATAGGTCTTTGTTTACTTCCAATGAGAATGACGATCGTAGGAAGGTGTCAAAGGCTTAATTATACCCTTGGATAAGAATAACTGAAAGAGATATCTGCTTAATAGATATCTTCTAAATTGTCTGTAGGTTGTTATGATTTTATTGTTTTGTTGTTTTGAAATGCCCTGGCATTACGTTTCAACAATGCGCAGATTGCTGGGGACGAAACTGAGTCCGCTTGTTCTAGTTATTATATCGAGCCTGGAGGACAAAAGGTTTGGGTTGTTAGTAGAAACTAAAAAAGTAGAAATTAAGGAGCTTACTTGAGGATTACGATTGGGAAGGAAACCCGCAGTCCTTCTTTATATCTTTTTAACTGTTCTCTCATTGAACATTGAATAAAGGAAATAAGGAATGACTGCAATTCAGTAAACTAATAGTACTTTGCGGTGTTTTATGAGCGAGGTGTGTATAATGGAGTTTGAGAATAAAAAAAAACGAACGGATGTTGAGTTTAGAGCGGAACTCACAGCTCTACAGAGGAAACAGCTGAGCTTAATTCAACAGTAGAACAAATGGAACGGACGCTGGTTTAAAAAATTAGTCTAATGAAATAATAGGATTAAGTCCTAGCGCCAGCAAGCCGCCCATCATTTTTAAACTTTACATTGTCATTGTAATGCATTATCTTGATTGTCGGGAAGAAATGGTGTTACTAGTTTTCATCTTGGAATCCGTAGGATGAGGAACGTGTGGTCATTTTTGTCTTTAGGAATGTTTTTAGGATTTTCGCCATCTTCAGTGGTCTTTACACGTCAAACGAGAAACGGATCTGACAGGCCAAACAGCGAGGTTAGACGTGCTAACGTTGTCGGGATTTTAGACATTTTTTGCAACTTGAATCATTATTGTTGCGGTTTCGAGTTGTAGGCCCTTGGATGCCATGTCACACTGAGTTAGCCCCTTACGTCTCTAGCTTTATTTTTTGGCACGTCCTGCTATTATTTATTATTATTTATTATTATTATTATTATTATTTATTATTATTATTAGTTTTTAAGGGCGTTTTAACGGCTAAGGTCATTTCACGCCCTAACTGT
>CM077103.1:26027008-26043585 GCA_039619505.1 Cimex hemipterus | reverse complement strand
AAATAAATAAATAAATAGTAGGTAAGCTGAAAAAGTATTACTTACAAACAGTCAATATCATCGCTATTTTCAGTAGGTTTTTTTTATATATGATATACTCATATGCACGTGCACACCAAAGCGACAATGGAATGACCCAGAATGACCAGTATTGGTCCGTTCAGCTTAGGTTCATCTAGTCGCAAACCTTCGTTCACACACTGCAAATATTCATTTTACATCATATCGTTTATATAGTTTGAGAGCACAGAGTATAAACTTGCTACATGAACTATGATGCAATATTTTTACGACAAGATTATGCAAAAAATCACTCTTACGTTTTTACCTTGTACACTTGTCCTCGGTAAAAGGATTGGCGTAGATTTGTGTCTGTATAAAGGTTTTAGCATGGACGTTTTAAAAATTAATCATTTTTAACATTTAAACACTTATTACTATATAAAAAACCTTTTAAAATCCTTTTTAAAGATGCGACAATTGATGCATAAAACGTGGCCATTTTTTGTTTCGTGTTTCTAATTGAACAGCTTGCACAAAGCCAGATCGGCGTTAAAAGCTTTTAGCCAATGGTTCCAGAAGCCTTTTGGGCGGAACTTGACACAAAAACAAAATGGGCACATCTTTCATAGCTAAACAAACGATATCAAAACATTTCCTTTGGATGGAAATAATTAATATCTTGTTTTCCTAGAACCAGGAGATTTTGGGAGAAAAAAAGGTCCGGGAGGTACCCAGCTTACAAAAGACCGCCCGGACAAGGTTCTTTCCTAATAAAGAAACAGATCCCCCCTCCTGTTACAGCACAAAGTAAATTTATCTCAACGTTATTTCGAAAGGGGCTCGACAAGATACTGCCTGGGAATCCCACATTTTGCTGTTATTTCTTATGGGCAGTGCTTTTTGTTTTTTTTATAACAAGAGCCAAAATATTGTTCAACGTTTAGTGTTACAATTCATATTGAATATGGATCCTACGCACAGGAACATATGCAATTTTTATGTAGTAATCGTATTTTTCATTGAGGTCCTTAAAGCCATAAGGTTGTACATTTTTTCCCTCAAATCAAGAAAACTTTCTATGATTTCAAAACAGTGCGTATTGACAAAATAAAATACCCAATTGCTTCAAAATTCTACACCAACTTTCTTATATATTAGCTAAATTGGCGTCTATTACTTCTTTTTTCTTGTATGTTTCTTTTTCTTATTCATCTTTTACTGCACTTCAGCGCAACAAGTAAAACACCATACAATCAATAGCATGGAAACTTTAACAGCATGGAGACTATCCAGCGATGGAAGGCTTTATTGTACCTTTATGATGAGTCTGAGTTATCTTCCGTTAGGTAGGTGGATGACAGGTTTTTCACGAGTAGGTTCCGAAGATGAGTTTTTTGGAATGGAACGTAGGATAGGGCTAGTAACATTTATATCGGTATGATAGGAACTTAGAAAGGGACGTTGACTCAGAGGATTTTGGGTTGGAGGGATTGGATTAGATTGAAGTTGGAACGCTTTGCTGCCCCCTAAAGTTTCAGGCCCATATGTCAAAATGGCGGAAAGGCAATGTAAAGTTTTCTTTTGCTCGTCAGTGAGGGTTTAGATAGTCTGTCAAGTAGTCGTTTTAGAATGATAAATGGTATCTTACAGTCTGTGCGCTTAGCGAGAAACACACCCGCAACGCGACACGATGTCAATCGATGTATAATGGTGCATATTTTGCATGGCGCGACGCAACGCCTCTCTACGCGTTGCAACCAAGTTGGCCAAATTTTTGTCGCTTAGTGTTGAGCACTTTCAAAGACATACCGGACATTCAGATCATTCGTTGTTTATTTAAAAAATATGCATTTTTGTCGTTATATTAATTACAACATGCTTAATTTAATGTACATACTTTTTTTGGGTACATACATGAGTAATATATATGCTAGAAGTAATCCATGGCGTGTAATAATTTGCATTAGTTTTCTTGAGCCGTTCCTTTATTGCTTCATGCACATAATCGAAGTGATGTTTCATCGTACAAAAATACAAAATACTAAAATTCTTAATCGATTAGCATTTCTTCCTTTTCTAATATAGAAATTACCGTATGATTCGCTAGGCATATCTCCAGTGAGGTTCACTGTTTTCCTTTCGGATTTTCTGTTCGCTGTAAAAAGCAAGCAGATCGCTGCTGTTGCCATTACTTCTATGTCTTCCGTATTTACTTCCGGCCTATTCATTTCGGGAATACTACTGTAATATACACTGTAGTGGGTTGCGTGGCGTGTGCTTGCATCAAACAGATGTGCACACCTCACCAACGTGCGACAAGGCATTGGGTTGCGTCGCGTGTTATCCGCTTAGTCGTGTAAGGGCCACGTCGTTTATCCAGGTAGGGTCTGGGGTATTGTACATGGTTCTCAACATGGATGGGAACGTCTATGTATGCAGGTGGGAATATGGGTCTTGTTTGGGGTAAATGTTGGGTTTGTTAATTTCGTTTCGTTCACCTTGATTCTCCACTCACAAGAATTCAGAAATATACAGGTGTTTTTAGAGATCACGGAAAGCCGTGACGAAATCTTTATCGGTAACACTTAATTTTTTTTAAATTGATGGGCTGACAATTTTAATTCATTATAAATAGATGTTACCTAATCCGTCATCATTGTACCTATTTGAAATAAAAAAATTTATTCCCTCATCTGTAGTTGCATTAATTTAATTTTAGAAGAATTTTGTTTTCAAATCCAGGTGGTCTAATTTAAATTCAGAATTAGAGTACTGGTTGGATCCCTGTATCGAAACAATACTCATTCAGTACTTGAAAACTTTCTTATTATTATGTACATACATATTTTAGAAACTGTAAGGCAAATTGATATTGAAATATATTTCCATCTGCTATTCTTTCTGTTTCTATACCCACCCAAGCCAGTTTGTTTTCAACGCTAAAATCAAAAAGGTTTTTTTAAGCGGTTAACATTTTAACTTTTCGAACTTTAAGTAAACTTTTTAAATTTAAATTGTTTTTACCATAAGATCTATGATGAAATCTTTTGTTGTTTTTCCACAGAATCGGGAAAACTAATTATTTATATTAGCAATGTTAATAGTACAATGGCATTTATATTCTATGTTTTGATTGGCTGAGATATTATTTCTGTGTTGGCGTGGATTTTAGAACAAGAATTGTTCAATTATTCATTAATGAAATGCAATAATCAAATGTATCTATTTTTATAACAATAAAAAAATTCAGGAGAATAAATCTTTCAACTGACAGCAATTGCTTTTTGAATAAATGAGTAAAATTTTATTTACAGTATAAAGAATACCACACAGAAGACAAATAAATATCCCTTTTGAGAAATGTTTGGTCATTCCGAAAAGTTAATTTATTTGTTAATTCCGTTTTAATGTATGTCTGTATTATATAAAAGGCCGGATTTTCCTATTAATCAACGATTCTGAACAAATATCAAGATTGGATCTTGATTTTGAAATTTTGACTTTTAAATCAAGTTGAATTTTTAAAAAATTAACTAGAATTAAAAGTTTATGAAAAAATCCTTGAAGTTGATAATGGCCAAGGTTTTATCATAATCCGTATTTGTTTCGGTAACTGCTTAACTTAACACACCATAATTGTACTTGTATTGTTTCTTTTGCAATGGAATTTGTGTTTGTATGTACAGATTAACAGGAGTTTTTCACGTAATATTTATTTGTAAACTAGGGAGTAAATTGTTTGGTTTGGTAAATTGTAGTTTGGTCTGTCTGTCCTACTTGTTTTGGGCTCTTAGACATGTTCCTCTTCCCGCCATCGTCAGTAGTTAATCATGATCTGAGTTTGATATATTCATACCTCTCCTCCAAATATTGTATGTTAAAATATAAAAAAACTCCAGTTTTCTGGGCACTGATGTAAAATTCATTATTCAAGTTTATGCATCATAAACATTTACATTGGCGATTGTAGATTAGACTGGAGCAGAGGATTGGGAAAAGAATAGATCATTACAATTTCAGATTTTTTAGCTTTAAACGTGTCGAAAAGTGTGTGCCCATGTACAACGAAAACCCACGCTGTTTCAAAACGCAAGCTTCGTTGATAACGTGTCAGGCTCGAATTTTTTTTCCGGTCGTTTTTTCTTTAAACGGAAAAAAAGGTGATTTTACTGAATAAATGGTACACCCCACCTACGCCGCTCGGCAGAAGCAGATCGTATCATGCAAATTCGCCTCCAGATTCTGTGCTATGGCGAGATCGGCGGAAATGAAGATTTATTCAAATGCCAACTCGGATCAAAAGGTGCCGATTCTGGCGTTGGACCTCTTGCTTAACATCACGAACGGTAGCTGAAAAAGAACTCCATTTCCAGGACTCTTAAAAAATTATAAAATTTGCCCCATTTTATACTAGACAGGACAAAAGGCGTGTGACACCCTCGAGATATAGCCAAATTATGCCAGTTTCACTTACGCACCTACTTAAGTTCGCCTACTTATGGTTAATTTTAAGTAGGCTATTTTTAACTTATTTTATTTTCTTCGTAACTTTCTTTTATATAGTGCTCACAACATTGACAGATTTTCCCCTTGAGGACGCATTTGGGAAACTCGTTTATTCTGGCATTGTTACAATATGAGATATATGAGACGAGTAGGTTTTTTCAAGCGGCGTAGAGCGTTTTTCCGGTTAGAAAAGTGTAGATTGGCTTAGAATTCCTTTACAAAAGCGAGGTCGTTCAAAATAGCGAGGACTTGACATAGTAAAAAAATTTTTACAATTCTTCTTATGACTTTAGGTTGGAAGGTGTTGCATAACGTTTGCTGCTTTTTGTCGGTCAGGTTTCCTCTCTATTTCTGTCCAAGTCTTGTTCTATGTTGCTGATTCTGTATCCTTTTTTATTCGTGTTAAGTATCTGACTTCAATGAAAATCGGTACTTCCTTGTTGATGTATAGCGCTGGCAAGAATTTTATTTTACAACTTATTCTGTGTACACGTTTCTTATTCATTTTTGTCCTGCACTTTTTGCTGGTGCCTTTCGAGTAGTTCTTGGATGTTGAATGCTGCTTGGATAAGTTAGGATATAAAATCACTATCGTCCGCGTAGGTGGTGATGATAGTATTGGAGTATATAGGAAAGTCAGTAGTATACATGTTGGGACAAAGTTTGCTCCCTTGTAGGACTCCGGCCTATATTGTTCCAGTATCTGAGTACTCCTCGGTAAAATGTGATCTGTATAAAGCAGCAAAGAGAGGTTAGGAACCCTTGTAAGTTTAAAGAAGATGACTGGACACTTATAAACATAAAATAAATTAATTTGAAGTGTAAAAAACAATGGGCCTAAGTATATTTCTTTTAATGATGTTGGTTGTCACGTTGTACATTTAATTTGAATGGACTATGTTGAAAGGTAATGAATCTTTAGTTTATTTAATTTACAACTTAATTATTTGCAATAAAAATAAAATGATCTGTCAGTGAAATGGGCAAAATTTAAAGTGAATATGAAAATGAAGAATGTATGAAAAAACGACACAGCCCATTGCCATATTTTTGGTTTGAAGGATGCAAAAATATTATTCCCTCCTTTCCCTTAATCTGTTATGTCCACTCAGAAAAGGTCTGCCAACGTCTCAACCAAACGTTGGTCGGAATAAATGGGGAAAGTGGAAATCAGACAGTGTAGACATAACAATAAATCTTAACCCTACAGATAAGCAGTGAGGAGGTCTTTTCAGGATACGTAGAGGATTCTCCGTATGGAAAAGGAGGTTAGATTAGAATTCTTTGACAAAAGGAATGTTTGAGGTTGTACAGAATGGTGAGGATGTGACGTATTAAAAAACTTTTACAATTCTTCATATGACTTTCGTTTAAAAGTTTATGTTCCTTCGGTATGTCTAAATCAAGTCAAGTTGTCTCGTGTAAAGTTGGTTGGACAAAACCGATCCTTCGTCTTTATAGTAGTCGTTCTGTTTATTTTTTCTTTGAAGTCTACGTTTTGTGTGACACGTCAATCTGCAGACCGAGTATTTCTCTAAGTACCTCACTTGAGTGGAAGTCGATAACTTGTTGTTGATGTGCCGAGGAGTACTTTTAGAATATTCAGCATTCTTCGAACGCATTGTTCCCATTCAGTTTTGTTCTCCACGTTTTTCACCATTCTTCGTTACGCTTGATCATTGTTAAAGGTAATAATTGCGTTTTCGTCCGCGTAGGTGGTAATTGATGTACAAAGGAGGGTGTATTTTTTCTCTCTTCAATTCAACCGTTTGCATAAACGTTTTCTCAATGTTCATTGAATTTGGCTGTAGGTTCTAATGTTACTGCTATCTCTATTATCCGTATCCATTTTGAATAATTTTAAAATCTAGTGCCCCCAGTTTAGTTAATTCACATAAATTTCCATGTAAATAAACGACTTGAAGGTTGTGACTTCATTGGAGAAGAAAGCGTACAGCACATTTCCT
The DNA here is from genome assembly GCA_039619505.1 of Cimex hemipterus. NCBI lineage: Eukaryota > Metazoa > Arthropoda > Insecta > Hemiptera > Cimicidae > Cimex > Cimex hemipterus. Next base: position 26,037,109 of record CM077103.1, on the reverse strand, counting down.
CGTCGAATTTGATTGAATGGTTCATTTCTGGTGAAACTGTACGGTTCTTTACACTAAACAATGCACTCCTCAGATGTCAAATATACCATGAACCACCAGTATTTGCCAAGTTCAAAGGGAAATAGTTGAGTTGTACGCGGAGTAGTACGCTTCCGTGAAAATCCATTTCCTCCTCGAACCGACTAGGTTTCGGAGAAGCCATGCTCCAATTTGGTGGAGGAAAAGTGTGTTTCAAAAAAAAGACCCGCAAAGCACAATGGTCAAATTGAAATAGAGCGCTTTCCGCACCCACGCTATATCGCTGACCTTGGCCCTTCCGGCAACCTCCTTTTCGAACAATGGCTTTCTTTTTTATAGGAAAAGCGTTGTATTGTTTCATTATTTTTATTCTATCAAAATGCAAGGAGTGGTTCTACCTGGGAATTGAGCAGCTGACCTCTAAAAAGCAATTAACCATTGTGTTTCCACGATTGAATATAATTTGTTATAAATATAAAAATTAATTTAATTTTTTTGCCCGTTCAATCGTCCGTGACTTAAAAAATGCACGTGGAAACTTAATTATCTTTGCCTGCAATATCTTATATTTACCTACATTTCCTCTTTCATTTCTCTGACTTTTGACAGTTTTCATTTATCACTTTTCTCTATGCTATTGTTTGAGGCACATAAAACCTCCGTGTTGATTAAATTTGTCCAGGCTAGTGCTAACTGGTCTAATTAATTCCTTTAACTTTTAATCAAATATGAATTATGTATATAATGACGTTAAGTTTAGTTCATCGATTTTGTATGGAGCTTATGTTTATTTGATAACGTTTCTTAGTGCTTTTGAAAATATCTTTTTGTTGTGGTTTGGAACCGCTTATGCCCTCTGAAATGATGTATTGTTATTGTAATTAGTTGTATGGTTAAACATTAATAATTGTTTATAATACAAAAAGAGGTAGTTTTAGTCTCCAATACTGGAAGTTAGGTGTCTCTACTATCGTCAATGTTGTGCATTAATAGGAATTTAATTTAAGGGGCGTCGGTGGCCGGCAATGACTTAGGCGTTGACACAGCGCCCATTACTCTTACGGTAAAGGTCCCGAGTTCGAATCCAGCGGACCTGCATTTGATACATGCAACTAATGTTTTTCCCCCTCCAAAAAGAACGGCACTCTGAGGGTTGATATAACCTCTGCTGTTGTGAACCATCGTGAAAAAAAAAATCACCCAGTTACAAGCTGTGTGAAGGGGTGCTATTCTTGTTTTGTTAAAACGGCGATTTTAAAAGTGGTAAAATCGACGAAATTAATGCATCATACTTCTACCCAGAATGTTCATTAGGTTTACTCGTTATACACTTGATATATCACAATTGACGTACCCAGTGATTGTCCACTTAGGTCCTAGGGTCCATTAAGCCTAAGCGACGAACACGGGGTGGCATCCAATATGTTACGGTGTTAAAAGAGTTTTTTTCCTCCCATGACCGATAAATGGAGAGTAATTCGTCTGGCCCTCCTCTCTAATTTATTCAGGCATCCCAACTATGCCGTGTAATTATCGACAAAAAAGATAAACTGGTCTTGGGACGTGTACCCGCAGGATGACTCCATCTACTGTCCACCTCGTCCAAATCGTCTTCCGGGCTCGCGTATAACGTTTGTTTCCATTCATGGTATTCTTGAACGTCAATATTCAGACTGAATGACAGCATTCTGAATCGAAAGGATCAGAAAAACAATACATTATATTGGCTGCTGCTGGTTTTACTCTCGAAATCAATGAATGGACAGTATACGATCATTGTGGTCTGTCTGTGGTCGCTGTTTTAAGCTTTCAGACCGGGAAGCCGGAAATGCCCAAACTAGAGATTTATTCTTAAACCACCATTATTTCAATTGAATTTAGAAAGAGTTGTTTAGATATTATTTTTTTAAACATACGAAGATAATTTTATACTGTTGCTCAAACTAAATACAATCATAATGTAATCAGTCATTATTTCTATTGATTTTTGTAAGACTTATAGTTAACTTATATAGTTTGTAAAACTATTGCTTCCACTAATCAGTCACAAGTGGACTGCGGTAGCCGAGTGGTGAAGACGTCAGACTCTCGGCTAGTCGATCCCGCGGTCGAGGGTTCGACCTCGCGTCTGGACATTTTCTGGCGCCTAAAGCCGCAATTGAAATTGACACGACCGTCATCATTGGAAGGAGCGAGATCAGATCTCAGTGAACATGAATTTGTTCCCAATCCCCTTCAAAAATGAGTTTCTTCGATGAAAGCCCTCCAAAAAATGGAGCCAGGGATAAAGTACAATAAGCTGTTCAGCTGCAGTGCTTAAAAATGTTTAAGTGTTTAAGATTGCTTAAAAAATCAATCACAAAGAAAATTAAGATAAGAAAATGAAATCGTTTAAATAAAAATATACAATCTTATTCTTATGAATCGGGAAGAATGTAAAATTCAAATTACTTAATTTAATGTTTTCGAAAATACGATTGGGATAGAGATAATTGGTAAAATAATTTTACAGGCCATGCGGTTTGATTAATTAAAAAAATCACGTTTGAACAGTAAAGCAAAAACATTTAATTTGTATTGATTAGAAATAATTGGAATATTTTCCACCATAGATGAAAGAAATCTTTGAAAAAATCACGTTCCAGCATCGTGTCTAGGTGGAAAAATAGGAAACTTACTTTGCAAGTACAGTCGATTCTAGATTGTTTTTCGACTTATCGGCTAATCCACTCGCAGAGTTATACTTAATCCCATTTTTTAAAATTGTGGATAAGATTTTTGGCGGCATGCCGAATTCTTTGGCGATGTTAATGCCTTCATCTACCGTCTTAATTATTTTCCTTTTCTCCTCCACGCTTAACGCCGTACATTTTTTGTAGACAAATGAACAATCACGTGAAGAACGAACTTGGGGGGGATGCATGCCCGATAAGGGTGAACTGTAATTATACACTGTCGTGTCGGACTGTAAGAGAGCGGGAGAGAAGTGCTCATCAGGTAAAGAAATGCCTCTGGTCGCCTGAGCCTACAAAGAAAGATAGTCTAATGGAGGTTTTCATTTCGAAATGTTCGACTTTTAAAAGAAAAATTGTGGGCTGACACTATAGGGAAACGAAGGGAATTTAAAAAAATTCGAGTTATTGAGGTTCGAGTAAACAAGAGACTGTATTTCCATTAAAAATTAAACAAAAAAAATATTGGTGCTGATAGAAAGAATTATGACCATTATTAAAAATTTGGTAAACTATTTATTTAGAAACCGTGAGATGCGGTCTGGTGTGATGTAGGTTTCAGAAAAACATTTTCTTTATCGTGCCAATGTTTCGGTCTTTATTGAGGTCATCTTCAGGGCTCAAAGTGTGCACTCTCAACAACAGGTAAAATTATTTAAAAATTATATTCCCTGCAAAATTTATTTTACACATTTTTGTCAGTAATGCTTGAAATACCACATTCCAAAATGGCTGTTGAGGAAGGCTGGGAGAAGTATATGTAATATTGTTGGTAAATGCCTTGCCTGGAAAATAATTTTAAAATTGGCGTATTTTTAAATAAATAAAATTAAAAAGTGGCGATTTGTCAGTACCGTGGGATGTAAGAGCAAATGCAAATGTGGATGTTTCATATTGCGAATTGAATTTTTCTACTCCAAGAAAAGTATACCATCATTTATAATAGAAAACCAACAAAATTTGTAACTATGTCCTTGCAATATTCAAAAATCCGCCATCTAATAACATAGTAATAACAGTAAGCTACGAGATTTGGGTATGTCGTATTCTGAATTTAATTTACGCCTATGGACGTATTGCCCGGGATCACTAAAAATGTGAAAAATGAACGTGGCACGATAAGAACTAATCTTTATGTTAATTCGTAGTTCTTTAAATAGTTAGAAAAGGAAGAAATGCAGAATTTAAAAAAAAACCTGTTAGAACTGTTATATAATTGAATCGTTAGCGTATAGTTATCGTTTGTTTATTTGCGCTCCATCGTCGTACCAGTTTCACCAGGTCGATTAGGTGTTTTTCCTTAACAAATCACCTAATCCAACTAACAAATGTTTTTCCAGCCCTAAATTGGTGTTTCCTGTTTGGTCCCGATTGTTCCAATCCTGTTTTGGAAATTTCCAAAATGGAAACACCCAACCGTCTTTGTGATAGCCGTTATTTTTCCGTCAAAGATTGGAATTTTCTATTAGCCGAAGCGAAATCAAGAAGACAAAGAAAGTAATGTTTTAGTTATCTAAGACGTTCACTAGGACAAAAAAAAGTATTTGGATAAACAAACGCACCTTTGTAAAGGGGCTTGTTGTAAACCTTGTACTAAAGTACACAATAAATGCACATTTATGATGTTTTGAAGTATTTCGAATAATTTATAACAACACAAAATCGTCTTTGTCAATCTTTTTTTCTTCATAAATACGTTGTCGTTGTTGTTTAGTAAAATGCGTATTTTCAAGAAAAAAGTCTTTTGAATATCAACAACATCCTGTTTTATTCCATTTGTTGTGGTTGAAAGCGAAAACGTTATAAAAGAAAAAGAAAAGAACAACCAGTATTGCGGTTTGGCGGTCGCTGGACTAATAATTGTCATCCAGAGCTGTCTTAAGATAAAATAGTACATAATGGCAATTTAAAATTTGTCATATCAAAGAAAAACCAAAAATTTTAACTTGTAGAATTTTAAATGTATTCTTGTAAGTTTATTTAAACGGCAAGACCTCCCGAAGGACATCCTTAACCTTTACCAAGAGATCCTTGAACTGCGTTGAATTCAATGGAATACAAACTATCTTTTTGAAAATTTATTTATTATGTTATTGCGTATATAAACTAATTATGCAGTAATGCTCAATATTCTGTAGTTTGCTTTGAAACCTTCATTACGTCATGTAATACGAATTAACAATTCAGGATAGGTCGTTGAAAAGTTATTTCCAATTTTTCTTCCAAGGGCGTCGGTGGCTGCTACGGTTTAGACGTTGACACGGGGCTTATCACTATCACTGTGAGGTAAAGAACCTGGGTAGGGCCGCTGGGTACAACCGACAAACTTACAAATTTTTTTTTTCAAAATCTCTGGCACTCCGAGGGTTGATATAACCTCTGCCGTTGCGAACCCTCGTTGAAAAAAATTCCTCTCGACCGTCTTTGCATAAAAATTGGAAATAATCAGTAATAAACTAATTAAATAATTGTAAATCTACCTTTCTCCTATATCCAATAAAATTGCAACTACTGTAAACGTATTTTTAACGCGTGAAATTTACTATCAATAAAGATCACATACTTGAGGACATCTTGGTGACAACTTAAATAACATAACAATTTTTTTTAAATTTAAACTTTACACAGAAAAATTCAAAATTATATAACTTGTTGTTTGTTTTCTTTTTTGTCTGTTTGTTTGATTTTCATTTGGGAATATTTTATTTTAGTTCAACGTCACAGCGCTTTAGTTTACATTTTTTATTTTTAGTTTCGTTGGGTAATCATTTTCCTGACTTTGATCTCATCCTTCGCCAATTTGTATGTTTTTCACCATCATTATTGATATTAAAATTATAGATTAAGATAGAATTAATTACGAATGCATACGATCAAGTATATTTAATAACTAGAATAAGTTGAAACCATCATTGGTAATTCTACCCGATAAAAGTCAATGTCAAGAGCGGGATTCGAACCCGCGACGTTCGGCTTGATGATACGCCTCTGCAATACCACTTGAGTTTTCGTGACTTCGATCCACTAGGACTTCCCATCTCAACACCACCCTTTTAATTTCCTCCCCTTTTTTGCCATTTTTCAAATGCCGTGTAATCGGGTCGGATTCTCAGCGACAATTGAAATGGGCACGGAGAGCTTTAGTGAAGTATACTTCATTTTAATTTATTAAATCAAGTGGTATTAGTGCTCGAGTGGATCGCAGTAACGATAGCTCAAGTGATCGAGCAGCGACGTATTGAGCGCGGAAGGTCGTGGGTTCGAATCCCACTCTTGACACTGACTTTTTTATCTCAACTAAAAACATTAATTAATTGTAATATGTTAATTGCTCAAGCGGACCACGAAATTAATGAATTTAAAAAATTAAATTTTTTAACGTTTTTCATTGCTGCACATTACAAAAAAACCAATGGGTAATCTTTGGACCTGAGGCTTGTCGGCAAGTAAATTTTTCTGTTTTACAATTCCCCTAAATACAATAATGCAATTTTTTTACAAATAAACTTAAATTACAGATGCAAAATGATCATATATGTTTTAAAATAAATGATATAAGGAAAAAGTTAAAATAAATTTAAAAAGGTATATCTTATCGTACTTTGGTATACTTACTCTTTTAAATTATGACTGATGATGGGTGTAAATTTCCGGAACGTCCGAATAAATGTTTAAATGAGTAATACACTTTAAAAAAGCTAGGTGGAATTGTTTTTTCAAACAAAAACCTAAAAATTAATGAAATACAAATTAGGCTTAAAAATTTCCATCTAATTAAAAAGTAAAAATCATTTATATCATGCACAAGAGCTACGACTCACGACCTGACTATTTGTCGCACATTTTGTTTACACGTGAAGTTTAAGGACATCCGCACTAAAAACTGCCTATAGCCGCATCCGGCCAAGGACAACGGCGAGAACAGGCGGACCAGAGATAATCTGTAATATTCAAACTGCCGTCATGTAACATTTATTTATTATATCATCGATTCACCGGTTTCGCAATTTATTTATATGTTAAACCAGATTTTGTGTAATTTTATTACTAGCTTGAGTGGAAAATCGATATGCAGGCCATTTCAAGACGGTATTGAGACATAAAATCAATTTTTATTTCAATTTAGTTATGAATGAAATGTTTAGAGCTCATATGATCATGAGTAAGGTTTATGCTATTATTATCATAGAAACCTAATTACACTTCATTGAAGTTGTTTTTATGGTTTGAACTTTGAATCCCCATGGCTATCTCTTTCTACCATCGTTGCTATTTTGTCGTTCATTCTCGTATATTCTTATTCCCGGAGGTGTTCTTGCGTCAATCCGGGTTCACGGATAGGTGCGAGGGCAATTCCAGATTTCTCGGAAGTCCCCACCAGAAGGACCACCTGTATTCCTAAGCCCCACCTCTTCCATTCATTGACCTAGTCGAAGTTCGTCTCTCCGTTGTGTAATCCAGGATTTGCCCCTCCGGCCAGAAAACCTTCACAGCCACTATGTATTTACAACTTCACTCATGACTTCACGACTTCTCCAATGTGGTAGAATAAGAAGAAAAAATTTGACCGTGGACCGTGACTCATTTCTCTACAGACAAATGAGGCCGTCGTTTAAAAATATACAATCATAACTATTGTAATTCGACGTTTCATCGTTCATTTGCATATGGCAAAGTTTATATTTAGAATCTTCGTACATAGGGTTGAACTTTCTACGCTTGATTACTACCGTGTTTTGTATCCCTTGCATACTTGAAAGTTTCCGACCTGCTACGTTTGTCGATATCCTATTTTTCCTCATTTACACATTTCAAAAGTTTCAACTTTTACCTATTTGGGAGTGGTTCAACCTTTTCAGCTATACTGTTAATACATCCAACCTTTAATATAAAATATAACTTTTTATAACTATAACTGAAAAGGTGTTTTTTATATTACGACGCGAACTCACAGTGTCATTTTATATCAAACTACAATTTCTTTTGTGCGGAATGAACCCGGTCCTATGAGATTCCGACCATAAAAAGTACTTCAAACAAGTAATTTTTAAGTTTCGAAACAAATGTGTTGTTGAATCTTGCGTTGATGTACTTAAAAATTACTATTGCTTACGCTATTTTTTCATGTATTGAACTATATATATCTATACTGTACTATAACTACACTGTGACACTAACTTTCCAACTAACACATCGTACATCAACTCATTTTTGCAAGAGGAATGAATGTAAGGTGCGTAACGTTTTTATGAAGTAAATTAGGTGGCAGCTGTTTCGATCAGAAAATGACTTCTCGAGAAAAGTTGGGTTTTTTTACGTTTCGGTACAATTTTCTCCAAAATTATTCATCATATTGATGCGATACTTATTATTATTATACAAAACAAGGATATAAAATTGCGTCACAACTTTAGGTTTTACGCCAAAAATTAATCTAATTATTTATTTTTTTTAAACCAGGAAGTTGTGATATAATAAGAAAAATTCAACTAAAAAGATTGGTTGTAATAGTTCAAATTTATTTTGAGAAAAAGTTACTGAAAAATGGCTACATGTTTGACGAAATCTAAATGACGTTGAAAAATTGCCTAGATAACCTGAAAAACTACAATTTTAATGGTAACATAGAAAGTATAGACTCTCCTAAAATAGATAATTGTTTCAAAATTAAAATCCATGGAGAAAAAGTGAAGTTAAAAACAAGAATATAATATAAACAGAAAATAAGCTGTTTGTCCCAACATGGTACTTCTTTCTAAATTATTATTTATTATTTAACCTACGGTTTAAAAATATATATAAACCTGATTGAAATAAAGCCCAAAATCCCTTGCTGGAACGCACTTTTTTTATATTCAATGAGATGCAATAATCAAACGAACTCACAGTGAATTAATTATTATGAAAGTTGAGGTCTGCATGATAGTTTCATATATTTTGGCCTCCCTATCTTTGCATTTTTGACCTTCAGACCCGTCGATTTCTCCTCATCTTCAGCGACTAATCGAGGCAGGCAAAGACATCTGATAAATGACAGAAATTGATAAAACCAAAACCTGACGAAACGAACGGAACTGCCTCGCCTATCATTTAATTAAGGTTTTAAGTTGACATAAAAACGTCAGTGCCACGAGCGGGAGTCGAACTCACGACCTACGGCTTGATACGCCGCTACTCTACCACTTGAACTGTCGTGGCTTCGATCCCCGCAGGCACTAACTTCCTATCTCAACAGCACCGTTGGAATGTTCCCTCTTTTAGGGGATGTTTCCCTCTTCCCACAAGGATATCTGTCGTGGGTTCGAATCCTGCTTGTGACACTGATTTTTTTATATCAACTTAAAACCTTACTTAATTGAATGATATTAATTGGTCTAGCGGACTACGAAAAATAGTGAATAATACCTCATCTATGTTAAACTAGTCTACATTGTAGTAGGTTTGTATATTCTAGCTTGTAGGAAGGACCTAGGTTACGTTAGGTTCTGGGTTGGTTCGTTCCGTTTTTAGTGTTTTCTGTAGTAGTTTTACTGGGGTTGAATTTGGTTGGAGTAGATTGATTTCGTTGCCTTGTGGTTTTGGGTTTTCTTTTTGCCAACCTGGTGTTTTTATATTGCCCTCGGTAGTTTTGAAGTAATCGGTTGATTTCTGGGGTAGTACGTTGTTGACAAGAGTTATTTGTTAATTTTGTTTTTGTTTAAGTATAGTTGACGTATATTTATGGCTTTACACATGTTTTTGTGCTTTTAATAGCAGTCTTTGGCAAATGTGTTTATTTTGAGTTTACAATACTTTCAAGTATGTTATTATCGTATTGTCTTTAAAAAAGCGATGTAGAGACAACGACGCTTCAATTAAGTCATTTTAATAATCATTTAATAAACTCGATTTCAATTTCTATTTTTATTTTGACGTTAGTGTTTGGAATTCAACTATAAAGTAATGAAAGGCGGATTTAAATTGTAAACACAATTCCGTTTTTTCACGTCACCATCGTGTGTTTTAGATCCGACAAGCCAGTTTGGAACGACAGCAGCCCAGATTCGGGGCAGTGACACGAATTTGCCCATGACCCGTCTGTAGTGAGCTGGTGTGTTTCCTCAAGGTTTCATTATATCCAAGACCGGTTAAATACCAAATGCCGTTGGATCTGTGAAAATATCAAATTTGTTCGTTGAAATAAAAAGCAGCATTTAATCGTATCCGACCCGCGTATATTAGAGAGCGAAAACCCAAAAAACAGAAGTGTTATGGGTAGAACTATCAAAGATGGAAGAAATAAAATAGTTAGATCAGCAGGAGAAATGGACGAGAGAGAGAGAGAGAGAGAGAGAGAGAGAGAGAGAGAGAG